>OY751386.1:12400000-13000000 GCA_963565295.1 Epirrhoe alternata | reverse complement strand
AGCAATTGGAAATGTTAACTGTCAGAAATAGCCCATCAAATGTATAAACTCACATCGTAAACGCTCGTCGTAAAGCAATCCTAACTGCAGTTCTGGGAACGCACGCGACGACCCCTCATGTCGCCGTTAACTGCTGGACTTCACTTGAAGGGACCAGCTACAGAGGGTTGCACACACTCATACAGCAGGATGTTTCAAAAATTTAAATAATTGTGTGTTTATCATAAAGAGAAAACATCTTTTATTACCGACTTCCACAATTATTTTAATTCCCGAGGGGTTCATATTTTCCCGTATAACTCAAAAAACCTCATCACCATTGCCCTGAGACACGCCGCGCCCTATCAAACATTGAAGTCGGTTTTCTATTTAGTTTTCCAAACGTTATTATCTCCACTCACATAAATTAATCGCTATGAGAGCCGTGTTGGCCGAATGGGGTTGTACCTCGACTTTCAATCCAAAGGTCGTGGGTACGAATCCCGGCCGTGCATCAATGGGCTAACACGAGCGACGATTTATATGCGCTAACACGAGCTCTGAACGGTGAAGGAAAACATCGTGAGGAAACCAGTTAGTATTCTTATAGGCGGCGATGGGCTTGCAACCTGTCACGCATGGAATACTGACTTTTGCAAGATGTGGGCATGTATGAAATATGTATTTGTACATGCCTCTGACTACCCCCTTAGACATCTTCAAAAGGATCTGGAATATAAAGATCTGAGAGAATGTCAGCCGCGCCTTGGAGATACAGTCGTGACCCTGACCCTGTTTAATTCGAATGTGTGAAAACTTTTTCAATCAACATTCCAACTAAGTCTCTGTGCTGACAGTACCTAAAGTTATGTAAACGCCACTTTGACTGTCGATCGGTTAATGCGGTTAGAGGGAATGTTCGATCACGAAACGGGCGTCAATGAATAAGCTCTGCTTTATTTTGTTCTCCACATATACCTACATAACTTCCACTGTTGTTTTAAGAACTGCATGAGTTACAACCCCATTCAATTCTTCTTGGCGTGTCGTTAGTTCTATTGAACCAGTGTGGTGAAAGGGACGTGCGCCTCACAAATCAATTACGTCAATATTGTGTGAGCAAGTACAAGTATGCAAAATTTGTATCATCTACAACAATGGTTTAGTTCAGATAAAGCTGTTGGAGTAACTTTGAGATAAACACAAATTCTGAATGAATGTTTCTGAATATAAAAGTGATAATCTTTAAAGATCAATGATTCCCAAAACGATAAAGGTTATAAAATTAGTACCAATCAAATTACAAGATAATACCAATAAATAAGAAATTGTCAAATTTTATGTAGATCGATAAGATTATGAATGTGAGCTTCTGTAAACATAAAACACTTATCTTTATTACTGAAAGTAATCAACACCGATACAATAATTACTAAAAACGTATCGTGATTCAAGTTACAAGCATCTTAACCAAATGGCTACATTTACAATGTTTTCTCCATCACTTGCGATAGATTTACGTTTATTGAACCACACTATAAACATTAGTGCTTTATGTGCACATATCGGTTGCTTTATTTGTTTCTGTAACTACCGTCTATTTCTGGTTAACGGCACTAATCTGAGAATTGTTAGAGCTCTTACAAAGAAAACTGATAGCTCTTAGTCTCACTCCGTTTCATTGGGTGAGGAAAGGTTAAGATTTGTTGTTTGATGACAAGGTGTTTATAATCAGCTATATTGGATAACTTTGTTTTTCAACAGCGAATAATTTTAAAATTGACTTAATTTTTAAAAACTCAGAACAACAATATTGAGCTCGAACAACTCATTTCGAAATAAACGAACATTCCGGAGTAAGTACCTTGCAAAACCTGAATAAAAATGAAGTGAACGAAAATATAAAAGGGAACATAAACATGAAAATACGACCTATGAAACGTTGGAGTAATATTCACAAGGATATTTTTCCACAACTGTTCTCACAGCCGCGATGTACTCGACCCCTCAAATCAGGAGTGTAATGGGCGGATATTTTAACGATTTCCGTTTCATAGTAAAGCAGTGCTAATCACCAACCCCACGCATGGGCCATTCCACATTGTAATTTACCAAATGTCGTATTGTATGGGGTCCTGGGGTCTATGAATTGGTTTTCCTAAATTGAGTCGTTTGTCTGCCAAACCCATCGCTTAAAGTTGTCATTACATAGCTCAGGGTTTCCACGGACAATGTTGGACGGAGATGGCGGAAACTCTTTTTCATCAAAAATGTGTTTTTAGAACGGCTAAATCAATTGAAATATTGTTCGTACAAGTAGAATGTATAGTGCATGCTGTGGCGTCCTATAACTGGGAAAACACTAGATTTAAGTAGCTTAGTTAAGAAATTGTTAATACTTTTGTGATTTTTCCGTTGGATGTCCATAAATAAATAAATAAAATAAATAAGTATTGTGGTTTGTAATAGGAAATACATTACCTATGCAGGCTAAATTGGGTTTTAGTAACTTGAAATACAAGCTTATGGAAGTAATAAATAATCAAGAGCGTAATCTAATCAACTATTTTCAAAGATATTAATTATGTTTAATTTTAAATTTAATTGAATCCCTCTGCGTAATGCCATAAAATTAACAGATAGCGTAAAAGCATAGTGTGGTCCGTTGAGATTGTCGTGATAAACTACGATACTACGACTTTTGATGTAAAGCAGCGAGGGGGTAACCAAATGTCACCGGTTTCCTCACACAAGGTGAAGTATTTCCTAGAAAACGTTGAATATTCAGGATGACACAAGATAAGGAGTTATGGAAACATTAAAAGTTATATTAATTAAGATGAAAGATAATGTTGCGTATAGAATTACGCAAGGTTTCACTGTAGTTACAAGACAAGTAAACTCTCTACAATTTAAACTTGTTTCAAACGTCAGCGATAATGCGATATAATAACTCCATCGTATGAGATAGCTCAGCGGGGCGTATCGTACATACATCGGCAACATGTCTCGGAGTATCGTAACTGGGTATCGGCTGTAGAAAGTATCGGGCCCGAGGGACCGCGGGATCGCCGGCCATCGATCGGAGAACCCCACGCAAGCACGCGGACATGACAACGTTAAAGAATTCGGCCAAATAAGAATAATAGACGCACGTATTGCGAACGACAACCAGCCTGTTCAGATAAAAATCTTGTATTTATATTTAAAGATAAAGTTTGGAAATAGTACTTTGGAGCTGTTTTAGGCAGAGAATTCTATACAAATTACAGTCTAAACTTTGGTTATATGACAATATATTCGATACTAATCAATCTTCAAAGATCATGTAGCAATAGATTGACAGAGTAGGTAATCAACCAAGAAAATTGTATTTCACGACAAGCTGGGCTGATTGACTTGTCGACTTGTCAACAAGAGAGCAATTGGACGATATAATTATGTCAACTATTCAATTGGAGTCCATATTTCTTATAAATAACTAATGATGTCTTGTGGAGGATAACTAGAATTTTATGTTTTCATAGAAAACTACTTCCAGCAAACAGCAATCATTGTGATGTGAATCAATGCAATCGAATTTTCTTGAAAGTGATTTAATTTGAAGATAGTCTTCTGAGGTCTGTATCCACGGGAATGTAAATTTTATGAAAACCGTTCAAAGCTAAATCAATATTTGATCAAATCCAACCCCTCGGTATAAAGGCGGCATTGAATTTGCATTCGTTGCAAATTTAGAGTTAATTCATTTCGCAATGCTTGCGTACTTTCCATAGATAGCTAAAGTGGTGTAGTTTTACCTACAAGTAATAGTTTAATTATAACCCCTGGTTTCTCATAAAGTTAACTTTATAAGGGCGGGCTCGTTGTAACTCAGCCTAATTACAGATTCCAATCGGAGTCCATTCGTGTCAATGATATTCTAAGCCGTTAAGTAAATTGAAGGAAAACCTGTAAACGTCATAATTCAGATACTTGTACAATTACCATTAGCGAGGATCATTTCTAAGTTTGCTTAATTTTATGCATTACAGACGAGTTCATAATTTCCCTGCTTTGAGATATGAGTTTGCTGGTTCTTGCAATACGCAGGTCGACCGCATCATAAGACAAATTAAACACATAAAATTTACGATGTCCTAGTCCCAATACAACTTTACATACGAAGCTTATCGAACACGAATGGGAAAGCTACCGATAGCTCCACATAAGTTTTAAAATAAAGTGCTCACATTTCACGGGTAATCTGGCTCCAATTTAAATTCGATCCAATCATATAATAATATCGGTGTGACATTCAACACTTTAATATTCCAAGTGGGAATCAACTGAGAACAGTTATAAAAGCGTTGATTAAAGCTGAATAGTGAGGAGACGCGGTTTCAATTGCATTTTTATTTATTCAGAACCACCAGGAGATTAATCTGGACATTTTAAGAACCTTGTTGGCATATTATACTACTCTCAACTTTTGATACAAAGCCGAATTAATAGATGGATTCATGATTGAATACTAAATTTTAGAACATTAAGTTTAGCATCCACATTCTTGCTTTCAATAGAATCATGCTGCAAATGTGTTTAAGTATGCTAACTCATTTGTTATCATTATCATCGTATTAACTGTGTACCACCTGTGTACTGTAAAAATCAAAAGTATTATGTGTACTTCAAAGTATTATAAAAATACTACAGAGAGATCACAGGCTTAAGATGGATCACCTAAAGGAAAGTTAGGCCCCAAATCGTGTTTGTTGCCCTGATTCTTCACGGTATACAATCTTAACAACAATCATCACACACAAACATTACACTAACACAACATTACACTAACACAACATTACACTAGCACAACATTACACTAACACAACATAACACTTACACAACATTACACTAACACAACATTACATTACACAAACTCTACACAACAAAGGCTAAGTGGGTAAAATAAGTACATTAAGTATTATAGAAAGTAAAAAAGTAACTTTAATTAGGTTAATTATAATTTGTATCTAGCTAGATTTAAGCAGTAAAAATCTTCGATGAATCAAAGTTTGATATCAACTAAATATAGGTATTCTTTTCTTAGTATAAGGGAATAAATACGTCATAAAAATAAAGCAGACTCACATCAAGACACAGTGCATAAAGATGACCGAGATAGCCGAAACAGAATCTCCTCATGTCTACATACAAGTGAAAACTTAGTTAGAGTGAGGCGACAATGCTTCAGACTACAAGGTTTATAAATTAAAATCAAAAATGATGTATTTTTAGTTTGTTAATTTTCTTGTACACCTTTTGTAAACCTTTTTGAAAATAAAAATATTATATTATATTATTATATATATATTATTGGTTGCGAAGGATCAGGAGCGGTCCTACTGAATAAATGCTTTTTCACTTTGAGAGGCCTTTGCTTAACACATCACAACCTGAAGGTAGTAGCTTTGACATCACTATGTTGTCACCCCGACCATACATTATAACATAAACCGACACTTACAATAACAGTCTCATCAACACATCCGATACACTCAAATAAATGTTTATCACCTGTAAAGCGACGATATTGCGAGATCGCGCCGAGCGGAGAATAATCTGGTTATGACTGCGTCGATAGCTGCCGAGGAGCTGTCAAGCAGTTTACGACTTGTATAATACTTGTTTTGTAGTTTTTTATATCAATAAAATATGAATTACTTGAAATTGACTAATAATAATATTTTTTGGACTGATAAAATGTTTTCATCCAGTAATAAAAAGTGTTTGCGAGGAGGATATCATTTCAATAAAAGTGTTGTTGACTTTCCTGTCTCATGTCAAAACACAATAATCCAAACATTCCTTCGGCGCCCCAAAAACCCGGGGGTTCGAAAGCAAAAATGAAACTTTTAGCATCTTTCTATTCAAAAGAAAACAAAAGACTACAGGAAAATAATGAGCCATTATTTATGCAACGGAGATTTTAATACCTAATGAAAAGGCAAGTATCGCGTGAAAGTTTAATAAAGTTTGTGTTGAGGAGAAAAAGCGTCGTTTATGGACGAAGTTCGACCGCGAGGGGGCGCTGAAGACGAAGCGGGACACTACTTCGAGTACGAACTGTTTGGGAGAGATTGGAACTTGACTCGGAACTTGTAAGTATCGGGAAGTAAGAAAATGCTAAACCTGAACTTAATGAGATATTGTTGAAAGTTCGTCAATATAATTTGTATGTTATAAAAACTTTTCTAAGAAAGTAAAGAGACATCCGGAAATTCCACTATAAATATAAAACTATCTTTCGTGACGACTGCTAACCCAAAATAATAATATTGACACAGTCAGTCCCCGTTAAATCGGAACTCAGCATATTGACAGAAGCTCGCATCTGACAAACAGACAAACACACAAATATTGTCAGTCCCGCGGCACACGACATACCGCTGTACCCACACGAGAGATCCACTACACTCTGCGCAAACATAAGGGACTTTCATTAATCTTACAATGAAAATGGTTAGAATAGCTAAAATTTGCTATTCTGGCTCATTTTATGACCGCAATTTATTCATTAATTTACGTTTTGCTACTCACATAATAAAATTATATATTATTTCCACCAACACCTCGTTATATGACAGACCCCAACACCCTATTATATAACACTATCAAAGTTGACGATAAATAGATCAAATACAGCAATAAAACACTTTAAATTAATAACCTACCCGTAATACAAATTAAATAATGAGAAAGGTGCATTTAATAAATTATTTTCTTAGTTTATAAGAAATTATTAAGCATTATAATAGGAAAGAGGCAATATATATATATAATAAATATTTTGAATAATATTGCTCTTCTCATTTCATCCCTGAATGAACCTTACAGTTATATCCCAAGTTATTTAAAGCCTTTTGTAGCCTCTCCACAACTATTCACAACAGCCTCTTATAAGTAGCTTCCCTTCCCTTTATCACGTATAACCTTTTTTAAGCCTTCCCATTTTTACAGTGATGTACGAGGTCACAGGTGCAGATTTCTACACACCACCCACATCCAAATATGGATCTAGAGTTATGACAATAAGGTTGAATTTCCAGTAAATCCTTGGGTATAATATCGAAGGAACAGTTTGTATCGATGATTCTATGAGCATGAATAAGTTAACAGTCCTTAGCTTTGTTTCTGGGGTTTGAAGATGTTTTGTAGGAAAAGGAAACCGTGGAAGTTTGGAACGTGATAGTTTTGCTTAAGTCGAATGTATATTTAAGGGGGCGATACGTACGACATCATTTGGAAAAAAAACAATACCTATTATTTTCAGGTAGAAACAGTTTAGTGATATTAAGACGCATATTTTCAGAAATACTTAGCGTTCTAAAAGAAAATAATAAATAAACAAATAAGTATTTCAAACAGCATTATCAAACTAAGCAATGCTTGTACTATGGGAACCAGATAACTGATGTATACTTTTTGTTTGGAAATACAAACTTATTATTCATAGAACCAACCAGCCCGTAATAAATTTTACAAAAATTTATCCCGCGGCGGGGATCGAACTCGCAACCTTCTGCGTCCAAAGCGGGCTTTCGTCCACTGCGCCTTAGAAGTCGTCGAAAAAACTCTTTGGTAACAAAAAAAAACAGAATAATAACGATCACGTAGGACGTCTTAAGGACATACTGCCTGTAAGTTACAAGCTCATTATTAAAGCGCTACCTAGAGAAGAATGTATTATTAATATATGAAATTCAGATTCGGTAAACAATATCGTGATAACTGTATGAGTTAAGTAGGTATACTTACGGTAAAAGATGAAGATACAAATGAAGTTGTGTCTACGACGAGGAATCCTATAGTTACTATGAACAAAGCTATGGTTACAGTTAAGGGTGCACTAGTAACTATGAACGCAGCTGCAGTTATGGTTAAGTGTGCTGTAATAGCTGTGATTACTGTAAATAATGGTAAAGTAACTATGAACAAAACTGCAGTAAAATATTCTATAGGAAATCTATAAGTAACTGTGATCACAGTTAAAAGTGTAATAAAAACTATGAAAGAAACTGTGATTACGGAAAGGGGTGCAATAGTAACTATGATAGAGTCTGTAGTCGACGCGGTAAAGAGGTGCGATCACGCGATGCCTGTAGTTAATTCACGCGCCACAGTAGCTATTACTACTGGTATTGAAAGTTACTCAATTGCTTTATGTTATGAAATTGATTTTCATAGTACCTACACGTAAACGCTGAAAGTTGTATTGTAACGAAGAATAAGTATAGTTTACAGTATTCCCTTTCTTAATATTTCACTAACTAGAATTGATGTTTCGTGAGTAGTTTGTTATTGTAAATTGAACATTATTTTGCATTTTTATTATAATAGAAGAATCTGATATTGTAGTATTTACGTTGCATTAAAACTGTTTGAAACTACCTACTATCTTATGAAGCAGAGACTTAAAATTCAAAAACACCAAGACCAAGTCTTCAATCATCCCACTTCACAACTTTTTGTTATAATTCTCGACCGGAACAATTTATCAAGCGCAGCCGACAATGTGTAAAGCGAAAATAGTATAATAGGCAATAGTCAATTACCCGCCGCCCACACGTGGGCGAGAAGTGGGCGTCTTGCCCAACTCTGTGGCTCTCCACTGTAATTAGGATGAACCGAGGGTATCGTAACGTAACAATAGACCTTGGAATTAAAGGTAAGACATTCTAAACTGTAGGATAGAACCACAAGACCCCACTTCATACATGAGAAAATTCACACCAAATCCTCTTTAGATAAAGGTCAACGACCTTCAGACCAAGCTGCAATGTACGACTTGGATACGATTCGACACAGCTATGGTTGCATTTCAATATCACGCTGAAAAAAATCAGTTTCTTTTTGTACTCTTGCAGTTGATTTTATGTAGTTGATTTGAGATGATTCTAGTACAACGTACCCCTCCCATCCTCCAATGGGCGGGGATGCGTAATGCATTTTTCCCAGAGCTTACGGTTAAAGAAAGTTAACGGTTAAAAAAGTATAACGTGTGTGTAAGGATTAATTTGGTTATCTGCTAACCAAGACAAATGGTAAGAATTCTAAAGGTATTGGTGAAAGTAATGCTTAATTTATTCCGACTTATTCAATGACCTGTATACTGTATACTGTTTTTAAAAAATGCTTTGGGATCATGATTCTGTTCCTGTTTTCATATTATACTGTTGCCAAAGTAAGCATCGCACATCTATAGGAAGAGCAGTAAGTGTTCACGCAAGTGTTATACATTTCGGAGTTGTCGAGAAGAGCCCTCACCCAACAGTTAGAAACAACTTAACTTCCCTAACTCTTGAACACGCTCGCGAGTATTACACAAACAGAATTCTATTTACTGACCCTTCTGACTGACACAGCGTGTCCCACATTATGTAGGTATACCAAAACAAAGAGAGCGTTTCTCGTTTTGATGTTTTTCTGGAAATTAAGAATTTAAGAGAAAAACATTTATTCATTTTAGCGTTTCAAGAGATGTGTCTTAATGTAGTTAAAATTTGCGTGTTTGCGGTAGATGATCACTTATTTAGACCTTTACTTCGTTCTAAACTTGATTATAAACAGTCAGCCTTTGGCTATACGAAGACATTTAAATGCATGCAATTTATTTCATTTTTATCATCAATGTCATTAGTTTCATGCACATCCTGTATTTGAGTCGAATTTAAAAGAAAACCATTTGAGAGCATTACAAATAAAGTTTGTGTGTTCGTATTCTCTAAGTTGTGTCATTGGTTTCTGTTTGTTCGTTTATTAATTTAGCTTTTCATGTAAAACCTGTTTAATTATTAAATTCAAACAAAGAGGTGTTTAATACGACGTCTTGCACATAGATATTTCCACATCTATGTATAGCAAGTGACAGGGCCTCTTATCAAAAATAAACTTTATCAGAGAGAAGTAAAGTTCAAATTGGTGGCTGTAAAACATTGCGGTCAGTCACATTAAAGATATAAAGCAGTTTTACAGCAGGTTGGCTTAATGCTGCTTTGTGACTGGCGGTCGTAAGGAATACGCGTAAAACTTGAGTTCATCAATAGAGTTCCACCTAGTTTCGGCTTCGGGTTGATCCCTACGTTTTCGGCTTCAGTAAACATAGAAAAATTGATTCTATCGTATGAAAACAGTCCATTTAGCGTATTAAATAGAGACCTATATACTTAATTATAATATCCATGAGACATTTTTCACAAATAAAATGTATGTTAAACGTTAGAGCGAACAATAAAAATCAAGACTAACAAAACTGAATCAACATCCGTTGGAAGACAAATTCTTAAAGCTGAGTATTTTGCCGAAAGCCCTACACTATGCTATAGTTTGCCCACTGGATAGGATAACAGACTGGACGGGAGTTCGACACGCTCATAAAATCGACCCACTTCATTCTCCGCAAGTGCACAGCCAATTTTCAGATTGATTTGAGCTCTTTCTCATTTCCTATCATTTCATTTAGTACTAGTAGTTTTTTAGTTATCACTGATGCCAATGAACAATACAAAATGTCATCATTTATTTGTGTTTCTATTATTAACGTTACTAATTCTGGTTAATTAAGGTAGTAGTTCAATTTCTGTATAATTCTCTATTTATTTTTGCAATAGAACATATTCATTAATGATTTGTCTTATTTGGTGAAAAAATGCGGTATTTACCCGTGGAACTACCGGTGGTAATACTGGTAGTACCACGAGTGCTACGCAAATAAAATACGACGTTTTTTGAATCTATAAAAGAGTAGTTTTAAACTCCATCAATCTTCATTCAACTTATCAGAAAGTTGTCTAAAAATGAACGGAAAAGTGTAATGAAAGCATCCACCCACGTACAACCTTCGCACAAGGTCGCGCCACTCCGGCCATTGACCTGTAGGTACACACGTGATACCTACGTAGGGTTTTCAGGTTAAATCACGAATTTTGGCACGATTTTCGATTTTCATTTTATCGTTGTCCGCCCAAACTTCAGTTCCAAAATACCGATTGCAATTGTCAGCATCGGAATGATTATATACGGAATTCGCAACAACTCTGTTAAAATTTATATTTTTACTGGGTTTCGTGCAATACGTGAAAGTAAAAATTTTTGCTCACCTACGCAATATCTATTCGGAGTTTTGTCCATAACTTAAAATTCAAGACAAGACTGTCAAAGTCCAACAAGACCAAGTCTTCGGAGAGACAATGTTACCCGGATTTTCTCATACAGCCCTAGCCTAGATTATTCCGCACCGTGAAACTTTATGGGTCGAAAACCGTAACGCGCCACAATACTCTTTGTTTTCTCTAATGCTGGACTATTCGTATCTTTGGATAAGCTCTGCTGATATTTGAGGTCGCTTTATAAACAAAAATCATCAAATAGACATACAAAAAAAAACATCAATGATAGATAAGACTAGGTAGGTGTATGATTATAGACCTGTTTTATTTGCAAAACCATAATCAAACATACAATAATCGACTCCCTGGCAGCTCAGTTGGATAAAATGAAGCAACAACAACAATTCCGAGTTCGGAATGTATCAACTATAAAAATATGTGAAATATTCTCGATTTTAATACAACAATAAAGTAAAAATAAGCTCGCTGAGAATAAACAAGTCATAACTAGCGGCGCTTATTAAACATTAGCATAATTAGATAGCTCTGTTATCTCAATGGAAGTTAGCGCTGCAGGAGGTAATTGTGAAGGATATTACATTGAGCATGTTTGTTTAAATGTTTAAAGGGTGCAACGTTGACAACATAATATAAACTTCGAGCTCCCATAGAGAAAACAATAATATGAAGGACATTTTATTTTATAAGAATCGTTATGATCATGTTAATATTTTAATTAACAAATTAAATATCAAAGGATGACAAAACAGTCGCAGTCTGCTGTTCAAAGTCACCAAAATTCAGGAAATCCGTGAACAATTTGTTCAGATCAACATTTGCTCTATTCAAAGTAAATGTTTGTTCAAAGTTCATGTTTGTGCGATAATTTCCCTCGAAACCTCTACTTCCATAAACTTGTTGATTTAGTAAACTATGTAAAATTACTAGGAAATATTTTTGCAAGCGTACGTAACAGATATTACTAGAATGATAAGTATCAAAATAAAGTATCACAACTACTTGCTGGTTTCACTATAAAAACGGCAAGCGAGCCTTATAAAGCTGGGCCATGCTGTAAAACCAATAAATAGAAATAAGGAGAGAAACAACAAGACAGGAATGTGACCGCGGCAACGTTATCCAGTGTTCCCCAGGGCAATGTTTTTGGCCCACTTTTTTATATCCTTTACACGATTCACAATCGTACACTTTTTTCACCAAACTTTCTCTGCAATAAAGCTGATGATAGCAATATATAAAAAAATGAGTTTGTTTTGGTCGTGAGCTCCGATCGTTGGATGCTAATAAACATGTTCCAAATGTGTCAAGTGTCGACTAACAAGTTTGTTTCGATTGTCTTTTTGTTCGACACAATAGCAATCAACGACAAAAGCTTTACAAACGGAACATGTCCCGATTTTAGTCTAACACCATTACTAACACCTTGGGAATCTATTTCAAAAACATTTATTATGCAACTGCAGCCTTTATTGATACTACAGTACGGTTCAAAATGCTAAAGAAGCATCATAGTCATGGGAACTGAATATATGAAGGTTGTTGTCATGTTTTCGAAGAAACAACGAGATGTTTCGATGTTAAACTGTTTGAGATAAGTTTATTATTAGAAACTGTAATGAAAACTTACTTTAATGATGGCTTTCGCTTCGATAATAGCTGATATTTAGAACGTACCTGTAATAAAAAAAGAATATATTAGAATTGGAGACACCACATTTTTTTCTCACCATAAAAGTTTTATTAAACTCTAAAAATAATAATTTTAAAGTAGATACTATTGTATTTTCTGACAGATTTATTACAGAGAGATAGTAAATATTGCACGAAACACGTTTACACAAGCAGTATGTTGAATTTGCAGCGCTTTGCATCAAACTGAACGATAAAAATTGACACCCACTCCTTCGTAATGCCTGCGAATAGGATTTATTGCCGCGATGCGACAGAACGGATAGATGTAGCCGCATGAATAATTCCGCTGTACGACACCATCCATCTCGCGTCAGATGCTTTTTAAAAAGCTCTTCTGAGATTAGTCCGAGCTATGGAGTTGGTCGTCATTACCTACTTATGATGCTCCAAATAAAATGGAAGTATTGAAATGGCTTGGCTCTGGATATGTATGTGATAACGTTGATTCGTGGAATTCGATAGAAAATTTTCATTTTAGTGTGATAACAAAATATTTTGTAAAAATTATAGAATGTTAAATAAAAATATTGAAATTGGATACTTAATTCAAACGAAACACAATTTGAGCAATATCAGCGCACTGGGAATTTGAAGTTTTAAAAAGTCCAAATTTAAAAAGAGTCTCTACAGTTTACGGATAAAGTTACAAAACAAGTGACTAATAAAATAAATTGTTAAACCCTACGAGAGATCAAGTAACAAATTGTTTCCATTAAAGTTCTTAAATTGATCATTAATTTGTCAGTTTCATCGCTGTAACAGATCCATTAGGGCTCGATAAAACCTGTATCAATCAAATGTCACTTTCTTCTGGATATCGCTACATTTAATCGAAATACGCTTTGTAGAAAAACTATTTCTTTTATGAAAAGTTTTGCCCGCGGCATTGATCATTCAGTTATCAGAATACTAATGCCAACCTATTGACAAGAATACTGAACTAAACTAAGTTAATAAATAATAATTTTAGTGAAATGTTATAAAGTAACAATATTCTGTAAACGTTTTGTAATGGTATACTTGTACAAGTCTTACGAGGATTTCTGCGAAATCATTTTGACCCACATGATAATTTTCTCGCATGGTTATTACCTACATATTATTCTGTGTTATTACTGCAATTTTATTGAGACATCTCATATTCAAATTGTCGCTGCAGACGAGGACATTCATGCAAAGTTATTTGCCGATTAACGTAAGTAAATGGTTGGTATTGACAGTACATGTACAGTCAGCAACGAAATCCTTATCTAGTAACATTTTAATTAACTCTGCATAATTCTCAAACTCATGATGATAAAAGTTTTTTAGAAAATCTCTGTTTATTAAAATTCCCAGGCAAACCTAGATATTTTTTGAAACCGAAAAGCAATATTTTGAAAATTTTTAGTTAATCATCTGCTTTGGTGACTGTACGTGTACACAGGAAGGTGCTACTTGAGCTGCAAGTCCACTCGGACGCACTTCACTGGACAAACCTGAGCCTGAATAATGCACGAGTCACTTGTCTGCGAATGGGAGCCTTGAGGTGAAACTGTTGATGCTGATAAATGGATGCTCTACATTGTGGCGAAGTTTACGTGCTGTACAATTCAAACACATTGATGAAATGGAGTCGAGAGATGGTTTATTTGTGTCTAATGATGAAAAAACGTTGTATTTAGGAAACAAATTGCATGAAATATTTATTTTATTGATTTATTTAATTTTTAGCCTTTTCCAGGTCTTTCTATCCATGGCTGCAGTGGGCCAATCTGGAAGATGCACATCTAACTCATTCCGCCATCTCCGTGGTGGTCTGCCGCGTGAAGGTCTTGCGTTGGGCACCCATTCAGTTGTGGTCTTTGCCCACAAGTCGTCCGACATGCGACAGACTTGGCCGGCCGAATCCCACTTGAGCTGGGCGGCTTTTTTGCCGACGTCGTAAACTTTTGTCTGGGAACGCAGCTCTCAGTTCCGTATTCGGTCTGTTAACCGAACGCCTAGTATGCTGCGTTCCATAGCCCGTTGACATACTTCGAGTTTGTACTTTTTCTGAGCAGTCAAAGACCAAGTTTGAGCGCCGTTAGGTGAGGATGGGGAGAACGCACATGTCCAGTTTGCGTTTGAGGCAGAGTGGAAGTTCACCTTTCATTAGTTGTTTCATCGACCAATATCTCCTCCAGGCGTTTTCGGTTCGTCGAGCAACTTCTTTTTTTTTAAATGAAATATTGAGCAAAAATAATATTATAAGCGTTCTTTGAATCGTTCAGGAAGAAACTCAGTCGTTATTTATATACCATCTTCAGAGAGCAAATGCCCTTGAACCATGTCCAATATTTTGTGAAATCTCAGAATCAAAGCGATCTGAACAATGAAAAGATCAACTATTTATATGTCCATTGAGACCCCGCCACTATCATTTCGCAATACGTTACCACTTAAACAATGAAGCGATACTTGGTATAACCCACTTCGGTGCTCAGTTACGGAAGGGATATGGAATTACAGGGTGCCTGAACTTGTCAGTGTGTCGTAAAGGGTCTATTGTTCGTTTGAATCGAGTGTCTACAGAGATTCTAACTACTGGCTTCCGTAAGATTAGCTATCTTTTTATTGGATGATCTTGGAGTCGTCGTAAGTAAAAGTCACGGACAAAACCTGGATCAGAGGCGATCATGATCGAAATGTGAGACAGGAAGAATAGACGAATTTTCATAGCTAGACATGAACTTTGGCTTTCACATCTTTATCTCTCTTAGACAGGGTCTGGAAGTAAGCGCTATAGCACCTGGAACATTGCTGAGATGCCACACAGCAACTTATGAACCATCCTCTCAGCTTAATTGGATAATAATTAGTTAATTAACATAAATATGAATTTACATAATTATAATATTATTTATCTCGATCTTACTAATTTGTGTAACTTTTTATCATAATTGTTAATTATTTATGTAATTTGAAGCTCGAAACTTAATAAACTTTTTATTACAATGTTTCTTCTGGATTAATTTATAAAACTGGATTATTTATTTAGCTTTGAAGAACAATTTACATTCTCTCCTGGGATAATCATTTTATGAAACAAAAAGAATATTTTGTAAGCAAAAATTGATTATCTAATACAATTCTTCAGGTTTTCGATAGTTATTTTGTCTTTTCTAGGTATAAACGGGAGCTGACATTGACGAAGGTCAGACTGGCTCAAGTTCAGCTCGCAGTTAATTTCATTTTACTGGTTGACATAAATGATAAGCACTAAACAAAGACACGACCTTTTGCTACTGTTTGCGATATTGAAATGTCAAAGCTTGTGTTTTAGTGCTTGCCAACCAACATAAATTACACATTTCGATTCATTATGAGAATTTTCATCTTTATGGTGCTGTCCAAAAAGTCACTTCACTTAGAAATTCTATTGACTCAAAAAATTCTTTGTTTAGTGTTTTGTGTAAAGTCAAATAAGTGACGAAAATTACCAAAATAAACATACACATTTATTTTACGCCGACCAAACTTCCAAAGTACGATCAATCAACATAGCACACAAAGCTACGTGACGGCTATCAGCAGACTAAATAAAGATATCTGAAAAGCTCGCATCGTCACCAATTTACTAATTGTGTCTATTTGTGCTAACGTTCTAATTGCACTTGACATGTTGATAACCTTTGGTAATTGGTGGACAGTCGCGGCCACTGCGGGTGGACACTCGTCGACAACGTGGCTGTCACTTTAGGGTTGATTTATGTTGACAATAATGATTTACATTGTGGATTCGGTAATGTAATTCATTGTTCGGTGCCAGCCCGTCTAGTACCGCGGTATCAAAGAACTTTCACTTTATACCTATCTTATGTTTAAGTACCGATAAATCTAAGCATTTGAATAAGAAAATAATATTTACACTGCACGACACAAAATATTTTACGATTTACGATCACTTTGTTTTCTACTGCGTATAACTGTGAAGCTACCACAGAATTTCAACCATGGCGTCCTCAATTTTCCAGTAGCTTGGTTGTTAGAATATGGCCAAACTAAAGGTTGCAGGTTCATATCCTGCCTAGGCAGTTTCAGGATTGATTACACTTTTTGTGTTTTCTTCTACAAATTCTAATTTTTGAAATGTGTCTATAAAGTTTGTCTATTCTGAAAGTTATGTGGAATCTTTTGATGAGTTGACTCATATCAAATGAATGAACAGGAGATGTCACGATGTAAAACTATGATCACCAGATCATAGAGCAACTGGCCGGAATGCCTGATTAGTGCGGGCGAATTAACAAGAGCTCTGTTTAATTCAATTAGCGTGAATTGTTGATTGAATTCAACGATCGTTCTATCATAGGTGATGTTATTTATTCTGTGGTTCATTATTTAATTATTGGATGTGTTCCACGTGATCGGTGGACGCTTCATTCATGATTGACTGAATTCCAAGTACAGTGTAATTTTATTTATAGAAATTAATAGAACAGTGGCAGTCAATGATGCTTAGTAATTCAAAGACGATTGATATAATTTTACAAATTTCATTCTACAATATAAATCGGTAACTCAAAGCCTCGAGCGAAAGCTTATTATAAAAGTAGCACTAAGTTACAATAATATAAACTTTGTTCCATTAACTTACAAAGCACTTACTACGCTCTAGTAACCACAAGAAGAAAACGCTGTTTTCTAGTTCACAGCTTGAGTCGCCCCTACAAACTCCTTCCTTCCTTTGTTTCTATACTTTTTGCCAAGAGTCACATACGGATGCACCCCGCCGTGGCCGGACCACCGACATCGCCGCCATGCTGGGTTCGGATCGCGACTTGATGTATGAACCCCATACAATACCAAGGGTCTGACACAGGAAGCGTTCCGTAGGTATTTTTTTATAAATCAATTTTTGAAACTTCATATTTATCTAGAATTTAACTAATTTAAATCACCAGCAGAGGGAGGCCTAATACCCAGCTGTGGGTTAAGTCAGGCTGCGGATGATGATGATGATGAACTCACCAGACTTGACCTTCTTATAACTAAAAGATATCCGTGGCGAATGTGATTTAAAGAATGACCTTGTTTCATTACAAGATCACTGGAGACAATTTGTCATTGCTGGTGATTCTGTTCTTCACTGACAATACATAATTAAACTAAAATTTAAACGTTCTTATTTCCTTTACACTACAGACTAAAACGGCACGATACCTACTGAAAGTGGAAAATTAGAGGAGATAACTAAAATGTTTATCAGTGGCAACAAAAACTGATCACAGGATCAGCAGACAGACCTTTAGAGAGCCTTGTGGCCCTTTGGATAAGGAACTCCAAAAATAATATTAGTTTTGAAAGAAATGCGGAAAGGCAATAACTCATGATTGGCTCATTCATGAATGTACCACACGCGGAGCTAATCAACGGAACGAATCAATTTGTGGACTTGATTGGGATGGAATTGAAAATATCGTGGAACATGAATCACGGGGATTCTAAGACGTCTAATCTAATGCCTCTTGCAATTTACTCGAAGTCACATGGAGGTAATCGCTTCAAAGCGAAGAACGAGTTTCTCAGGCAAAACACGATGACGATTTTAATAATGATGGAAATTCCTAGCTAGTCGAATATCGATAGTCTTTATCCAAGAACACAAGTTTATTAAATTTCCTTACGTTTCTGTAAACAACAGGCTACCGTATAACATTGTAGATGCATTCGAAACATGAAGCCCGCTGGGTACTATATTTTGAACGTTCTAGAACAATATCTATGGTTTCATCTGTGGCTCGTGGCTCATACAAACTATTTGTTACTCTGTGCGATAATACACGTGAAGTTTCGGATGCTAGTGATGCGCTGCAGGCGTATTTCGAGAACTTCTGTTATTAGTTACATCACTAATCTCAGTGCTATTACTAATGTGCATATAATCTGATAAAATGTAACACTACATCAACATGTGAAAAGGAAAAAGAACGAGAGTAATAAGTTGCTAGACGTTAGTACAAAATTGTAAAACAAGGTTTTGGGTTTTGCTTCCGGATTTGGACCAACTGCCAAATATTGCACAAAAGACTTCTGTATCCCAAACTAAGTTAAAGCTACCAAATTCAAAAGCTTAATGATGTACGGAACCCCAAACATTTCTAAGTTCTTTCAAAGTTGCGGTGATTTATAATGTTTTTTGTGACAAGGTTCCGGGAGTCAATGGTGTTTTTATTAGCTATGACGTTATTATGACAAGGGTGCAACAAAAAATGCTTTTGTGTATTGTGATATTTTAGAATAAACTTTTGAGATGATTCAAATTGTGGAATAGGAACAGGATGGTGATGAAATTTTAATTGTTTAAACTGTAAATAAGTAGCATAGTAATAGTACTTATCTAATATTAAAGCATTTATTTAATATGCAACATTTAATATTGTTTTACGGAATCCTTCGTACAGTCAGACTCGCCCATGCTGGTTTATTTTACATATAATTTTATTATACAGAATTTATCCATCACACGATTTAAATGTAAACACGTTTCTTGTCCGTATATCACATTACTTAGAGTAATAATGTCATTAGATACTCCAAATAAAAGCAACAGGCCATTACCGCCGCCAGCTCCGATAAACCCGACTTTATTGAAATGGAGCGATAATCTTGTTACATCTACATTTTATTACAAATATTGTATCAGATTTGGATCTGAATTAACTTTATCTTTTGGAATGTAATTTACGGATTTAAAATCAGTTTTGATTCCATTTTCAACAGAATCATTTAAACTCAGAAAAAAATTACTAGGGAATCAAACATCTTTGAAGATGTTTAGGGGATAGTCAAAGGTGATATGCCTGGCACAAATAGCAACAATAGGAGGTTACTTCGAAATGGTAAATCAAGGAAATAAATAGAAGCAATGAAAGAAAAAATGAAGATACTCTGTTTATAAGCACATCCTCCGATAAGGCGTGGGCCGTGGACAAAAACAAAAGTGATTTGTTGCCGCGATGAAGACCTCTTTGTTTTTGTCCCACAACTCCAAACATCGGCTGTTTTTCAACAGTATTTATTGTTTTCGGAAACAACCTTTGTTTAGTTGATAGAGATGAAAACAATGTGGGAATAATATGTTTTTTGTTGGCTGTATGCGGTTGATTTAATGGGTTATTTTTTTGATTCTTTCGTTTGATTATATTGGTAGACAAATATGTTGTATTATCTTTATCGTATCACAATGGGAATAAACTACCATCACTAGTAGATGGGCCAATGATACTACGAGTGGTTATAATTATTACCTCTTAACTCTACGAGCCAAACCTTTTACTGTGCTTTTACAGAGCTTATTTTAGGAGTGAATATTAATTTTCAGTTTTGATAAACCCTCGAATGTTTTCGCAACCGAGGTGGGTTCCGTGCATTAACATAAAAACACAACCCTTAAAACGCGAGTCCAATTCGTGTTTACTTTTGACCCGCAGATAATTTCCAATTTGAGAGAAACTTCCTAAACTTTGAACTTGGAGTTAAATAATTAGGGAGAAGTTCGTGAAATGTTTGCTCGATAAATTCTTGGAGGCCTATTTATCTTTCGTGTTTTATTTTTTGGAACGTGGAAAATTATGGAGTTTAGTGAAATATAGGATTTTATGATGTTCTTCAAAATTATCAAATCTAAGAACCTTATTAAACTTAAGATATTAAGAATTAGTGCAAACAAGCCCAAGCACAAAATAATTAGGACAATAAAAATGCACGTCGCGTCTAGTAATAAAATAAATCAATTCACCTGTCTGCTAAATATCCCTTTCGATAGCAGACTTTCCCACGAAATAAAACTAGGCTGAACTGAGCTAAGCCCAGACCACACACAAACCTCATCTCCACCAACTACAAATTGAGTTCTATTCCGGTTGCTTAAAGTTTATTTTTCCACAGTTTTATCACGCGCTAATGGCTCGTGCACCTGGCAATCTGAGCTTTGTCTGTTGGGAATAGAGCTAATTTTCGAATGGCACCGGATGCGGTCAGCTACAGGCTGGAGTTTTCAGATTTTACGATAAAGTTTAATTTGTACAAAACTGTTGTCTCTGTCACGTCGGGAACAAATAATGAGTTCGCCGGAGTGGCTCGGCTTAAAGTTTAATAATGAAATTGAATAAAGTTATGTAGCTTTGTTTAAAGTTATTCTGTATGTGATGTGACACATTTCATGTATTGTGTTCGACTTTGGAGTTTTGTGAATTTGGAAATTTGGTGGAATTTTGTGTCAGTTTTTAATTTATTTTTTGAAACAATTAATAAATAACTAGCTTTTTTTAGTAATAAGATCTTTAAAGTAATCGTTGATGAATAAAACAAGTGGTGTACGCTAGCAGACCGATGTAAAATATCCATGGATAAAAAAAACGTAGTTTTACTAGCGAGCTTACGATTCTATACGCCGATAAATCACATACATTAAAGAATTTCTTCGCTAAATCGTCGTTTGGTTTACAAATTCACAACACCCCGTGTAAGTAACACGATACGTAAACGCCTCGCCTCCATCAACCCGTATGAAATTGTATTAGCTAATTGTCGAGATCTTACGATATGAGTTATTAATCTTTATTTGCCGGCTACCGGCACTCCGCTTGAAATATTGACGAACTTTCAGGTAATTTTGGTAGGGCTACAATTTGGGAAGGTAAAAATTTGGGGGAACAAAGTTCAAATTATAATTTGTTATGAGGTAATTTCTAAGATTTACTCTTCTTCTACGATATTTTTACTTATGTAGCCCCGTGTATTTTTTAAAGACATGAAGGGTGAGGCCAAACGCGCGAAAGTTTTTGAGTACGTCGCAGAAAAACTTGTATTGTCGTCTTGTGGCACTTTGGTAGAAAGTGAAATGCAGTGTAAAGTGTAAATAACACAATTTTAAATTTTAAAGTGGTAATTCACTGAGAAATGAATCCCGTCGTAATCTAAAAGATAAAACTATTCATTTCTTAATGTAAAAAAACAAACACAGTCCAAAAATTTTCTATGGCCTTACCGTTACTTTTTGATCCTAATAGATCAATGCTGCAACCGTATTGTCCGTATTGAGACCTAAACCAATTAGAGCAATCACCCGCTATCTCAACTGTCGTCTGCAACAAATGCTAATGAAATTATCACTAAAGCTTACTCCTAGATGTAATTATCACAAACGAGTCGTATCAAAGGCAGAATAGATCATAGTCACTCACGAAATTTCCACTATATCATGCATGACGGACAGTACAATGATACGAATATTCATTTACCATGATTTGTGATATCAAGAAATAAGATCATAACTGTATCTTACGGTAGACATATACCTACATTATACATATACATACCACAATGTTAAACATAAATATGAAACTAAACCTAAAAACTTAACTATGATACACAATCGGCGGTCTTATCGCTAAAAAGCGATCTCTACCAGACAACCAGACATTATCTCATAATTTTGTAGTATTACAGATTTCTCCTGATTCCATCATCAGATCAGACTTTAATCTATATATATAAAAGAAAGTCGTGTTAGTTACACCACTTATAACTCAAGAACGGCAGAACAGATTTGGCTGAAAATTGGTAGGGACGTAGCTTAGAGCCAGGAGACGGACATAGGATACTTTTTTTTGTCAATTACCATAAGGGGGCGGGAAAATAAGGGTTGGAAGTTTGTATGGGGAAAAAAGTTAAGCAACCCTGGGCGCGGTCATAAAAAGGATGGGTGACCGCCGCCAGCCACTTTTTGCACTCTAGATTTTTTTACTTTTTTTTGTATTTTGTATAATAAATTATTTTAATTTTAATGATAAACATGTAACATGTGTATTCCCACCCATCAATATATCCGAACTCCGAAATTATGATTTTTTGATATTAAAATATTTTTTCCTTGGCTATAGTTAGAACGCCATCTATATCACCGACGTCAAAATTAATTTATACCTTTTCTCCTAGGTGGCGTTTCTACTATAGCGGAGATCGAGATACGATCGAGTATAATTTTCTTTGATTTTGAGTTTTGAAAAGTTAATGGAGATTTTTGTTTAGAGATTTCGATATTTTTATATTGCTGACGAAGTCACTGGTAGGTAATATTAGTTAATCGTTTTATTTCGAAATTCAAAACCATACAATAATTGCTATTCAAAAAAAAATACGTTTCGAGACAATTTCTTCAAAAAAATTGCCGCTCGCTTCAGCGATTCTATACCAATTTACCGTATTCGTTTTGTTCTTAGCATTGCAAGATCTGGGTAAGATTTTCCCTACCTCTATCTTTTATGGGATTCTTGAGAGAAACATAAATATAAAAAAAATATTATTAATAGGTATAAACAAGCGACGGAGTTTTATATTTTGTATATACCTACTCTCGATTCACTCAAAACTCCTCTACTTTGTTCAATAATGCGCAGACGAAGTTGCGCGGGTCAGCTAGGTTTGAGATAAAAAAACTTTTGCTGACGTCAGCAAGTTGTCAAAAGTAGATACAGTGCCACAAACTTATCTGAACTGGTGGCCAAAAGAAGAACTAACGAATTTAATATTAACGGTCCAGATAAGTTTGTGGCACGGTATGTCTAATTTCAGCTCAATTAAACATACTCGTACAACTAACAAACTAATAGTTGAAGTAAGTTCAAGTGAAGGTACCAAAAAATGCTTTGAAACTTCGCTAGTAATTGGAAAAGCTTGATTGGAACTTAGACTAAAGGACTTAGTGCTGAAATAGAGTGATTCAGGTTTGCTACGTATCAATAAAGCTATATATCAGGAGATAGCAGGCAATTACAGCTCGATCGAGGAATTAGGTCCGGTCGTAATTGCTCTAGCGTTTATTTCGATAAAACTGGGTAAGTCAGCTTTTTGTATCTTTGAAGACTACCGATGTAGGATTGAATGTTCTGGAATAACCATCTTACAACTGTAGCTTCAAATTAAATCGACAATCAATCAAAATGAAAACGGCAATAGGTTCACGACTGTATTCCCAAGGCAGACGCGACGTAGACGTCGAAGGCCGCTAAATAGTGCATGTAGCTCGCTCGCAGGTCCCTGGCATTTTAAAGTAAGTTCTATGAGCTAAGTGACCAACTCTTATGACAGAGTTTTTAAGCTGCATAGAGATCTCAGTCATAGGCATAGCCGGGAATATAATATGAATGAGTCCTTTGAAGAACGAAAATTTTTGGCGGCATAGAGGCTTACGCTATCGCTTTAACAAGAATACGCCCTTGAACAACCCGCCGGATACAGTTACAACTTTATTTCAATAGTTCTACACACCTTATTTAATGAAACTGAAGCTAAAGTGCTGAATATTCAAGCGTCTTCCGAAGACCATTATCATTTTGAACACGGTATCGGAGCCATTGTACCACTTTCCACATAAATTATACGAGGAATAGAATTATGTTGGTTATTGCTTGAACTTGAAAATTCCAAAAGACAAAAGACGAAGGTCAAAAACTTGATCCCGAAGTTCGGTGATAATTAATTGATCTTAGTTTTTATACTTTGCTTTTGACTTTTTCTATTAAAAATTTAATTTTATAGAAAAAGTTTAATCAGAAATGATTATGTATGTTTATCTTGAATCTTCATTGAACGTTTATTTAGCACCCAAATGATACCAATGAAACTACACACTACACTTGAATATTTTACAATGGTGTGTATAATTTATGGCCAGTGGATTATTACATACATACATAAAGTCACAACTCTTTCCCAAAGGGGTAGGCAGAGACCACCATCTCCAGTCGCTACGATCCTGACACACAACTAAATTATTACACAAGTAAATTATTAAAGTAAAATAAAGTACAAAACTCTTCGTATGCCCGCGCACTAGCTCATTTTCTGGATTTTGTTTAATATTCACTTAGTTCTCTTTCAGTCTTCGTATATTCTTCTTGCTTGTCTATTTATTTTTTCAATGACATTAGTTCTCTTTCACAAGCTTGGTAAAGGAAGCAAGCCTACCGGGTTGGTTACACGAGTCTTCATTATTTCCGCACCTATTCAGTGTGATTTCACAGAAATTGTCGTTTAAACCAAGCAGGCCATGATAGATGGGCTATTTACGGCTTTCCGGGTATTATACCTCATTCTAAATTCAATAGGAACCGGTGCCTCGTTCAGTTCCATTGTGCGATTTAGTAGTTTGCTAGATTTATCTGCAAATTAAGTTACTTTGATAGAATTAACCTCGTGATAAATGAGAGAAAGGGTATTATTTAACATTACCTTGCATTGTTATGAATTTGTTTTGTCATCATCTACCCCATTTATTGACAGAGTTTATGTCCATACACTTATACGAATCATGAGAATTGTATGAGCATTTGAGCTATGAGCAGAGCAAGACCTATACAAATCTCTCGCTTGAGTAAATGTTAAAAGTTTTCATAAACTTTAGTTTCATTCTCCTCAAATATGCTCTTTTTGTGCACAAGAGTAGCTAGTAGCACAACACATCAGCAAAGCAACAAGGTGTGAGTCTGCGCAAAGCCGTCTCAAGCGGCTGGCAGCGCGCCAAGGTGCACAATCTCGCGGACGTCCGGAAAAATTACACCCTTTTATATGCTGACCATTATGGAAATTCTGAACTTACTAACATAATAGGTATGTCCTGAAAATATATATAAATCTAGTTAATGAGTGTATGTGGTAAAATATGTGTCAGGATCATAGCAAATAAAAATGTGTGAAGGATCTGCTTCTGTGTATAACGGGTGTACGTAACGATTGCTTCTTCACGTTGTATAAAGGGCCTGAGGTTATTTTTTGGAGAATATTGGTACAGTTTATGATTGTATCTATACTCTTTGCATTATGTCAGATCGTGTAGGTATGTGCGTGGTATGTGTAAACTCTGGTAGCATGGTTTTGATGAAGTTTCATCACCTAATAATTTACATTTACCTATGTTTAATTCTGTTTTCTTCATTTTATTTAGATAAATATATACGTAACTGGAACAAATTAAATGTATCATTAAATTAGCACCGCTCCATCGGCCGCGACGCGCGTCTACTCGTAGTCCCTCCGCTATAAAAATGTGATTTATACCGCGTTTAAGAAGGGCCGTTTCGTGCGACAAATAAACATCTACTTTACTTTATTGGTACTTTCATATTTTATTATAGGTACCACTATTTCGGATGCATTTAATATTTTCATTACGAACATTCACACTGACATGTGTTTACGATAAATCAGTTTTACAGAGATGTGTAAAAGTGTTAAAGGGCATAAAATCAAGGGTTTGAAGGTGATTCGTCGAAATCGGCAGATAAATCATGATGAAAGCTGCTTTATAGTCGTAAAAATATCCTTGAAAATATGAAGATGAGGCATTACCCTTATTTTTAAGGCGACCGTAACTTTTAAGCAGCTTTTTATAACCCACGGATATCCTCTGAGAGGAGCTTCAAGGTTTTGCGAAATAAACTCAACAATGACTTGCATACCCTTTGTGAGAAACCGTTGCCTCGGAGTTTATATTACGTTAATTATGGTAAGATATTACGTTAAAGCCAACTCAAATTACAAAATGTCATGTAAATAATGGTGAGGTTATGATTTATTCCATCAATTCGCGATTCAACCCACTGCTTCTGTATTTCAGAATCCTATACAGTCTACCTCTACAGATTCAACGGAAAATCGAACGTATAACAAATAACTTGAAGTACAATTTCGTGTGGACAGAATACGGCAGATGGTTAGGCTTGTGCGGCGATCTGTACTTTAGGTCAGGTATGCGTGGGTGTTTATGTATGAGCGCTGTTGTTCTGTTGATTTCCATATTATAGTGAAATGTGCGATTACGTTTGCTAACAGAAGTAAACGTCTGCAAAAATAATGTGCTGTAAATCTATTGAGAACAGAGATTTTCAAACTCTGGCGTAAATAATACTGCAGGTAATGGTTCTATTTTGTTTGTATAGTAATCGGTAAAATCCATCTAATCTTATAGAACTATGGACTGCAACAGAATAACAAAAGCAATGAACATACTCTACATTGCGCTACCCCCGAACACAAGCCTGGCGTTGATGTACAAAAATAACATATTTCAAACGGCCGATGCGCTCGTAAACTTTCAATATCCGACCGTCGCTTTATCTCAGCTTTTGAAGACTACCCTCTTAAAGTGAGTGTCGGAGCCGGGGTATACTTTGCCTTTATAAAACTAGTAAGTTTACATTGCACCTTGGCTTATGTGATACATTGTAAACTTTGATCACACTCTTCCGTGCGTTCACCGAATTTACTAATTCGATTATCGTATCAATGAACTCATAATAATATTTCAGTTTACTTCATTGGATTGATTCTAATGTAGCTCGTTCTGAACCCGCAATTAAATCTTCACGAGATGATTGATTGGCATTCGCTCCTAAGACAATAAGTTGTTTCTAGATGAGACGTAGAAGGTTCAAATAATGTCTTTTGTTTAGAGAAGTTTGCTCAAATCTGTAATCTCGTTTCATTGATATTCGAGTGACTAGCCTTGCTAAATTGACAGGTGAATATGAATATGGTAAACCACCATGGAATAGATACCGAGTCATTTCTGTTGTTTGCTTGAAAACGTTCTAGAGATCTACTGTTTACCAACAACTCATTCAAGGTCGACTAAAGTTAGATTCATCGAACTAAAGATAGTATACTCTTAGATATTAATAGATACCTAGTGGGTAAGAGTGGATGAGAATGACAGAAGACGAGAAAAAGAAAAAAGGGCCTTTATCCTGTAGAGGGTGAATTAGATATTGAGACTAAAATAGATATTGAGTCTAACATTATTAAACATCGTAGAAAAAACAAAGTAAACAAAAGGACGGAATTAAAAAGGAACGAAATTGGAGAGATAAATTACATTGATACGTAAGAAAAAAATACAATGTTTAATTTTTTTCAAATAAAACTTACGTGAATATAACGTATTGTATCGCTGTGTGGGTTCAGTCAGAATTACTTTAAGAGAAGCACCCTAATAGATGAGACGTGATGATAACATGCAACAATTGCCGCGTGCGACAAGATGGAGTTGTTTATTGACGAAATGAGTTTCCCTAGAGGGTCTTATGATGTTGGAAATGTTGCTTTTGTCAATAAACTCTTTGAAGGGAGATGATGGAAGGATGAGATCACAATTAAATATGTCTTTAAAAAAAAGTGGTTAGTTTACTGATGCCGTTCAATACTTGCCACCAGTTTTGTTTTCAGCAAAAAGTTGATAAGGTCAATGGTCTCATAATGAGAGTTCCTTGCAAAAAGTATGCACTTTGTAATGACAAATTTTGCATTAAATTTTCTCATCTCAATTCAATTACGTGTTTTACCGTTGATCAATAAAAATACATTAATACTTTCTCATAGCGTATACGAAATTTTTATTATCATTATGAAATATTGAAAATATTCATCCATTCTTCCAAATAAAATTCCCTGCTTTATTACTTAATTTTGCTTAAAATAGTGCATATTCGTGTTTGAGAGC
The DNA here is from genome assembly GCA_963565295.1 of Epirrhoe alternata. Lineage (NCBI taxonomy): Eukaryota > Metazoa > Arthropoda > Insecta > Lepidoptera > Geometridae > Epirrhoe > Epirrhoe alternata. The sequence goes on along the minus strand of OY751386.1, from coordinate 12,971,638 downwards.
TGGCTAAGCATTACATATTCATACAAGTGCAGCCCTCGTACCTGTCAACATGAACTAGAGGCACTCCATAACGCAGTGCAAAATCAGCCGACCAGTAATTAATTATGGCTGCAACAGCCCTCCATTTCCTATGGAAGTGGTTAATTTAGGGCCTGATAGGGCCTCGTTAATTTCCGCTACAAGCCACTTGTCATACACCCCGAGGGCTATCATAACTCATTTCCGGATCTAAAACACCCTATTGAGTTGTAGTGAACAACAATTTGAATTGGGTCTAGTCACTTCTGATTTTGGACTAAGCTTGTTTTAATGTTGTTTAAATTCAGTTCAAGTGATGAGGTTCGATGTTTAACTCCAGCTTGAACTGCTTCAGATGATACTAACTAATATTCAATAGCCTACACAACCAGGTTCTCAAATATTGAAGTTTATAACTGTTTTTCAACATGAGTTAAAAAATATGAGTTACATATACTCGTAGGTATGTTCCATGTAACTTTATCCTTGAAATGAAACTCCCCACATCTCAAGAAACATAGCATTCTCATTACACGAGGCAACATAATCAGCGTTTAATCAAGAGCGTAGAGTTACTTGCGTCCCGCGGGTGTACTCGTGTGCCTGATTGGCGCGGGTGGAATTACATCGCCGAAAATATTGCCGACGAAATTACACGACTGCCTACTAACGGAGATGTCTTGTCGATATTAAAGTAAGTAAGTCGATAATGAAAATACCTGATATGGTACCTAATTTAAGAGATACTGCTATGTCGTTTACAAGATTTATTAGACAGATTTAATAAAATGAATGCAAAATGGCTTTTTTGATGCAAATGTGGGATGTTTCTACAGCTGAAATACTTTCTGTGGAATCTTAATTCCTAAAAGAATAAACCGATTGCAAACTCAATGGTTTTGTATTGGAACAATTACTTTTAAATAAAAATAATACAAAGACTACTGTTTCATATTAAACAGTGACATCTAAGCCAAAAAAAAACTTTGTTACGTAAATATAGCACAACAATTCGCAAGGAAACTCGATAGTATAACGCGGATAACAATTTCTGTGAAACTATCGGTCCCACATGAACCCTTCCAACCGACGCGAAACAATAAACTACGTGTTAGAAAAGAAATGACAAACAAACAACGGTGTAACTCGCAATAAGAGGGTATTGAAAACAAACATCTGTCGCCGCGGACGAGCGGCCGAAATTACATGTTATTGTGGGACACGTGTCGTGGCCCGATGGTCGCACCTACAAACCACCGCATTCAATATTTTTGTTATAAAATTGACACTGTAGGTGCTTATCGAATATTTCCTGTAATATTTACTAAGAGGCTACGAGTAGAGCTAGCCTAAAATAGATCAATGGATAGGGTAAAAGAGTGGTTACAAAATCATTTATTTTGCAAAACAAAGTAACAATAGATGACAGAAGAGGATCATGACAGGTCAGCTTTCTATTAGTACAGGCAGTTATAGAGTTATCTATGAGTCCAAAAATTGCATTATTATTCTGCACTTTGACATCTATTCATCCCCTTCATAACGAGGTTAAGCTCATAAAAGGGGTTCAAAATGCGAATTTGAATCCGATAGTTGATCACGTTTTAATGTTTGAGTAAGTATAACAAAAAATCCCCTTCAAAAGACAGAGTTACTGTTTGACATCCATTACTAACAGAATGGAGATAATTGGCAAAACTATTAACGAACACTTGTGTTTGACGGGGATATGTAGCTGCGAACTGAAAAATGGTGCCCTAGAGGTAGAGGCGTGGAAAATACATTTGTTATTTATGAATATAACTACACTGGGCGATGGATCCACGTCATCAAAAAAGACAATGGATGTTGGATTCATTAAACATTGTGGAATGAGTGACTGTGACATGGGCTTGCATCCAGCAATGGGATATCATTGGCTGATAACGATGATGAATTAAAGTATAGCAGGCGATGGGATTGCGATTGCAACCAATCAATTCTGCAAGGCCTATTATTTATTGTACATTTGACTAATCAATAAACAACATCAACCATTTTGATTAGGTATTTAATCTCTGAGAATATCTACGCTTTGGATATTACGAGTAGAAGTTATTTGTTTGAGCCTGAAATACATTTAAAAGTCATCACATTATTTACGCAGCTAAAGGATTAACATTCTTAGTGACCCTGGCGAGCAAATCCATAACACTCCGACCCTTGCTGTGACAGTGGAGCTGACCCGAGTGGCTCCACAAAAAGCGTGATATACCGCCTCCAGCCGGCGACCACATTAGACGCTAAGCCGAGGACAAAAACCAATCTATTGTCACACCACGGACACTCAAAACTCCATGTAAATGTGGCATAAACACTCTTATGTCACGCGTTATATTTGACATAGAATTTATGAGCTAATGAACATTGAACACTATCATAGCTTAGGACACAATGCTGTATCTAGTGCAAGGTCATGTGTGTTCTACGTCTTAGCGGTCTTACTGAGTAATTTCTTTTTTACTTTGGCTCTGACGTGCTGCCTATCTTTTGGGAAGGACCGCAGTGGAAACAAGGAACGGGCTATACCGTTTATGCTGTCGTCTATGCCCCAATAGACGCAGGAGAGGCCATAACACGTCCTCGCCCGTACAAAAGTAATCGAGAACTCGAGGTGGGAGGGAGATTGGTGTAAAGAGTGTCCAATATACGTATTAGATGTTTTCTGGGAGAGTGCACAAAAACCCAGCTATTGTGCAACTGACAATGAGCTGCTAATACATGGCGAGGGCGGTGTTGAGCCTTTCATGGTAACTGAGAAAGGCTCTTAATGTCGTGAAATTCAGAGCGGAGGCACTAAGTCGAAACAACAAAGGAATGAGTAATCTTTGAAGAGGTCATACAAGATACTACATAGTATTAGGGTTTTATTGCCTTGATTGTGTTAAGTCTTAATATTTGGGAACATCGAACTTTCAAGTTTTAATTTTTTCAAAATAAGTACTGTGTTACACAATATGATAAAAAGATATGTTGTGATTTTGCACTATTACTAAAAGTAAGGTCTCTTATTTTAAAAAGTAAGGTCTCTTTTTGACGACCTCTGTGGCGCAGTGGGTGAAAGCCCGCTTGGGACGCAGAAGGTTGCGGGTTCGACCCCCGCCGCGGGATAAATGTTTGTATGATCTGTTAGTATTTATCTAGGGGTGGGTGTTTGTATGTATAATATGTATGTATTTACAAACAAAAAGTATATAAGTATATCAGTTATCTGGTCCCCATAGTACAAGCTATGCTTAGTTTGGGGCTAGATGATGCTGTGTGAAATTGTCCAGCATTATTTATTCATTTATCTAATATTTTATGCTGTGTGAACAATTAAAACGGTTTTTACTGAAATTTGCTTTTTAATACCATAAATGTTAAATGCGTCGGTAAAGCGAGTTTCGTACAAGTTTAGCTTAAACAGTACTTTGCACATGCTAGTGTGTGGTCAGCGCATTGTTCACAACAAGCCGAGCACAATAGGCGTGCCCACTTGGCGCCACTAGCTTAGTTATACTAAGTCCTGCATGAGTTAGCTTGCTAGAGTATCAATGGACTAAGTTTGAATGGACACTACTTTTTAGAACAGTCTCAGTCACTTGCGTGTACATTATTCAGATTTAAATTAAAAGTCATAATAGTTATACTTTGAAAAGTCAAACAAGAGAATGGATTTCAACTATTAAATTTGTAGATGTCATTTAAGAAACTAAGGCCAAAAAATATGTGTTAACCCTGCAGATATTTTTTTTAACTTGATTTGAGCTCCGTACATATTGTGTAATATAATATCCGTGAATTTCAAAAACATCAATGAAAGAACCGGTTCTTTTAGTATATGACGTTAACTCTCATACATTTTGTTGCTTACAAACAGGAAAGCCGCAGTCATTACCGAAACATATGTAAAATGAGAGCATAAAACAGCATTACAGTAACAGGTGTGACAGCCGCCGTGTCGCGCCGCCTCATTGAACACATTCGCGGAACGAATGCCGGCACCGCGCTGTGACGTCACACACGTGGTGTATGGTCGAAATAAGATCAAATAGGAAATTATGTTTTAAACACTGATAGATCCATAGCACGAAGTGTAAAGAATGTCAGACTACTATGAAAAAAAAAATGTAAGGAGTCGTGCAGGGCTTAGGATAAATGACTGTAGGGGAGTTGTAAATACTAGAAATCCGTACAACGCAGCAATAATGAATAATGAAGTCAGTTAGAAAGTAGCATTTGACAATAACACCATTAAACTTATACAAGACGATACAGACAGTCATTCTGGGCGTGCAGTGGGACTGACAACCGAGATTAAACCGAACATTAATCTACACCATTAGTACACAACTAATAGATATGTAAATGAACAAGCACTTTCAAAAGCTAAGCGTGACGCAACCTCATAGATATTTCAATTGTACTTGAATATAGAACACAAAGGAACAAACCTATATCGTAAACCTATACTGATAAATTGATTAAATAAGAAATCCCTTCGAAAGTAAACGACACGACTTAAGTTGATAATGGTCTCAAGTTTTATAGAGTTGTAGTTTTCATCAATTCCCTTGAGAGTAGATAGGTGTATAAAGAAGATAATATTGCGTGTGGAAATAAAATTATAATGATATCTGTTTTAACAGGAAGAAAAGTACTATGTAATCAAGTAGATAAAGTAGAGTTGTAGTTTCGCTTTAAATGTTTTCTTGTATCTTTGTTTGTATTTTGTAATGTACAATAAAGTATTTTCTATCTATCTATCTAGATAAATTAAATACCTAACTATATACAGGAGCGACAAATTGGCATTTCAGTTCACAAGGTAAGTTCCATAGTGTCACGACAAAAAGTCGCGTCCGATACAAAGTTTCTAGCTGAAAGCCTCGTGTGAATAATTCAATAAGAGATTATGATTTCATATTCGATGTGTCTGACAGTTATTGTTAAATAAAACGATACTGATGCTAAATTATTGGACGTGGTGTTGGAATTTGATAGCCTTGCAACACTTTTATGGACTTTCAATTTGCTACTGAAATGCGACTTTAAATGTTTGTTGGTTGACCTTCTAAGTGCCAGCAATGATAAGGAATAAAGTAGAGTAGAAAACTTTAGCAGTACTTGGGGGGTGTAATATGATACCATAGGTTACAGTGACTTCTTTCTGTATGCTTGTTGGTCACCTTAGTATTCAGAAGGAAGATTTCAATAATAAACCTTTATGTGAGATAAAAAATCAAACAATAAATAGCTCGATCAATGAATGCGGTAAAACCAGTAGCAATGTTTACCATCCCATAAAGCACTAAAGGCATCGTAGACGCAAACCAGTTTTTTGAACCAAATACAATTAAAAAACGCTGTTTACGGCTATTGACCACGAATAACGAGTTCTTTATGATGCAAATGAAACGTTACAATAGTAACAGCTGCGCAATCAAGTCGCGCGATCAACCAGAACCGGACACCTTGTGCTGAACTGACGTAGTAATATAAAAAGTACAGTAGGCACATATTTTTTTCATAATAAAAAATTTTAGTAGACTCAGATACAGGCATTCTGTATAACCTCTTGAAAGCTTTACACGCGTTTCTTGTGTACCTGATACCAGAAGCAATAACTGAGTAATTTAATCAGTCAGGAAATGTGAAACAAATTGTTAAATAATTCATCATTCAGACTTACAGGTGGAAAAAGAAAAATACTACGGATCAACGATAACGGTAAAAAAACATAATTACGGACCTTTTGAAGCCATAAACATTATGGTAATTCAATTTCAAATAACATCAAAGCAAAAAAAAAAAACAAATAAAGATATCCAAAAAACATCACTGACACAAATTCGTAATCAAATCCAAACATCCTATACACATAAAGGGTTGCACCGCACCCCGGGAGGGCGTGATTCAGGGGTCATTGTCTCACAAAAGGCAAAGGGACGGTTTTGGCCATTACTGCAGTTGATGACGGACAAACAGACGCACACGCAAACTTTCGATTACAATGATTGCGGATCCGTGATTTATGTGAGAGAGAGAATCGGACAATAGCTGGGGGTTTATTGGCTGTTGCATGATTCCTAGTTGCTAAGCGAAATGAGAGATGCAGATTTATTTTTCACACGATGTGACATTGTCTTTGACAGTTCTGCTGTCAAATTAAACCTAAATGGGCGTAATTGCGGTCATGATGCAGTTTTCTTTTTGAACAAGTTCATCATCATCATTATGAGCGCCATTGTCCTCAGATCGACGCATCCAGCTTCTGCCAGCAACCTTTTGCAGATTGTAACTCCACCTGAATCCACCATCTAACAAGTACGTCATCTAGTAAAGGTCTGGATCTGGTAAAGATTGCTGGGAGCCGTTTGGTGCAGGCTGCACAAGATAGATCGCTGTGGAAATTGATGGGGGAGGCCTATATTCAGTAGTGGCCACTAGATGGCTACGATGATGATAATTTATTTATTTATTTTTTATTTATATAGAGAACAATTACATTGTCTTTACAGTGCGGACACCAAGGCGACAATGAAATTACATAGAACATAGATAATAAACAACATAAATTACAAACAACACAAATACCTTGTAGCGGTGACTGTGAATTTCGCCAATGTGGTATTAAAAAGATCCATATCATGACTGATAATGATGACGTCTTCCGGATCAGCTAGTTTAATATGTTATTACTGTGAATAGTTTAGGGTTTCCTTGTGATGTTATCGAAACTAGTTACAAAGCCGTTACTTGTTATTTGAGTCATCCCCCCAAGTTAGAGCACGTGGGTTGAAACGCGGGTCAAATTGGATTACAAGACCAACAGAAAGGCCGGTATTAAGAACAAAACAGCCGCAAACTTTTCATTTCATTACCCAATTACACGGAACAACGGCTTTCCGACAATAATTGAAACATTATTTAGACTTAATTGACTTGAAGTTAGGCACACTTCAATTAAAACAAAATTCAAAATAAATAAGATTATAGGTACTATTGTATTTTTAATTCTTATACTCGTATTTTAAGTTAATAAGAAGCTACTTTTGTAAATTCCTAGAGACTAGATTGTTCCAAATGTACTTTTTGTAGATGTAGTATAATTATTAGCATGTCTTAAATTCTAAGGACAACAAACAACTCCTAGCTCTCTATTTACGACCATATTCTTGAATCGAATATTTTATGTTTCATTTTAAAATGCTTTTAATTTGTTTGGACATCTTGTAGAAATGTTGTTAAGAGATACAAATCAAATTATTTAGTTACCTTTCAGATTTAATGGATACCTAAAAGTTCCTTTCCCCAATTAACATCGGCTTAAAAGGCAGGGTCCACTAATCTGATTTAGTTGGATCAGGATGTCTTCCTCATTAAAGTCTTTTAATGTTGGAATTGGAGATTGTTTAAGTAAAATTTAGTTTATGAAATAATACTCGTAGTTCTGTAAAAATTTACTATTTGAGTGCTATAATTTTAACATAAAAAAATCCTTTTGTCTTCGTACAAACGAAATTGACTATTATGTATTGTATCTATGTTCCTAGTAACTAGATATTTTTTTACTTCGCCGATAAATAAAACGTTTATTAAAGGTTTTGTCTCTCTTTTCAGTTCCTCACGTGTTACTCGAAAACAAGCTTTTCTTAGCCTTCTCTTATCTTCTCTATCTTCTTCCTTTTTTATCTTTCTAGGATTGGCACTACATCTTTTGTCTTCTATTCTATTTGTCACTTTATAACAAGACCTGAATAAGCTGTTTCTAGTAAGTGTAAATGAAGTTGTCCCTGCAGTGAGCTCACCCGATCTATCTTGTGGGTCCGATAACAAGCTGCGCCAACAGCTTTCTAGTTAAAACATACTTTTGGCCGCTAAGTGACAATATCAACAGAGATTAGGGTTAATGATTCTATCGAGTGTGCTTTTACGGTTACAAAACGTGGGTAGAAAAATGTTTGGTCATTGAAATGTATAAACTTTAAAGTTTTATTGAGCTCGTCTTGATATTTCTGAATATGTTTTGATAGGTTCGTGTGTTTATGTTTCAGTAGTCAAATGACTTCTTCTGTGATGGGGATATATGTTTTTGAATTAAAGTTTTCCAATGGTTAAATTATGTAAATCTTGTTGAAATGAACAATAATTGTTCATTTCCTACAAGATAATTATTGCATTTTCAGAATCATGATCATTATAGACACCTAAAATGTAGCCAGAGCTAACATTCAAATACTGTACGACAATTTATAACTATAAGTTAACAAAAGATCGTTTTTTTTTCGAATTTGAATAAATAAATAAATAAATAAATAAATAATGCTGGACTTTTCACACAGCATCATCTAGCCCCAAAGTAAGCAGAGCTTGTGTTATGGGTACTAGATGACTGATATACTACTTATATACTTTTTGTTTGTAAATACATACATATTATACATAGAAACACCCAGACCCGAGACAAATATTTGTAGATCATACAAACATTGGTCCCGCCGCGGGGATCGAACCCGCAACCTCTTGCGTCGCAGGCGGGCCTTCGCCCACTGCGCTACAGAGGTCGTCATAAATATAAATATAAATAAATATAAATAAAACAATTATCCCATCAAATTATTGTAAACCCTCATAAATGGTACACCAAAAGTATCCCCCAAGTGAACTGCGAGTCAATTAATGCCGAATATTAATTAATCATACATCGGCCGTATTCGAAATGAGCTCTCAATTAAAGCCCTCATAAAGGCATCTCAATAACATGTTTCAAAAGTAAACAGTTTCACGCCAGCGTATTACGTGCTTTAACGAGTTTATTTTGGATTGGGACATTACTTCTGGCTGGTCAAAATACTCTATCTCCATTACTCTAATCTCTATAACATTGTTGTGCATACTTATTTTTTTTAATATACATACTTATTCAGCAAATCTAGTTAGTGTTACCTTTTTAAGCAAAATTTTGTTACAATCTGTTCAGCAGTTAATGATTAACAGAGTGTAACAAAATTTTGCATGTAATTAGATCGAATTTTAATGAGTACTTTCTTCAAAAATATGACTATTATTATTATTAACTTTTGGAGGGTCGATAGTAAGGGATGATAGTTTGAAGTGAAATAACTACTGTACAAAATTATTTTTTTGTGTTGTGGAGAACATACAATTGTATTCTGTTCTTTTCTGTTCAGCATTCAATACAAGTAGTCGTGGGTAACCACTAGAAGGAGAGGAGATATACTCAGACTCACTCACTAATCAACAAAATGACCGAGCCAAATTTTTCAACTGTTTTGATTATGTACCAATCTAATTTGCTCATCATATACTCGTACTTGTAGAATATTAGTAGAATCTCTAAGAGACAGGGGTATACTAACTGCATTACCGGAAAGGTGAGAGCTCCATTACAGGAGGAATTAATTAGTTCATCGACGTCATTAGATGCAGCTTTATATGCTGGAGGGAATTATAACTTTGTTAGTTTAAATATCTAGCTTTTATCCTTTTAAAACTCTTTTATTTCTAAAAGATTATTAAAAGCTTACTTTAGATTTTTTATTGCGTTTACTGTATGGGACATTAGGCACTACAGGCGTCCCGTTGAGTGTAGGCATAGGTTGCCTCCTGACGCTGTGAACAAATGGATTAAACAAATTGATACTTACTAAGATTTTATTCTCCTCGTATACATTTTGTTTAATCAACAATAACAGTTTATTCATACATACTTCAGCGTGGAGATAGGCGGGGACTGTACAGATACTGTAGCTTTGCTTGTGAAAAACGATTTGTATTTGGGAGAGCAGTTGCGAAGGTTGACTTCCGTCATATACATACCTAATTATGCAAACTTTTGTGAGTAACTTCTTTATAATTAGTAACTTTTTTATTTCAAACATCTTCGTCATTATTTCTTTAGCTGTTAATGCTCATTCTATTATATTTCTCAGCTCTATTGCATCAGACATAACTCACGACTCCTCCGATCCTCCCACTCAGCGATCTCAGATACCATCTCCTGGCGTGAAGGAATCTTAATTAGTTAATGAGGTAGCTAGTTCCTTGAAAATCTTCATTACTCTTTATAAAATTAAAACTTAATTGAGGAAAGAGATAATAATTGTAACTGTCTATAATTGTAATCAGAATTGTTTTTACTGAAAGCAATGAGTTTTATTCTTGACGACCTTAGTGGTATGGCGAGTGTTCGGATGAGATGCAAGAGATGTGAGTTTGATTCTCGTGGTGATAGCATACATAGCACTGCGTTGTATAAACATACCTAGGTACTTCAAAACCTCCGTTCTAGCAGAAATATACTAAAAACAGTGAAATTAAAAAAGTTGAATAAACACTATCATAAAATAAAACATCTCGAAATTTCCTATTTTAAAAAGACAAAAAAAAAATCACTTCCTTCCTAATTATAAATACCTAGTAGGTACAATTTTAATAATGATGAAGAGAAACAGGCTCCCACTGTTAATTCCTGTCTGATACTATCAGTCTGAGATAGGCACAATGTGCTCATTACCTGGAACTGAGATCAAATCTTCAGATACAAGGTGCGTGGGACTCCATGAATTACATCGCTTTAATCCTTACAAAGCTTCCTCCAAAATTAAATTGTATATTCGCTTAATTTTATCCAAAAAGGTTGTCAAAAAAATACCGACTGTGATTCGTAATGGACTCAAAGAACCTTTAGAAATCCGAATAACTCTCAAAGAGTTTATATTATAATATAGGGAATGAATTAGGTCGAAAACGGTCCGATAAAAAGGTCAGTTGTGTTTCCGAAATACTCATTTTCTTACTTCCAATTTACCCGACAATGCCTCCCAATCAACCTTGTAACCCTAAAACAATTTCCCCAATAAAGGAATCCTTGCATAAAAACTCGACAAATCACCGTTGAAATCTAGATTCTATCTCGTGGTTGTAAAGTGTAGAGTCCTTTGTACGTAAGCGATAGGCTTTGGCAAACAATCAATTAGGTGTGACCCGCCACCTCGGGCTGTAGCCCTTCGGTTATTGGTGGGCAAACTTCAGTAATAGGTATCGCGATTGCTGTTTCGAGGTGCTAATGAGGGAAAATGCAGCGAACATGCAGTGGTCGTGTTTATTTCTTGTTTGTGTGGCTAATTCGCTGGGGAAGCTTGTAATGAGCTCTGCAACTAACGTGAGCAAAGTAAATGTGTGGGATACACATTTAACATAAAAAAACAAATGTGTTTGTTAGTACATAAGTTTTTAAGATGTTGATTAGTTTAGTTAAACTAATCAACATTCAACGTTTATATTATTTTCAATAAATCGAATGAAATTTATATTTTAAAAGTGGAGGCAGCTTACGTTTTCACTAAAAGTACCAAAACCAGATATAAACTAAGCTTTTATCTCCGTAACTATAATAAAACTTTTGTAAGTTTTGATTTTGCTTGCTAAGCAATAGCTATCTGTATAAGATAATACTGAGATTAATATTTACTCACCTCAGCATTTCCGTCTCAACTCAAACATAAAGTTAACTAATCAACATGAATACATACAAGTCAGCTTTATCTTATAATCTATATGATAACTTGCCTAGGTAAGGATTTGCAAGTATTAGTTTCGATAAATGGAACTTATGCAAAGCAAATCAGTAATCGGAGTTAAGTGGAGCTGGTACGGAAGACTTGTTTGAAAACAGAACGGTTTTAGCTGATTTTGATGTTTACACGGCTCATTGATCTAACAAACCGACACGGGAGAGTTTCAGAGAATTAATAATAACCAATAAGGAAAATAGATCAATATTAGCATGAAGAAGCAAGTGAATTTTGTCTGTGCCACAAAAAGCTCGTTTTAGCTATGCTTAGATTGGGGCTAGATGATGCTGTGTGAAAAATATCCAGCATTATTTAACTTCTCCTATATTGGATTACGTGTAATTTTTATCTCTATTGAAAACAAAGAGAAAGAAAAATAAGTTTAAAAAAACTTGGATTCTGTTGAATAAAATGAAACATGAAGAGCCCAAAACCATTATAACATAATATCTAGAGACGTCCGCAGCAGAGGTCCTAATTACCGCTACAGGGGCAGACAATGCGTTAAATGGATTAGTTGGGACGTCGGCCCCGGATGAGTCCGGATGAGATGACATGTTCATTTGATCGGAACGCTCCTTGATTAGAAGGGGATTGTAACTTTGAGTATGCGATCAAGAAACTTCGACAATGGGACGAGGGACATCAGTAATTAGTTGTTGGATTATGTCATACAAATTTTGACGGCATAGTTAGAATGCTTTGACATTAATGTTGCCAGTTTTTTGGGCACGCTTCCGACTTGCTGACCTGGGATCTCTCGCTTAGTTGAGCTATCTTAGATCGTTTTCAACGATCCTTAAATAGCTTACCTGATTCTAGTTTTGTTATTTTGTGTAAATATGAATTTGTTTAATTTCTGTGAATAAATTTACACTTTAAGATAAATTACATTGAATTTGTTGTATAACATAATAAACCCAACTTTAGATAAATGGGTCTGCTAGAACAAACTAAACCCTTTGAAACGAAATCTAGGGTCAACTACAAACAAATTATAGGGCCTTTTGTTCGAAACTTTGAAGTTCAGACTTTAGATTAGACTTTTGTACGTGGCGCTATTACGATGTCTGGAATTTAACTCGTAATATAAAGCAATACGTTATAGCTGAATTGCTCATGTCAGTTTGAAACTTTTATCATGTTGTCTATATTTTTAGTTTTTTTGTTTAGTATAAATATTGAACCGAGTCAAGGAAAGTTGATGACCAGATGAACAAAAGATGGATAGACTGTGTGAAAGAAGATTTTATGGAAAAGTGTGAATACGAAGATGAAAAGTAATAGGGGAGAGTGGAAGATGAGAACATAATTATTATAATGTGCCAACCCCACATAATGTGAGATTAGAAAATAAAATGATGATGTTTTATTCAATTGAGATTATTATGCTTACGTACTTTACTTATCGGAAGTGAGTATCATCATCATCATCATCATCATTCGCCTTTTTCCATCTACTAGAGATGATTTAGGTGGCGTGAAAAATGATTTTGATACAAATAAACTATTACAGGAAAATTATGCAAAACTGACTTCAGCATTTTCACAATCAGCCAATTCTGTTGATTTAAATATAGGATTCAATATTATCGTAATTTACAAGTCAATGCACCACACAAATTCCCAAAGCTATACATTCAACTCCACATCATTTGGTACACGCCTACTCTAATGAGGCGCGCTATTGAAAAACTCCAATGGTCTGCTAAACGTTGTATGGGTGGTCAGCGGAGCGGAGTTGCCATACAAACTGTCCAGTTAGTTGTCGTACATTGACGTGGTAATGCATTTCTATTCTGTCATTTATTGGAAAAATTTACACATCTTATATTACTTCGTATTGGATAGGTATCGTTTTCAAATTACACCTGTTTTCTTTTGTACTTTTTCCTCCTACATTTTATAAATTGACGTCCATTTTTTAGAAAAAGTCAATACTCCTATTAGGCAAATTACATTAGCATAATGAGGAGTATCAAGTGACTTAGTGGACAATATATTGCAGTGTACAGTAGCTAAGTGTGACCGGTGTCGGGAGCACGTGCCGATTCATTCTCCCCATTTTATGTGTTGATTGGCAAATTAGTTCACACTAGTTGTTTTATTTTCTTCCTTTCTTTTGTTTTTCTTGATGGTTTGTGTTTATTTATATTTCAAGTTTACATAAATACAAGCTGAAAAGCTACAGGCAACCCTGAATCATTTTGTCAAATTGTATTAACCCCGAATGTAACGTCTATATTTTGAAATGAAACTTGAAAGTTAAGTGTAGCTCAGGAAATAACTTAGTGGGTGCGACATTGTCTGATAATTTGGAAACATTGATTTATTTATTGCTGTGGTCTCGTTCGAATTCATTCAATAAAGTGTTTAGTATTTTGTAGTGTCGTAAATTATAAACGGAGCTTTCTAAACGAATGAAACTGATTTGTGGTCGTTTTTCTTTAAACATTATTGCCTATTTTTCATCGAACCAAAGGTAATAAAAATTTTAATTTATTAATTTTCCTTTAAGTTTAATTAATAATAGATGACCACAGAAAATTTGTGAAGCATTGCAAAGCTTTGTGAAGTCACTGTTTACGAGTATTTTATCCTTCTCAAAATAAACTAGTCTCACAAAAAGCCGGAACCAACTAGCAACAAAGACCCCTCGGAGAGTCCTCTACTCAACCCCGGTTCAAGCGTTTATCATTTTTTCGATCGAAAGATAGAACATAGATTACCGTATACTAGCCGGGTGTCGGGCACAGAATAACTACTAGTTAATGGATGATAGCCGAGAACTTGCGAGGGGAGAAATTTTTAGGGGACCTCGTTGAAGAAAATTTAATAGGTTCGCGAGATTGGCACTTGCATCCTTTGAAGTGGTCAGATTTATGTTTGTATCTGTTCGCGATAAAAGTACAATAATTAAATTATAATAGAATGCATAAAAATATTAGTATGTTTGACTACGCTCAAAATGTATAAACAACATTATGCAAAGATAACGGTCCAACAAAGTTTGAAATATTATCTCGAAGTAACTTTATCAAAGGAATATCAGCATACAGCTGAGTTTCTTTGAAAAGGTCGCAGCTATACACCCCATATAATTACAGGTTCAACAAATCGTGTATAATTATTGAAGGATCTATGATTAAGCCTTTGAATTCACAATGTGCCTGAATGTAGCCGCAGTGAATAGCATGAATTATTACCATGTAATTTTGTTTGTGAATGACCCGTAGCGATTTCATCCAATCATTAATAATCGAAGAGTTACAAATTGTTCGGACGAAGACAAAATGTCGTCAGTTTATAAAACATTGACAGAACAGATATTGATGATAATGAACTGAATGTTAAACATGATTTATGAACGAATGTTGATGATCGCATTAAATTTAATTCGATTGTTTGATGTTGAATGCAAGTAAATGATTTTGTAACAACCATTATCTGTTTAATCGAGTTTGACAAAAGCCTTGTTTGCGGAACTATATAGAATGTTAACGCAGTTAACTGTTTTAGGTCAACAAAACTCGGAAAGGATCAAAATATTTATGTCTTTATTGTTACTGGTTGTTTATACAGCTTCGGAAGATCTTAATTTTAACCATGAGAAAACTTTACTTTTCCCTTTCCTTTACCAAATTCTTAAAAATTTTGAGCTGCAGAATTTGTTTATTATTTGTTTTCATTTTCTGTACTAGTAATAATTTACTTACTGCTTTCATGTTTCTTCAAAGAATCATATAATGATTGATTTATTTATGTTAAGATGAATGGATATTAAAAATGTACCTTGAGGACACATGCAGTCACCATAATCCCTGATGCTTCGCCGCTGTCTCCAGTACATCGGCGGCCGCATCATCACCTCCCTCCGCAGCCTCTCCACTAGTGGCTGCTGTGGCTCCAAGACTGCGCTCCTTAACGCCAAATGCTGTTCCTCTAGCAACGACAGCCTGTCTGTGAGTCCTTGTTGCTTGTACAGACTGTACCCGCTCGAGATCAAACTCATGGCACATGCACACCACAACACCGCACAGTACGCCCAGGGATCCCCAGGGCACTTCTCCTCGCATTTGTCCCATTTTTTCTTCTTCTGTTGCTCATTTTTAGTCTCCTTCACCTCTTTTTCTTGAGGTTTTACCACTGGAGGTAGCTTCCCCCCTATCTTCAAAATCATTTTGGCTCTTTCAGTTGCATTGATCAATGTTGGTAGAATCATCTGTCCAGACCTCTCACCATCATCTACAATACTCTGTCATATTTTTCAGAGAGAGATAATCTTAATTTTTTTTAATCTAACACAACTAAACACAGAAATGAACAACACAAAACAGAACCAAAACCTCATAACAACGAAAGTTCAAAAGAAAATTTGTTGGAAAACTTGGAGTTTGGGAATGGTATCGTGTTGGATATCGATGTTCGCGTGGAGCGAGGTCGGCGCGGTGCGTACAGACGTGCTCTCGGCTCGGCAGGCGGGACGCCACTGCCTGTGGGTTCATGGATTGTGGAGCACGCCGGCTGAGGGAGACAATGAGGCGTGCGCGACGTCACTGGAACTTGTGTCGTCCTTTTGGAGGTTTCGTTTTAGGAATTATGCATAGCTTATTCGTAGCGCAGTGCTGCGATGTTTTTACGAGTGTTTGATGAACTTTTCGTTAAGTTTGAGAAAAGCTCTACTTCACAGTAATATCTTTGCGATTAACAAGTTTCTAGTTTAGGTTTAAGATATAATTAGTTTAGGTATTTAAATTGTAATTTGCTTGCAGAAATTGACTGTTTAAGGTTTGTTAAGTACTACAATGCTTATTTTTATAAGTACATATTCTGAGCTATCAATTAATGTACATTTTTAGTTTATATGAAAGCTTTTATCGTGTTTAAAGCTTTTTGAAGCATTTTATGATTTTCAATTAAGCTAACTCATATACTTTATTTTTCGTAGACACGTACTTTTTTTTGTTTTTGATGTTAGCTTGTTTTGTTTTTTTAAAAGTGTTTTTGTGATATTATTTTTTTTTCTATGTTTGTCTGTATAGTGTTTTTTTCAAATAAAATGTACTTATGTATATCAATCTAACAAAAACACATTTCTTAAATCAAAATAGTTTTGAACACCATTGATTTCTGTTGTCGAATTATTTTGCTTGTTTCAAAAATAAGAAAAAGTGTGGTAACGATAGTTATTACATGAACAAGTTTTAAAGTAAAATTTAATTAAATTATAAATTACCGATCAATAACCTCATCCTCATACCGGAACATAAACGAACAAACGGGTGCTGATATTGGCAATGAGTTTTTCTCCATCACTTTACTCCGTTTAGTCTTCAAATAACGGAAATCTTCTCATCCAAAACTGACTCTTACATAGTCAGTATCATGGTTAAGTTTTGAATGTCCTATAAAAAGCACCATGCTGATGTAAGCGCGTGGAAAGTATACCATCTTTGGATCTGCTACTCGAAAATGACCTTTAGAGGGTTGGAATAAGACTCAATGGTAAACAGAAAGTAAGTAAGAAGGCTCCGTATTAAAGGGATGCGTGCAAAAACGTGCAGGTCGGAGTGAGCGCCAAATTGGGCAGCAACTCGGCTGGAAGCTCTGAGGGGCATGTAGTGATGTTCTGTCTCAGTTTTATCAATTCCACTTTTTACGTAATATCGGGAAACGATTATTTCATGTACAGATTTGGGTCTACGCCCAAAAATGACACAGAGAAAAACGAAGTCGAAAATTGCATTGCAGTGTAGTCCTTTTGATCACGACACAAGTCAAATTAATAAAAATGGGTACATATGTAGTATGTTGAATTTATTATTTCCAATCAAACTTTTATCTTCGAATGAACCTCAGAAAAAAGTTGCATTCATCTCACAAATTACTTTTAAAACAATTTATCTAATTTAGGATTTTATTCACGTTTCAGATTAAAAGCTTAAACGTGATCTCGTATATTTTGATAAAGATAGCCATCACTATTCCAGCAATTCAGTTACTTGCTCCCCAGCAAGCACTGGAATTTGAACATCGGTTAGGCTAAACGATGCCGTCTCTTTATCCCCCATACGTGAGAGCGAGATGAAGTCATTATTCAATTTTAAGGCTACGCTAAACTTTCGTTTGTAAAAGGGTCTTGAGGCAATTAAGTTGCGTGATACAAGCCAAACGATATGTAAATAAATTCAATAACCACACAAATTTATTGAGATGAGATTGTTTGTAAATACGCTTTTGATAACATGCTTATAAATTAATCATTCAGACGTTTATATGGTTAACAAATATTATATTTATTTGTATATATCGTTTACAATAGACGGACATGAAGATAGCCAGCCATGTTCAATTTAATTATAATATTATCAAAGTAACCTGACAAAAAATAAATGATTCTGAAATGGGTTGAAACAAAGCCGCTCGCTACGTATCAACATTAATTAAATTTGTTAAGAATGAAAAAAGGGAACGTGTTTTTTAAACGATAGACACTATCAATCTTTTTAATAGAGTCATTAAAACCCGAGTGGTAAGCGCCGGAACACAATAACTGGCCAAGTGCGTGTCGAGTCGGACATGCAGGGTTCTGTAGTTAAAGAGGAGGTATTCTTTGTACTTTATGAGCATGTAAACTTATTTGACGAGCCTCAATTTTGTTTGATTGGCTCCCCACTAGAGCTTGACTTCTTAGTTTTAAGATGGATCACCTAAAAGAATGCTAGGCCCCAAACCGTGTCTGTTGCCCTGATCCTTCACGGCATTGATCGCAAGAACAGGAGTAAATTTAGTTTTAAGACCCTACTGAATAAATGCTATTTGACTTTGACTTTGATTTTCTGTCTCATGACGTTTTGGAAAATACAGAAAAGCATTATCAACATTCATTTTATTGGTGTTATTTCTACGTTTTCTAAGTTTGATACCTCTTATGTTACGGGCGTCAAATTAATAATTACAAGTGCCCTCGAGACTACTTTAGTTAATCGGGATAAAAACGTACCTATTGTATATTGATCTACATTAACTACTTTGACAATTCAATAAAATACATTAAGCAGTTTCCATCCATACTTCTAAGCTGTCACATTTTATAGATACGTAGCAGTAATACGTAAGATTACGCTGCGAGAGTTTTATTGCCTACTTCTGTTCCTAGAACAAAAATATACCAGTGGCTTAGCAATGGCGACCCCTTGAGCGGAACTCTAGAAAGTTCGACTCCAGAGTTCATGCATTAAAATAAAAGTTTATATCAAAGCACTCATAGAGAAATTAAACGATGGCTCCGATACATACCGTTCTAATAAGCATTGCATCGTTATCATTGCCCGACACATCTGAATGGTCACTTAAAATTTTATTATTGTAATTTACGATGCACATTATAGTACTTATATTACGGGCATAATAATTGGATATTTTAAGGATCTGGGCTTTTTACAGCTTGAAATCAAGGTATATTAGTTATGATATAAATAGTTATATTAAAATCATATACTTACTACTAAATTAATAGTTGAACTAACCCAATAGAACTTGTAATCTAATTACTTTGAAAATAATACATAAAATTTTCCGTTAACATAAACACAAGGAAATGTAAAATATTAAGTGCCTAGACATTATTCAGCAAGCAGAGTAGACGTGCAACAGATTCATCTTCCAGTTACTAATATAATTTAAACTTTTGCACTTCGTCAAACTCGCAAAAGCTGGAAACACCAGAAGCATTTATATTTTTGCTTCAAAATTGTATGCGTCTTTTCATTGATAAAAGACTCTATTTTTCTTAAATAAATTATAAAAATGTATACAGACGGGATAAAAAACCAGCCAAGTGCTACACGGACCCTCTTATTAATTCCTTATTTTTGTTTATTATTGTCATTATCCCTTATGCGGTTAATAATTATGCACAATTAGTGAAAATTTCGACTTTAAATTGAACCATTTTATTGTAGAATATTTATAATGTTCAAAAGATCAGCCCCATGACGGGCGTATGGTCAAACAGTTTAAGCATAAGTTTTACTAAAATAAGTCAATTGGAACGATAATTTTAAACGTACCTACTCTTTAAATCTTTGGGTTAAATAGTTTAAAAAACCATTTAAAAGTTTGTTGCACTGAATATTAGAGTCTCTAAAGCAAAGCTCATAGAATATTGAACAGAACCTCCCAAAGTTCTGATGATGGAGTCCGGGTTGCCGAGGGAAATCTCCGAGGTGAATTACCGGTGGATTGTTTTTAACTTTGCTCGCTGTTTCTGTTATAATCTCATGGGCATTCCCTGCCATTAGGTAAAGGGAAAAATATTTATTAAACTTGCATTCAGTGATATTAAAGTCGTAGAACGAGATATCCTTAATACTTTCTTGCCTTATTGGGTTTATAAATATTTTAATAAGCCTTTAAGATGTTCAAAGATAAATTTGTCATTCATATATTTTCTAAAACCTTGATAATTGCCCCGTATTTTTTTCTGTTTAGTCAGATATTACGAGTATACTCGTAATCGGTTTTCTTTTAAAGTATTAATAGTATTGAAAAGGTTGCTTTAGTGCATTATCAAGTTGCAATATTTCAGCAACAATCAGGAAATCATTCGTAAAATTGAAGACCTCCTTCCCAATTTTTAAAACGTCGCTCAAATATCAATTTCCGTTGCCAAAGACCCAATTTACGATAGTCAATCGCATCACTCCTTATTAAATGTTCCCGATCCAAATACTGCTGCTAAATGCGAACGAAAGCGAGAGGTTGGAATTGTGAATTGGGGTCAACCACGTCGAGGTATTACGTTGTTTACACTCCACTTCGACAAAAGTTGGTAAGCCACAACGCGGCTGGTGAGCTTGCTAGTTTGCATTTAAACATGGATTTTGTACTCATCATCCGAAGTCCAATTTAGCAACTGCATGGCATAGGCCTCCCTATGTTTCTGCCATCCAACACGATCCCGCGATAATCCTTTATAGACAGTTTAGTCTTTGTTTATTTATGTGAGATCTGTACTAGTGTACTTATATGAGACTAGGTTCGTCGCGGTGTTAGCCGCAGTCCCTCGAGAAAATTTCCCTTTGACGGGATAAAATATAGCCTTTGTTCATCAGGGATAATACTATTTTGCAGTGGCTAACCCTCTCTATATCGTAATTTTGAGCTTTTATTTAATATCTGTGAAATACCTAGCTGTGAACTAATTAGCAATGATCTAGCTGCTGTTTGTATGAGCTACAACAGAACTTTCTTGAACTTTGATTGCAGGTATCTAAATTGAGTCTGTTTTATGAATTGTCGTTGAATTCCGGTCGTGACCACCTGACTCCTAACCCGGTCTGGGTTAGGAGTCAGGTAACTATTGCTGAATTAATGTATAGAATAGAAACACTGAACTCCTCGTCCAGCATCAATTGAGACTCCCTGCCCCTCGAGTTCAGGAGCGCGTTTGTGTCTACGAAATGACACACTGTAAAATGTCTGTGATAGGTAATAATACCGCATTTGTTTATAGTTTTGTATAGTGTCCGGGCAAAAAGTTCGTGAAAACTGTTCAATAATCCAACTGGTTCTTTAGTAGGTGTGCGGCAGTCTGTGGCTGACCAATATTGGTTTCTCAAGTGTTCCGCAGCTCGTAAAGTTGCGAGTTGCTGAGCGTTTTAAATCGGCGTTGTTTACTGCTATCGGTTTATTGGTTTTGTTCCTGCTGGGTGGCGAATTTTGCTCTGGATTTTTGAACATTACGACCGAATTTCATGTTTAAAACAATATTTACCGTCAATTTATAGGTATGACAATGCATTGTTGGATTTTTTTGCAAAATTGTGATGGAGCTTAATGTTTCAATATTCCATTTGAGTTTAGTGTACATTTTGTTGAAAGCATTTTTATCAGACTTCAAACCGATGAGTGTCTTGTAGCCAATATCATAATAAGAAATGAAAAGTCTTATCAAAATTTTGGATTCCGACGGGATTCGAACCCGCATCGATCAGACGATCCTCCTAAAGCCGGAGTGCCTTACCGCTCGGCCACAGAACCCTAGTTGTCGGCATCCAAATCTTTGATAAGCTCATATTTATCGGTTAAGCACCGATTAGCGCCATCTACACGTTTCACTAGTGAACTCATGCTCATTGTCCGAAGTTACATTGCAATCAAATGACTGTCGCTTTAGCTAAATCTATAATTTTTTGTTATTTTTTGTAGTGTTAATCCACACTTGGTATTTCATTAAGAGATGAAAATATCTTATTCAAAATTTATCTTATCATAATTTGATTTAGAGTGTAACACGTTTAAACATTATTTAACTAAAGAGATAGTTCCCTTTACTATCTAAAATGCCAAGCTATCTTATTCCAATAGGTCCCTACCAACTCGCGTGAATAACCCTCCGATCAGTATGCGAAGAGGCAAGCCAAAAGCAATTAGACATTTGGATTCGATCTGAATCCAAATGACGCGGGACAAATAGTCGGCTGACGTGTAAGTGTGACCCGGGGTTGATGGGAATTACAATGAACTAGAATCTAATTATAACACTCGATTGGATAGCGTTTGTACTAATTGTCTCTCGATTTTCGTGGATATTTTCAAATGGTGCTTTTATTGGTTAAGGGCTTACAGATAAAGCTATATAATTAATTTATTTTGTAAATCGAGTTGGAATCAAATCAAAATTGAATACAGAATTAGATGAACTTTGAAATGAGATAGACAGTTGATCAGTTTGATCTGTTTTTTGATGATGTGCAAGGATACTTCTTAATCGAAGTGTGCATAGGTAATTACATTTTACTCAGAGTTTGTTGTGAGTACTGCTTATTGGAATCAAAACATTATAAAGTCTGAAATGAAAATAAAATTGCAATGCTTCCATATTCTTACGTAAGATTAAAAAGAAGTTAGTAGCACTGAATAATTTTAAATGAAGATGCAAAATCTTATCAGAACAAACTTAGCAATTCATTCAGTCATATTCAAATCCGAACTGTTTTCTTGGCGATGTGATATTTAGATTGGATTTGAATACCAAATGAGAGGATAGAGCAAATGGACCCTTGAAACTGACGCGTGTCGACGTGTGACTCGAGCCAAGCCAATAGCATTTCATTAATACAACTAGCATAGGAATGGTTTGGTTTGAATCATGACCATTTTCCCAAAAAGATTAAGCCAATCAATTGTGGACGAGGAAGAAATGGTTCGTAAAACGAGGCGTTGTATGCAGCTAAATATATTTCTTAGAGTTAAGATAAAAAAAATTAGAGAGTTAGCCTCATCGCAGACTGCAGATTTTCTATCGGACGATAGTTGAGACGGAATATACTCCGGCTCGTAATTAGTATAGAAAGTATAGCCCGTCTCAACTATCGGCCGATAGAAAGTCTGTAGTCTGCGAGGGGTCTTAGAAAGAAATTCGTACTTGGCACTTAGGAACATGGTCCCTTGCGAGTCTATAGTTAGTACGAGAAGTTCTGCTTGGTACTTGTCGGCTGAATAGATAGATACAGTTAATTGCTATAATTATTGTGTTGTACAAACGTACAATTACCGACACTATAATTAATTTCAGATTAGTCACAAAAAATATGTTTGATCAGACAATAATAATAATAATAATAATAATAATAATAATAATAATAATTACGTTTATTCAAATCAAGCATAGTACAATCAACAATTAGTTGGCCTTATAATATTTTACAATCAGGTAGGTATTCTATAATTAGGTAGGTAAGGTACCTACACATACTTTACAATCAGGATGGCTTGTGGTTGATGAAGATGTGTAGCGATATCTACACTAAGTTCAAGACTTGTGTTGTAGATGCCGCGTTACCTTCCAATGTTACTTTAGGCTATAGCCATGTTTAAATTATTACATCAATAAATTAACATTAAGATCAGCACAAACTAAGCTATGTCTTAGTTAAGTGAACCATTTAAAATTAGGAATTGTGCATGCAAAATTAGATACCTACAAAACGTATTAGACTAATTTCAATTACCTCAAATAAAATATAATACCTTTCTGTTTCCTAGCACCTAACACAAATTATTTAAATCGCCTATATAATACCTACATACCCAAGCAATACCTCTCAATTTAAATTACAATAATTAATATACAATAATTAAACAAATCGAATTGAATTAGCTTTCCGTTACATGGCACCGAACACAAATTATTTAAAATCACCTACCGAAGTGCGTTTGAGTGTGTTTGCGTGTGTGTGTGTGTGTTTGTGTGTGTGTGTTTGTGTGCATGTGTTTGTGTGTGCGTTTATCCGCTAGTGTATGACGGGGGAGGGATGGATGGAATTAAGTATGTAAGACAAGGAGTGATTGTATTGTTTCCATTACTTAATTACCCTTAGTAGCTGTTCCGTTTCCTCATACCCTAACGGGTGTAGCCACTCAAACAATGCCAATTTGCATTTGTTTTGGTTAAATTTAATTAATTCTTTTATTTCTCTATTAGCTTTATTGTATAAATATGGACCCAAAAATCTAAACTGACGTTGGGCAGAGACTGTTTTTACTATTGGTATTTTACATATTAAATCTTTCCTTCTCTTCCCAGTAGATACATTATCGTTTATGTCGACCTTTTTGTGTTGTGCCAAAATGACGCTAAGAATAAACAATTTGCGAACAGTAAGCGCGTTACAATTAGCATAAAGTTCCGCAAGAATGTTGAAACAATTACTTGGGTACCTGTACCTACTAACCTTGAAAAATTGCTCATGCTTACGTCACCCCAAAACCTTAGTTTACGAGATCTTCTCTAACAAACGTAATAAATAAAATTATTTTGTGTCGTTTAAAAGGTTTTTTTTTGAAAAATGAACTGACCCTAGTGTAAAAGAAAAATCAATCACTCCATAAGTCAAAGTTCAATCCAAAATCTTTAGATCAAAAGCCAAACCAAACTAGACCAAAACCGCTTCTCTAAGATAACTAATGAAAGCTAAGTAATTGTACGTCTGATGCCAGTTACCTTTATCAAATTGATAGAAGCTTTTACAGCGGCATCTCAATACAAAGCGAATTAAGCTTATCTCACCGATATTCAAGCAATAAAGTCATACAAACTGTTGTTGTACCTGTGGCATAACCGCGGCCATTAAAACATAATGAACCGTTTGAGTTAGAAAACAATGGCTTAGATTAGAACCGTAAAGATACGAGCTCTCGTAAATTGTGAATGAACCGCGGACTAAGCCTGTGCTTTATGATGAATGATACAAAGAAGTTGAGGTTTGAAGCGACTTTTAAGTAACAAAATCTCTGTTTGTGATTGTGTCATTTGCACATGCAATACGTAAGTCTATCTATCTATCTATCTTCTTCTTCTTTTATTAAATAGCAACTAACTGTTATATCAGTATAATTCTGCCGATTTCAAGTAGGAATAATGTTAATATTCATGACATATCCTGTCACACGGCGGCTTGTTTTCTTCAAAACTCCAACGGAAATCTTTCGTCAAATGAGAAATGTTCAATACTCCTCATTCCATTTGCCAAATCTCCTGCCAAGTTTCAGGCTTTATTAGTAAAATGCCACCTAAATTACATAATAAAATCTAGTAAAACACGAGAAAAAGAAAATAAATAAGAGAGCAACAAGCTTTTCCAAAAATGGTGAAAGAAGTCCACCACTGGGATCAAAGAATAGCATTAGGCGCAGGTGAGTTCCCATAGCAGAAGTCAACGTCGAAACTTCGTCATCGTCATCGATGACGTCGAAAGTCATCTTGCATACACGTTGTCTTCTTTTACAAAAACTTCAAAAAAGGCAGCATTTTCTTAATTCAACTCTGCAAAAAAATTGTTTAATAAACCGATTTAAAAGAGAGAGTGGTGGGAGATTTCGAAAGAGAGAGATGGTTGGAGGGATATGGGGGAGCCCTTTGCCCAGCAGTGCGATGATAAGTTACCAAAAAAACCGATTTAGAATCGATGCTCTATCTTAATTAGAACTTTAAGACCAAGGAATACAGCAAAGTATATCAAGTACGAGTCGAGGTGTTACAACGACCGATTGTTGCACGAAGCATATATTGCGTGTTTATGTGTTTATTGGTGCAATACATACCTTGGTTTATGATACGCGAGGAGAAACGGTTTCTAGCTGGTTTTTGAATCATTGGAATTTTGATTTGACCGCTTAGAAACGGTCGTGATGATTAAGTGTATAACTTTTGAAATTATCGACTTTTATTTTTACCACATTTTTTTTACCACAGATTAAATAAAACAGACCAATGGAAATCAATACATTCGGCACAATAAAAAAAAACATACAAACTTATCGGCATAAAAAGTAAATACAAATTAAGTGGACAGAAAATAAGGCTACCATACAGTATTTGCTCAAGCAGCTTATATTTTTTAATTTTAAAGTGTTAAACCACACTTAGGTAGATAGATAGAAAATATTTTATTGTACACCACATGGACATTATTGAACATTACAAAATACAAACAAAGATACAAGAAAATATTTGAAGCGAAGGCAATGGTAGGTATTGCATTGAGAAATGAAAAGTCCTATCAACATTTTCGATTCCGACAGATTTTGAACCTGCGACGATCAGACGATCCACCTAAAGCCGGAGTGTCTTACCGCTCGGCCACTGAATCCTGACGTCACAACCGAAATTATATTTTGTTGGAGCGCTGAGTTTCAAGTGCAAATAAATATATCATTCTGAAAATATAACACTGCAATTGAAAGTAAACTGCTCAAGCGATAATTACCATTTTCAAAACCAGCTTAACATCTCTTGCACCAGAAATAAATCAACAAATTCTGGCAATCTTCACAATCCCGAGGTGTCAAAATACAAAGATCCGAATCCCTGAAGGTAAATAAATATTTGAGCTGCAAATATTTACGCGCAGTCTGGAGCCGAGTAGTTAGGAGAATCCAGCATTTGCTGATTCTCCTCTGGGTGTACATACCTCAAGTGTTTACTTTGGAAGAACAGATAGTTTCATTTGTTGAAGTTCTTTTCTAGGGTTCCTTAGCAAGTGTAAACTGGACCCTTGAAAACTTATGTTTCTTTTTCATGTCACAGTTGTTTCAAACCTGTGTGGTGAATTGTTTTTTAAACTGCAGATGGTGGCGAATGCGTTATGATTCACATAAAAAAGAGGACCTTACTTCAGATTAAAGACACAGGATTTAAAATGCTTGATTATCATAAGTAGGGGGACATAAAATACTCTACTGAAATACATAACGCTTAGGTAAAACATAAGCTACCTATAATTATAAGAACAAGTCTCTACCTCACAACCATTACAAATGATTTCTGTGTGGGAATGGGAGATTTATCACTCACAACCATAATCTTAAGTTTATTTCTGAGAGCAACAATAACTCCTGGCTGCTTCGCTTAATTTTAATACTCCCGTATAAGGACTAGGGCATAATGTTATCAGATCGTCACGGGCCGAAATGGGATGTTGTAATAGTTTAGATGTGAGTTACTGCGTGAGAATGTTGATGCTGGGACGTTTGAGGTACTTTAAGGTCATTTGTTTTGTCCCTTTAAAGATGTCAGGTTACTTGAACATTCACTTTAAGAACATCCAGCTTATTTGTTCATGTGGTATGATAAAGAAAGTGAAACTTGGCCAATCATAACAAGGTAGCTTAAAACTACGTGGCTCGTGAAGGAGAGTAAGTAGTTGGTGATGCTGATTGCTGACTGCTTTTCATATGGTGACATTTTGTCGTGCAGTAGTTTCAGAGATTATCCTTCACATATCTATACTAATATTATAAAGAGGAAAGATTTGTATGTTTGTTTGAAATGAATAGGCTCCTGGACCGATTTGAAAAATCTTTCACCAATAGAATCCTACATTATCTCCGATGAACATAGGGAAGTGAAGTTTTCCCGAGGGGTAACACCGTGGTGGACAGCTAGTTCAAAATAAACAAACTTGAATTGTGTGAATACTCAGGTGTTATCAACTGTCACCGTTAAAACATTGTAAATGTTGACATTATACAGAAGTCAATATTGCTTCTCGACACCCTTGGAAACACACAAGAATAAAAGAAAAACGTTATCATTTCTTAAACAAACAACAAAGCGAAGCGTTCAACTGATAAAGAAACTAAACCCCGGAAACTTAGGGTGAAACTTTAGACAAATTATGTAACCTCCGTGTGTTTAGGACCACGACAACAGCCTGTTAAGAAAACCAACCAGCAAAACTTACTAGACCTGTGGTTTCTCATTAAACCCTTCGAAATTGTTCCTGGGTTAGGGACACAGAGGGATCAATCAGAAGTGGTCGCGTCAACACTTGCGTGCGACATTTGGGCAGGGAGTTAGTTTTGGGCACTTGTTGTCTTTCGTGATAATTATACGTACAGTTTAAAACAACTTTGAAACTGTCGGGTTTTGTCCCTGTTGGGCGTTAAACTCTTGAGCCCTAATTGCTGAAAATGTTTATGGTGTGACATGAAGTAAATAATTTCAGATTTTTCTAAAAGAATCGGTATTATTTCGGTGGAAATGAGAAGAAACAAGATTTTGACTAAAAATATTGTTTGCTGGAAGTCTATCAAAAGTTAGTTTTCTGATAGAAGTACTTATTCTTTTTTTTTTTTTTTTAATTAAATAGGTCAGCATTTGACCTCACTCTGCCTGATGTTAAGCAGTAGTGAGGTCTAAGATGGAGCATGCTTACCTAGAAGGAACCTATTTACTCTTGATTTGAAGACCCCTAAGTTGTACTTTTCGGGAAATAAAGAGCCCGGCAATGAGTTCCACAATTTGGCGGTGCGTATGAAAAATGTGGACTCAAAACGCTTTGTACGAACTCTGGGAATGTCGACCATGTACAAGTGGCGTCTTTCCGGGAACCTGTTGGCCCGATAACAATTCAAATATTCGATAATATTCAAAAATATTATAGAACATTTCTTGAGTATGGAACCTATTAGTATGTTATTTATGAGACCCTGGGTTCGTGGGGTTCCGGGTGCTTTCAGGGCGTCTGTTCGACAGCGATGCGTGGTTCGAGAGCTGGCGCTTTTTTGGCTTGTGTGTTGTGCAATAATAAGTGTAGTGACCCCCCAAAATTTCAGACTACGACCGCACCTGCAATGTCGCCAGTATTTTGGGCACGCTTCCGACTGGCAGTGACCTGGATCAGTTGAGCTATCTATAGATCGTTTATACGACGATCCTTAGATAGGTTGACTGATTCTATTGCTTAGTTTCTATAAATAAAGTTTTCCTTTTTATGTATGGCATAAAATCATAGCTCCTAACAAACTTTGCACCTCGCTATCTTAAATCTCAATGCAAATATACAACAATATCTATCCCAT
The DNA here is from genome assembly GCA_963565295.1 of Epirrhoe alternata. NCBI lineage: Eukaryota > Metazoa > Arthropoda > Insecta > Lepidoptera > Geometridae > Epirrhoe > Epirrhoe alternata. The sequence continues at coordinate 12,942,629 of OY751386.1, read as the reverse complement.
AAACATAATTACACGCCATTATGTGCCCTACGATTCCATTAACCCTATCTGCGACAACAGATCATAATAATTCCGAATAAACAATCCCGCCCACGCCTACAAGTAGCAGATTTATATCTCACTGATTTGTCATTTGTTTGCATTGAGTTATATTTTGTTTGAGCGGATTTGTGCTATTGTTTCTATAGCTACAACTTATAGCTTCAATGAAGATTTAGGTATGTAATGTGTAGTTTACGAAACATCAAAACAATCAGAACTTTAGTCACAAGAGATTATTACCTCGTCTTTAGGTAGGAGAGGAGCTACGCTGTGCTCATTTTTAGTTGCTATTTAACGTCTTACTGGTCTTGGTATTGTGATATCAAAATGGTACTCGTCGGTACCTTCAACCACAGATGAAACTTTGAATTCTTGTGTGTGATCATATAGAGTATGTATGATTTGTCAAAAATAAATAAACCAAAAACGTCTGCAAAAATAATCATTTGAGAATCTGACAATCATACGCTATGTTTACAAAACATAGCTATATTTTAACACGAAACAAAACAAACCAAGCGGCCAGCTTCAATACTTCCCGTAATATTATTTTTAACACCCTTGCTCGTAAAGCTGATGTAATTCCACCGGTTTTAGATATGTAAAGCGGGTCATAACAAACGCGTGTGTTATCAAAGCAAATAGTTATGTTATAGTCCATATAAATTCCATAACAGCATTATTTGCCATTTCAAATATGGAACTGATCGCCGCCGAGCTGGAGTCGTGCCTCCAGCTAGTGAGCAGCGCGCTGTTGCTATTCAAAGGAGAACTAATCGCCGCGCGGCGCCACTCAGTAGGCAGTCTGTTCAAATGGCGGGAAAGCAACAGTGTGCATTCACAGATTGACTTTATTTAAATGTTTTTTTTTTCTGTTTCCTCGCAAATGTGTTAAAAAACGTCGTACGATATACGTGCGTATTGGTTATAACATGCTCGGCTCAATTACGCCCTCGCCTGCGGCTCGGGCTGAAATTCCGCCTCGCATGTTATAACCATCTTTACGCACTAATATCGTAATGTACTATTACAGTTGATCTAATTTGCTTTCTCAAACTTACGATCTTTGGCTCGCAGCGAATATCTTTCGCCTCGTTTAGATGATAGATAACTTTGTGTAGTTTAATAACAATAAATTTCTGGCACAATTGTTCCGAAGCGGGCACCGGAACTTTTACGGTGGAGGACAATGTAGGCAGAGTAATGTATGTCGTCTAGACATAGCTTTGTAATTCAAATGCTCCCGCCTACTATGGGCATAATATTTGCAAAAATAAAGATGTCCACCCGCTTATGTTTGTATGAGCTTGGTCGCCGCAAAGCTCCCTGAAGATTAATAGTTAGGTATTGTCGAATTGCTCTCTCTCTCGGTTGATAAAAGTAAATGTTGTTGACTTTGGTCCATTTTTTTCTCGTTGAATACTCAGTCTACAATAAAATTAGTTCAGTGAAACTGATCTAAAGCATATTTCATTACCAGGGTAACATAAACAGGGCGGTAATAGGAGTGTTGTATCTTAACACGGCTCCGCGCGTGAGGACAATATCCAACGACTTTCACGGATAGCTTAGGATAGAAAATAACTCTATTTTCTCAAAACAAAGCTGTGCATGAGGAATCTGTATTATTTGAGAGTAAAAGACATTTAAAAATTGAGACCTAAGTAAACGTAGTCTGGAAACATTGGTGACATTTTAGAGAAGGGTAAAATTAGGTATGGTGAATTGTGATGAGAATAAAAAAATTATTACTGTATATTTGTTTATATTGCTTAAAAAATATTTACCTAGATGATTTTCAATAAACATAACAAAGACTTTAATTTCTTGGGACAATCTTATTAGTTGATACTGTGCTAGGTACATACTATCCTGTTTTTATGTATAAGAAAATGTAATAAAACGCAAGCAAAATTCTATTTTGTACCAGGGCAACATAAACGGAGCGGTATAATGAAACAGGGGTGCTGTATCTTTTTACACGGCTCAATGAGTGCGAACAGTACACGGCGGGTGGCCGGCGCGATACTGGACATCCCTCTTCCTTATCTTGATTAATTTCCTTAGATTTATTACAGGGATTAGTGTAGCGCTGTTTTTTAGATACAATGCCTGAATCCGCGACTGAAACTGTTTATGCTTGAGTATGGGCGCTTATTTGCGTTGCGTTCTATTATATGTTATGAGAAATAAATTTTGTTGTTGAGTGTGTAAAAAGTGTGAATTCCTATTTATTTATGAAATCACCAATACGATTTAGGAAACTATTTTGTTAAACGGAATCTTCCTGAATAGGAATTCCTGTTTCACAAAATAATTTGTCTGGATGATTTGTCTGTCATTTAAATTTTGTTTTTAAGAAAATGTTTTGAATATTTAAGTCTCTAGTGGTGTCTTTTTAACAAAACTACTTTTATATTTATTTACTTATTTATTTTAGGGCATCCAACAAACAAATCACAAATCTTGATTATAACTAAGGATAAGTATCTTATGTCTATGTGTTTCTCTAATTATAGGACACCACAGCATGCAAAGAATGTAATATATCCAAAGAATGTAAGCAATGTTCTAGAAACAATCTGTTTCCTATCTTCTCTTCTACCCAAAAAAGGTAAGATAATTCAAAGATACTAGCTAGATATGTTTGAATTATCTTACCTTTTAGGGTTAGAAAAATCAGTGCTGACACAAAAAGTAATTTGTTCAAAGGTCGCCTAATACAATTTCCATACATCAACCCAAAGCGTAGATAAAGCTGAACCTGCGATAGGGAACACCGAAAAGGCAGACGAGTCTGACAATGATAAACTGACGCGGAGGTAAATAACTACGTCATATGAAGACGGAATCTAAACGGACAGACACAGAGCTAGGAAATATATAAACGGTTTTTAGAGCTGTGGCCTTGACTTGCGAACTAAAATATTGTTTAGTCCTAGCGTAGCGGAGGCACTCTCCAGATTGGCTTCAAAACTCTTAATGAATAGATTTTGCATTTTCAAAATGAACTCTACTAAACATGCTCGTGAACAATGCCGAGCTGAGGACTGGGCGCAATGGTGCTCATTAGGGGAGGCCTATGTCCAGCAGTGGACTGCTATAGGCTGATGACAATGATGAGCGGTAGATGAGAGGAGCGGTAGTCTAAAAAAGATTGAATGGATTTAAGATTCTTCGGAGATTGTGTAAAGCCGACTACAATACACATCATCATCATCATCAGCCTATAGCAGTCCACTGCTGGACATGGGCCTCCCCTAATGAGCGCCATTGGGCCCTGTCCTCTGCTCGACGCATCCAGCTTCTGCCAGCAGCCTTTCGCAGCCATTGCACATACATTTTACTTCTTATGGATACTAATATAATAATAGACTTTGAAATGTTTCAATAATTTTTGTTTACAATAATTTCTGACAATTCCATACTCTGTGTGTCGGATCAGATAAGATTCCCTCCAGCCTGCCGGTCTGCACCATTTATATTCTTCCTTTTGATCCCGAATCCCTGACGTCCCGCGCTTTCTTAAGCGAGATACGTTCAAACGATTTATTATGAAGTTTTTAAACGCGAAAAAAGATGACAGTGCGATATTGATGGAACGAGTGGTCGAACGGAGCTATAATTCTAAAAAGAGTCGTATTTAGCGCGGTATGAACGAACATACAGCACAGGTGAAATGAACAATGTTTGAACAATGAATCATTTATGAATAAGCATAATGACAGCCAGCCTCGAGATTTAAAGATAAACTAGCTGGTAGCTCTCATTACCAACGACTTCGGTTTTTTCTCTGTGAATCTCATCCCACTCATATAATAATCCCACTCACCCGTTTATGAGTTTGTGTATCAATCACGCCTAAACCAGTGAACCGATTTGGATGAAACTTGGAATAGGCGTAGCTACCAACAGCGCAGGTAATGACCTGGAATAGCATATAGGCTATTCAAAATGTTGGTAACACGCGGGCGAAGCCGCGCGCAGAAGTAATTAATTATTATACAACACAAAAAACTTCATAAAAATAATTTAAAAGTCTTAAAGACAAAAATTATTAATTACGATTCCATTGGGATCACTTATAAAAACTTTAAGACTATGTAATTATCTTCCTGTTCCTTGGCCAATACACAGTTCATACCTGAGCTATCTCGATCATTGCGACTGTAGCCAGCTTTAAACACTCTCTCCAGTTTTTATTGCTCTTGTAGCGGATGTTCGATATAAAGCTTCACTGAATTCTCATTTTTAACGTACATTCATTCTACGAGTTTTTGTGTTAAATTGGTGAAAATGAATATACCTTATGGTTGACAATTTATTTCTTGTAAAAGTTGCATCTACTATATATTTTTATAACTAAGTGATTGATAAAAGTATTCCTTTTAGATTTTAGTGTAAACGGAAGCATGAATGAACTCGGAACCTCACCACAGAGTACAATTATAACAAGATTTATAAAGCATAATACTCAGAATAATCTCTGGAGTTTGAATTGTCACAATAACTCTCTCAAGCTGCCATCTATTTATAAAGCGAGCAGGAAATAACATATTAATCCGGGGTTCAGTATTAACACATTTGTGTACGGAGTCCCACAGACCTTTATAAATCTGTCGGCGAACATGACCGCTCTAAATGAAGCTCGTCGATGACAAATAGTGGGGGACCGCGGAGAGACATTATTACATAGCGCATGTGTCCAAGAAATTGTGAGTTTAGTTATTTAGTATTCGTAATCTTAATTTTTTTAAACGGTATTATAATTATTTTGATTCATCATGATTCAATAGTAGTGATGCGGTAACCTATCTGCAGAACAAAATCATAGTTAACTTATTCAAATTACTTGGGTACAAAATTCATATCGTACAGATGCTCCACATGACAGCATTTAGGCTGGTTTTCCTGTCACGCGTACCGTCCGCGCTGATAAAATACTCTTTATTACAATGAATTAAGGATACTAATGTCACAGCAGATCGCATCGCTGATTTCTCTCGGCACAATCAATATCCTTACTACATTGTAATAAAGAATATGTTTTCTATCAGAAAACCAGTCTATTTACTTGCTGTTCATTCATAGCTAGTAAATACCACTCCTCGTGAGAGTAATAAAGCAGCACATGTAAATAGCATCTGGCGTTAAAACAACTGAAATGTGTCTCAATAACTCACCGACCCTTCCGATGGATGTGCTTCATTAGGAAACATAATATTTGGGATCTCGTATGAATTATTAATATCAACTTCAAAGCTAGTATAAGTAAATAACTCTGTGTTTTCACGGCATTATTATTGTGGGGCAACAATAATAAAACAAGAAAAGAAAGCTCCAATGAAATCTCAAAATAACCTATATGATACGATAAGTTGTACAGTCGCGGACAATAAGATGTATACACTCCATACTTTTAAAATTAATATCACACTAAAACTAATAGATGTAGGTTAAAAACAAAAAGCGGAAATCGATTTCACATTGAACTAGTGGCGAAATCAATGAAAATACCAGAACATTGTTGGACATGTTGACCTGTACATGGGTTAAAACATTATGGAGTGTATACATCTTATTGTCCGTGACTGTACCATATTACAACATTACAGCCTAGTGGAAACTCATTATTATCTTCGCCGAAGACGGGACAATCAAGATCGAACGTCACTTGGTAAGTTCGTTTGATCATATAATTATACTGCAAAACCACGGAGCATTACAGATTTGCATACCTTCAAAGCATAATTGAAACATGGATTGTTTTTGAAGTTCATTCATAGTTTCTATAAGTACCTACGAAGTTTTAGTTAATGGCTTGTTCTGCCAGAATGACAGGAGAAAACTAAATGTGATCACGACTGAAATCTGATACCATGATCACAGGAAATAGACCCGATGATTTTTACAATTAAAACTTACCATGAGATTTGTCGATTTCATGTTGAAACAAGCTGGTGCAAGTCACTTACCTGTAAAAACACAAGAAATTAATCAAACTTGTATAATCTTACTACAAACTAAATGCAATAATTTTAGTCTTTGTTTTTGTTGAACATTAATTACACTAAACGTTATTTACTCTAGAATGTATGTACATACACTCAATTGAATATCCAAACATTATAAGATGATTACTGTAGAGACAGTCTCTATCAAGTTGATTTTGTCCCTTTCATGTGTTCAAATACGCTGTTTTGAACATTGATTTAAATCACTGGATGCGTTATGTAGAATATAGTTTTAAGATTATACGTAAGTAATCCTGCAGCATTACTAGGTACCGAATAAAATGCTTTTTGACTTTGTCTTGGGCAAATGAGAAGTAAGAATTTGATGTTGTTATCTATCACAGTTTACAGATATTGTTTTCTTTTTAATCAAGATTCAAGAGTACCCCTAGGTTCGATAGACCTTCTCTTAAATCTTTAAGGCACCTTAAGATTATTATTAAAAAAGTAGTAGTCCTCAGTCCAAAGATAATACTATGTAATTACTATGTATGTATTTACAAACAAAAAGTATTTATGTAGTATATCAGTTATCTGGTTCCCATAGTACAAGCTTTGCTTAGTTTGGGGCTAGGTGATGCTGTGTAAAATGTCCAGCTTTATTTATTATTTATTTATTTATTTAGTACTATTAGTCAGTCCAAAGATACACATGCTCACATTATAAAAGTTTGTATTCCGTAGGTTACACAAAGTACTTATTCTATAAGTAGGTTGTAAGCCCAACGCCGCTGACAACATATTTACATTGAAAAACCAAAATGATTTTATAACTACAAAAGACAGGCTCTGTGTTGAAGTATTATACCATAGTGATTTCCAAAACAAATTCATTTCAATTTGTTCAACAATCCAATCATCCCCGAAACATTCGTCAATATAGACGTTTAAAACAAACACTATAAAATTGTCACTTCGAAGCTTGAAACTTGAAAGCCACTATTCAAACATAATGGTGACTCCTTGAGTCCTTCCGATGGATGAAACTATTTGAAATGTTGATATAAATCATTGATACGCTCATAAATTACCTAAATTCAAACAATTTTTTCATGTGGTAGGTAGTTTTCAACTAAAATTTATTAAGTTATGGGCAGATATTAAAAATGGTAAGGAAATATATAGTAACAATCCGCTAATCTATTCTCAAACAAAGGTTTCTTAAAACTAGTACTCACCCTAAAGCCACCCAACCACCCACTAACCTCTGCCAAACCTCCTACAACTTAGGCTTGGCAATCTGGAACCGTGAGCAGCACCGGGGCGCAAGCAAAAGAACACCTTCATTTGAATTCGACACGTGTTTCGCCCCACCACGGGGCATCCTCAGGAATAAACTTGACTACTTGACCGTGGAGGGGCGAAACACGTGTCGAATTCAAATGAAGGTGTTCTTTTGCTTGCGCCCCGGTGCTGCTCACGGTTCCAGATTGCCAAGCCTAAGTTGTAGGAGGTTTGGCAGAGGTTAGTGGGTGGTTGGGTGGCTTTAGGGTGAGTACTAGTTTTAAGAAACCTTTGTTTGAGAATAGATTAGCGGATTGTTACTATATATTTCCTTACCATTTTTAATATCTTACAATGGACTTCCGCAAAGTCACGCCTGAATCAATTCAATAAGTTATGGGCAGTATTAATACCCGTGGGTTAAGTCGTGACCCTGTTTGGTTTCAAATGGTATAGCTCGCGAAGGAACATGAGTAAAATCACCTAGCTTTAAGACGATTCAAAGTGATCCGAGCGGAATGAATGAATGATTTTTGACTTCTTTTGTTTACTTTGAGTTTTGTTTACTTTGGGTACCCTACCTCTGATACAGTCCCTTTGCCACTTCTTTGGGACACCCCTATGTAAGCCATGTCTAAGTAAACGCTTGTAAAATATGTGGTTTACAATCATACTAAATGTAAACTTATCGAGCAATTAGTTCAACAGATCAAATGAATATTCAATGACTCAGTACCACATAAAATCAATACAACTAATTCTATAACAAAAACGTGATCAACAAGCGATAAATTGTCTGTCTATTTGTACACAGCTCCAGCAGTGACACCCGCATCCAATTTATCTATAGATAGTTATCTGCTTGTCCGTCTGTCACACATAGATTACAATAAGAATACAATAGAATTTGAGTCACGCGTCGAATTCATAATTGGATATAACAAAAATTCATTCATTGATTTGGGAACTACGATACAGAATCAATATTGGTGACAAGTTATCATGATTTGAATAACAACTTATTCAGATACATAAGCCCACCTTCAATATTTTGGTTTATTAATAAGGGAGAGTCGTGTTGGCTGACTGAGGTTTATACCATAACATAACTTGAGATCTGAATTTGGATCTGGGTTCGAATTCTATAATATGCATTGATTGTTTATTTTGAAAAAAATATGTTCGCACTTTCGCAAGTAATTTTGTGCAAAACCACAAAACAAACGGACTAAACAAATATGAATGAAACAAGGACATACTTCGTGAATGGATCAGTAAGTCACTCTTTACAAAAAGAATCCAACGCTAACGTCATTGCAATATAATCTGTATCACAATTGAATAAAGTTCAAAACTCTTTCTTTGGGGATTAGAGGGTAGACCGGGGCAGTTTGGCACGCGTCACACTCGCTAGGTTACTGTTGGACGTTTGTCAAATTCAGTGTAACTGCCGCTTCGTCTTTATTTACCCTATAAACTTGAGTTACGTGCTTTTATCCTAGATTTAGACCAATAAAGCTTAAGGGACATCTTGGTCAAGCTTTTTATGGGGACTTTAGACGAATTGTTGTAATAAAACTTTATCTAGGGTATAAGTGTAACTAAGCCTACTCCACTGTTACAACATACTTTATTTTAGTGCTAAGATTTTGAATACATACGCTGACTTTATTTCCTTTAACAAAATGATAGTGAAGCTTTTTGTTAGCAGAACTAGATAGAAAATACGAATGACTGTTATCCTCATAGTACGGTTATATTCCGTGAGATTTTTTGATATTGAAAGCCCCTAGATGTCTATGTGGATGCAAGTCTAAATACATGTCATAGTTATCTAACTCATATCCACAATTTACAAAGGACACACGTGCAACGTGGCAGGTTGCAACCCCATAGCCATGTAATAGGAAGAGTGATAAGAAGGGAGGAAGTTTAAAATAGACAAAATATAACACGTATGGCCATCTAATTAATAAAAATCAGAAAATTTTTCAGACAATCCAAACATAATTTTCCGACAGAATAAATCCAATTTCCGAGCACCTAAGCGGCAACTAAACCAATAACATCACTACAAAGCCGACTATCAAGTTAATGCTCATATAAATAGTGCGATTCCCCGAGCCCGCTCCTTAAGCCTCCGGTTTCGGGATTCTCTGATGGGATCAATTTGTATGGCTCCCGTCTAACCCCAGCGATACAAATTGCGACCTTAATATCCGTATTTAAAGCTACATTTCCATCGTAAAAGTTTCCAACGCACAATACAGCGGTAAACTACAAACGAGCAATATAACAGCGCTCATCTCTTCCTTCCTTACTGCCTCTCATTATCCAGGTTCCTTAGTGAGGAGGTCTAGGTGTTTTGGTTTATGTAATTGCGTGTAATTTGTGCGCAAGATGTGCCGATGCTTCGTTAACAGTGTCTGGAATGCAAGGTACACATGGACGCGGGTGTAATGGGTCGTTAGATGTGTACTCAGCTTAATGTACGGCCGTCCTAATGGCGGGCTTAGGGGGGTCAAGGATCATGGTGTTTGCAAAATTCAAATTGTGTACTAACTTTAGAGTGTTGACTTGTCAAATTAAAACCAAAATGCAAAATTTGAAATGTTCTGTGAAACTATTCAAAGAACGAAGAATGACATAAAGGGATATAGAAAACACGGGTACTCATCGATCCACTTGAAACTCGGGTAAAAAAAATCATCAAATACCTCACTCGCTCTAACAATAATCACTCTTTAGTTTTATCCACGAAACACAATCTTCAAAGCTCCAAGAAACTCGAAGTGCAAGTTTTCAAATTGTTAATTTCCCTCAATAATTAACCTATTTCAATAATCACCGCATTCTCGAAACTTCCCGTTCCGTGCCTTCGCCAAATTAAGCTCATTAACTGTGAGCCTGTCAGTCGCGCATTCCCCGACCTCCCCTCCCGCTGCAGGAATGCTTTGCAGGAACTTTTAAAAGGCGATTGGGAAATGCGAACTAAGAATCTTAATTTAGTGGAGTTGGGCTAAGTTTAGCCCCTCTTACTGCAAGTTAAATTCAACTAGCATTGACCAATTGTTGCAAATTATAATGGGAAATCATGTTTGGATTATTACACAAAGCTCAGTTTTGTTTTATAGTAATCAAATAAGGGTTGAATACCACAATAATACAATTAGATTCATTCGTATGCTCATAACTCGGCTCATCAACAGTTAATTGTTCCTCATTATCGCGGCTGCATCCTTTCAATGAGCATTGAAAGGATAAAATAAGAAACACAAAAGAAAATTAAAAGGAGTTCAGTTGGAAAAACAGTAATGATATACTGGTCTTAACAAATCTAAAGGCCAATCCCAAAATAGACATTCTCTCAGGACTTAAAAATCATATTAATTCAATTCAATTCAAATTCGTGTATTGCTTCATGTTAGTTACAAGGTCTTAAAATATAGGTAGGCGTTTCATAACATGAACCCCGTTGGGGCACTGCAACATTTGGTAGGTATATAACATATAAACTAACTTAAGTAGGTATAGATTGGCTCAGCCCTTAAAGATATTTCATTTAAAGATTTTTGGTTCAAGAAAATACTTTTCTTCCAGCGTCTGTATTTCCGCTGAGCTACGATTCTGTTGTTTTTAAAAAAAAACGTAAACAGGGTCACGACTGTATCCCCAAGGCGCGGTAGACATTCTCTCAGATCTTTATATTCCAGATCCTTTGAAGATGTCTAAGGGGGTAGTCAGAGGCATGTACAAATACATATTTGATACATGCCCACATCTTGCAGAAGTTAGTATTCCATACGTGACAGGTTGCAAGCCCATCGCCGCCTGTAAGAATACTAACTGGTTTCCTCACGATGTTTTCCTTCACCGTTCAGAGCTCGTGTTAAAGCGCATATAAATTTTACGAAACGCAAAATCCATTGATGCACGGCCGGGATTCGATCCCACGACCTTCGGATTGAAAGTCGAGGTACAACCCCATTCGGCCAACACGGCTCTACTGTTGTTTTTAAGAAGAGAGTTAATAGGCACCTTCTGGGTAGGCTCGCTCCATCGTAGACCTCACTCTTGCCTGTAAGTTTCGAGGTCAAAAGCCGACCCATTTATCATAAAAAAAAACTCAAATTCAACCTATAGTTTTTAAGTACAGTTTTATAAGAGTTTTACCTCTGTCCGACTTTCCTCCATAACACCGCGTCTTCATTAAGTTTCACGATAAAATAAAACTTCATTTTACTCCGGACCACGAGCGATTATTGTTAAGTACGAGTTACTGTTCAGTTTATAGTTTACTCTTAAAATGGCGTCGGACTAACTAATAGATAATTGGGTTAAGTACGTTGTTAAATTTACCCGACTACGTTAAGGGGGCTATGTTTTCCAAGTCTCTACTATCTGCGCGTATTTTAAGTAAAGGCATTCTGTTAACTCAGGCTACCTTCTTAATTTCCATCAAACTATGTTCAGCCTTTTCAATGTGAAGGAGTTCAATCACACACACACACACACACATTAAAGACCAACTTTTGGATTTGAAATTGATTATTATTATACATATTTGGTAATATATTATTATTGAATGAAAAATCAATTTAGAATTAGAAATGCATTAGTGGATTAAAACTTTTAACAAGTGATTAAAAATTACCATAAAAATGTCTTGATATATTTGAGCCGCACTTTAAACGATTAATTTATAAAATAATTTACATAATAATGATATAATCTGTGGATTTATGAGCCAATTACAAATTTACAACGAATTTAAGTATTTGATCCCAATGTAAATGGTAATTAGCTAGTTACGGTAAAACTCACGTAGTTAATGAATTGGTCGAAACATCAGTTACCGTTTTATAACCTCTTTTAGGCAATAAAAGACATGCTTATATATGATACAACCTAGCATGAAGAAATCAATAATCGGTTATCTGGTTTAAAAACATGATCCCGACTTTATTCCCAAGGCGTAGACATTTATCACACTGAAACTAAATACGTATCAAATGAATGGTTTTTAGAAATAAATGGTTTTATCTATCTACATACAAAAGTAACAATATAATAGGTACCTAAATACGAATGCTTTGCCTATTAACTAGCTAGAGCCGACATAACAAAAGTCTACTGAAACTTTTATTGAGAGAATAATTGTTTGTAAAACCTGATAGATCCGTCAAAAGAGAGCTATTACCGGAACTAAGACGCTATCGAATTCTGAGCGATACCATTTGAATTGAGGAATTGAGTTTCCTAAGGATCAATGGGCTTGGATTTCAGCGATCACTCCGTTTTGAAAGGGCGTTCGAAGAGGAAAAGATAGTTACAAATTACATTCATTTCTTTGGAAATGGTAGTAAAAATAATGGTTTTCAATCAAAATTATCTGCAGCTGTTGGAAGAGTCGGATGCTGGTTTCAGATAATATTTAGGTAAAGACACTTTTGAATTTTCTCTAAAGATTTCATTGAAAAAACACCTATGTAAAAATAAATAATATTTATTTAAGGGCTGCAAGCTTATCTCAACTTTTAATTTAATATTTAGTTAGTTTACTAATTAGTCGCTTCACGCAGCTTTTATTCTCCATAAAAGTCAAAAGATATTTTGTAAATAATTTGCTTGCACCTTATAAAGCTCTTTATCGTATCATAAAATTGGTTTCATCATGTTACCAATAATAAAATTAAGTAAACATGCCTTGTACAATCTACGTAATACAGCCAAGCTATTCCCAACCGTAATACACTTGCAAAAGATTGATGATTCCATCAGCAAATTCAATCAAAATCAAGATAGACGCGCATAGGCCTCAAGGCGTTATTAATTTCCACGTCTCGGGTCTTGCGGTGAGGTATACAATACATACCAATACCTACCTACCCAAAAAGAGTAACTGTATTCCTAAAGCATTTGCTATTTGGTTTCAGATATAGACATTCACGCGTTGAGCAGAAGCTTGTTATTGACTGCAATGAAGTCAAAATAAAATTAACAGAAGCATGAAATGGGAAAGGTAAAGCTTTATATCTAAAAGCGGTTAAAATTCAGTATTATTCTGATAAAGCAAGACAGATTGATTGATTATACCTACGTTTTATCCCAAACTGGTCCTAAAAATCTCAAAAAGGAAGAAAATGAATATCAATATTATGAGCATCTAAACTTACTTTGCCGCCTCAATTTTGTTTGACTGGCTCCCTACTTTTAGTTTTAAGATGGATCACCTAAAAGAATGATAGGCCCCAAACCGTGTCATTCTTCACGGTATTGGTCGCGCAAGAACAGGAGTTAAATTAGTTCTAAGACTATTCTAAGTGATCCCAGCAGTCCTACTGAATACATGCTATTTGACTTTGATCATGTAAACTTGCTTTCATTGTTGTCGCACTTTTTCCAATTCAAATCAAAGCGAAGAAGCTACCAAGATAATGTAAAATAACAAAGATTTTCCAAACCGATAGATCAGCTATGAGCGCAGTCGATAGGAGTGGCTCCCCAGGGGATGATCGCGACATAAATCTCTGCCTCAGCTGACCGACAAAAAGACCTCACCACAGGCCAAAGAAAACAGTTAACTCAAATAAACAACTACAGACAAAGCCGTCTGATACTGGAATAAGTTCATTTCCATTATTAGAAGGCTAGATTTGAAAAGAAATATCAGAAAGACTCAGTCTACAAATTACAATCTAATAGGAGAACAAATGCCACTAGTTTTTCGTAAAAATGTTCATTTTGTTTAGTTACGCCGCGTTTCCACGTACAAGAAAACTTCCGTGAGAAATGTTTGACAGCAGCTTGTTATTGCTGTCGTGACAGCAAATTGCAGCAATTTTACTACTTGTTTGGTTTATCCAATAGTATGTTCTGGATTTCAAGGTCAACTGCGCAGGCTGTTCCTTCCAAGCTGTGATGATATGTAATTTGGGATTATCAAGTGTAGATGGGATGCAGAAGGGTCGTTAGGATACGTAAGCATATTGACTTGGGCACTTCGCATAACCGGCAATGTCCCTAACTCTGTTTAAAGCTCCTCATTTCAGCTTGGTATCACTCACTGCTGAATATAGACTTTAAATTCAGATTTTGGTCTAGTATAGGTTACAAATATAAACAGGCTTTTGATTTTATTCATAGAAACGGGAGAAATTCGCTCCAAATTTTTAGAATTTGTAACGGGAACTACCGCTAGAGTTTTGGTGGTAGTTTCGGATAACACATCCGACCTTTCATACGTTAAAATCCGTCGGGTTGTTTCTGATACCGAATCCGTAGGCTTTTTGACAAATAAAAGTCAGACTAAGATTTTAAGTGAGCAAGAAGCCAAGAAAAAACTAAGCAAAGCAAACGAAAGCTCTACTAATAAATAGCGTGACAAAGTACAGCAACTAAAAGTAGTTGCTCCTGAAGGTATGACCTCGGGAAGTCCCGAAGAACTCCGAAAGCTAACTTTTCTTGTTACCAACACAACGAACGTTCACACCTTCTATACTGTCCGCAGCAAAGCATACCAAACAGTAATTCAACTTCGAAAAATCGCGCACTGCTTCATCCACACTCTAGAGCGAGACCACCTGCGATCACCTCTCTAAATAATTAAATCTCATATAACTTTCCTGAATTGAAGAATCTATTGATTCCAGCCGATAGTTGAACTCTCATCCTTCAGTTTGAAAGTCGATATAAATTGCAAGCAAAATGAATCTACATTCCATTGCACATTTATTTATTGCGTATGTCTCACTCCGTCACGTGAGTTTGTCACGAGAGCCTTATCAAGTTATCACACTGGGCGGTTGACGAGCGGATTCAAAGCGGAGCGGGCTCTAACTCATAGAAGTTACATTTCCGCGTAAGTAAACCTTCCAAGTGTAGATACTGTATCCGAGTGGACTGTGGTACAGTCAAGAACAAAAAGCGATCGTTCTCACCTTTGTAACAAGTTGGCTAACAAGCGATTAGCGCTAGCCTGTAACGCTCCTCACTGCTTGTGCAGAGGTCACAGAACTGTGATGAGCTGTTATTGGCTAATCACGGTATGGAATGGAAATTTTAACGTTTCCAAAGTTTAGGAAGACTGCTTCTGGCCCTCGCTTTATTATTGAGTTTTTATATGAGCTTTATTTAATAAAATGTGTTTTGTTCGTTATTTATCTATTTTGTTAGACTTTATATTTGATTTTTTACATGAAACGTATGATGCATGCTACGTCAAAACTTGCTTTACTTCATGGCATTATTCGCAGGGGAGTTCCTATAGATTTAGGAAAAGGATTTGAATGTTGTGCCAGCAATTCTAATACCAGTAAGTATCATG
This sequence comes from Epirrhoe alternata, assembly GCA_963565295.1. Lineage (NCBI taxonomy): Eukaryota > Metazoa > Arthropoda > Insecta > Lepidoptera > Geometridae > Epirrhoe > Epirrhoe alternata. The sequence goes on along the minus strand of OY751386.1, from coordinate 12,927,023 downwards.
GCCCCATTACTAAAGATATAAATATGCCGAAAACCTTTACAAAATCAAGACGACAAGCCTATCACTAACTTCGAGCACGTCCGACCTGAAAATTGCCCAATTTGTCGAAGGAAGATCATGAAAATGATAACATTGAACTTTTTATATCGAGAAGCCTAAATTGGTCGGTAACAGCCTACTTATTTCTTATTTTCGTTCTATATTTTATGTAAATGACAGGAATTGTGGCTAGGTGAGTGCTCTTTATATATTTTTCCTATTTAGTTGGTAAGATTCATTGACCGCTTATTTAGCAAAATTGCCTACAATTATGTTATATTCTGTGTCCAATCAGCCCGGTTAAAGCTACTGCTGGGTTTCCTTTCCTTGGTCTCCTCTCTATAACAGCCTCTTTGTGCCTCAGTCCAGCTTGACGGCAACATTGACAATATCATCATACCACCACTTTCGCTTTTAAATACATACAATATTTATTATACATAGAAAGAAACACTTAGACCCGAGATACACATTTGCAGATCATACAAACATTTATTTCGCGGCGGGGATCGAACCCGCAAACGCGTCTGTGTATAATAAATTTTATTTCATTTCATTGTGGCTTCCTCCTAGAGGTCGTCAAACGACTAGTGTGTATATTGGATAATAATATGCCAATTTATTTCTGAATTCCTACAGCATCAGCTGAAAAACAGTATATTCCGAGCACTTTCCCGAACGACGCGCTAAGAGTCCGCTTAAGCCAAACTGAGCGGCCTACGACACTGCTCCATTTGCAAATTAGACGCTTAAGCTGTTGGTACACTAAGACTGCATACAATGGCCACTCTACACATTTGCCAACATATTTGCCGAACTATTATTTGGAAAGACGATGACAGGCGGATACAGGCGATGAAGCCCTCTACACGTTCGTGAACATCGGCATTCGTTTATCGTCGACGAATATGTAAAGGGCCCAGAAGACGGCTAGAAGTCTGATTGAGGTAGTGGCTTTTATTCTATTTTCTAATTAGACGTGGCCGTCGCGTCGGTAAGAGATGACTACATATATGATGCTTAGTGAAGTATACAAAAATAAAGACGACCAACCATTGGTTATATTATAAAAAGTCTGATGAATATCTGTCTTTTAGAAAAGGTCCAGAAATTGGGAGGCTTAACATAAAGTATTGCTAACGGTTATACGAGTAAAATAGTTGCCTGATCATCATTGAACCAACTTGCTACAGGCAACTTGCTGTTGTGCAAGTTGTGACTTGAATTTGGTGAAGTTGTAAGAAATCTATCCACTGATCAATGAAACTACGGACGAAGTGCAGTTGGTGTGTTGAAGCCCTTACAATTTCCATAATGCAAACAAAACAGAGGATATTAACTTTTACGATTCAGAAAATAAGAGTTAAAAAGGACCACTAAGAAAATAATATTTTAAACGAACTTTTTATTTTAAAACTCACGACTAAGTAATTGGAACATTGAGAGGTTCGTTGGGATAAAGCGATTTGGTTCGACGACTCCAATATCGTTTTGGGGAATTTTCCTTATTCAAAGATGCATCCTTTCAAATGATAGGGTTCGACATTTGCTGAATATCCAGACGAAAGACAGCTTTATTGTCTAACTCAAATGTTATTATCTTGAATGGCAATTGGAAAAGAGTTGATGCTGATAGCACTGCTCATAGTTGAAAAATTTCCACAGGGAGATTTTTACTGTAGGTATCTCAAAGTTGAGAAGATAGTTTAGATGCTGGACAATCCTAACTCATCAACAAAACTTACCCCAACGTCATAGTGCGAATTGCCCTGAGTTTCGATTCGTGAATTCGAATTTCGGGTATGCATCAATAGAAGTCGCTTAACCATTAACCTAGGAAGGAAGGAATAAAACATTCTGTATCTAACTCTGAAAAGAGATATCAATAGACATAGTAGTCGTAGGAATTCAAATTATCAAAGTCAATGAAGGAAAGACTATCCTTTATGAACAGGGTAACTCCACTCAGAATGTGAAAGGACAATCGAACAAAAGAAAAACCAATCGATCATAATAACCGATAGGATCGAATTAGTGGTCTCTGATCCCGACCCGGACGAAGCATCCACTATTTACTACGTGCCAATCAATCAAATAGATCCATGCATCAGACCTGAAGCTGGCGATAATAAGCTTTATGTCGATGAAGTTAAGATACATGTTGTTATGTCAGAAGATCCATGGTTTAATAGCGTGATTGATGAAAAAGAGCCAGGAATTAAGAGGTATAATATTGATGTTAGAAATACTAAAATTCGTTTAAAAAAAATTATCACGGTTGTTGCAGTTAGAATATATTGATTTAAAAAAAAACTTAAAATTAAGGGAAAATAAGTGAATAAAATGATATACTTAACTGTCGTACACAATGGCTAAAAAATATAAATGAATGAAAATATTGAAAATATTATCAGTTTTACTTCTAAAAATGTGAACATAATGCAAAATATAACTTTGAAATATCACATAGGTACCCCTTGAAAATCTTTAAAGGACGAATTATTTAATTTAGATTAATTGAAAATATGAGAAGCATATTTTGTTCTCCGTTCATACCTCCGAAGAAGTTTATATTTTGATGATGTTACTCTCCGATGTATTGGTAGATAGTGAACACAATAAAGTAATAAGTTCCGGCACTGGCAGCTTTAATCCAAAACGTTTATATATCTAATTCCTAAACATACAATCACCGCCATATTAATGATAAGAAAATGATTAAATATCGAAGAATCTAAGGGGTCAGAGGAACTGTAAATTACAAACTAGGCACTGATTACAAGTAAAATTTCAGATTCCGTAAGTAAATAACCGCTTGTAAACCCAACTAATGATCTTGAACTCCTAAAATATCTGAAAGATAATGTCAAAGTCATCCCAGCGGTCCTACTGAATAAATGCTTTTTGATTTTTGACTTTGACTTTGTCTACACTACAGGCTGAGAAATAAATACGAAGTAAAATGCCGGTTGTCGTTTTACAAGCAACTCAGACAATAAATCAATCGGATACAAAGTGGATGCGATAACAAATGCGAAGTGAAGCTGTTTCCGGCGACATCAGCTGAGATCCGAATACCTATCTGTGCTCATGTTGTTCTCTGAACGTGTGCTGTTTACAAATAATCCTAAAAGATAGATCGTGTATTAACAGAAACGAATTTATTGTTTATATTACTTTCCAAACTACACGAGAAACTGTTTGAAAATATGTCGTCAAATGCACAAAAAGAGCCATTTTGAGACGCACCAAAATTTTGATTAAAAAGAACTTGTTTTGTGAATAATAAGCTGTGTACTGTGAACCAGATGATGAAGGCGTGAATGACAATAATAGACACAAGACAAAATTCAAAAATCAGCTTTGGTTTTGTCTCTTTGGACACCGCTTTCTCAGTAATAGTTTTTACTCCCTATCACTTGCGAACAAAACAGTGGGATTTGCCAAAGGAGCCAACAAGAAGGTATTTGCATAAATTTGCGTTACGTAAATGGGGTCCCATGACAAGTTTAATCTTGTCTTCGGAATTTATAGCCGTTGCACCAGCATTGTTTGTTCTGGGTAAAAATGGAAGGGTTATGGGTTACTCGAGTTTGCTCTTACGTTATCTAAAAGAATCTTATGACTTCGAATGAACACAGTTTCTCACTTGATGAAAACAACTTTAGAGTGATAGCATGTAAAAATATTCACCTGATAAAAAACTATTTTTACTAAAGTTAAACAACATTACTTTACAACAAAAACCATATTTATAGCATCGCCAAATTTTGCGAAAGTCAGCATTTGCAGCTGGTTGAAACCCATTGCCTTTATTAAGATACTAACTGTTATCCACATCTAACCCACAAACCAAACAGAACTAAATGGTATCATGACTCTCTCCGTTTAGTTCCCGTTCAAAGAGAATCTTCAACTTTTAGTAGCGAGATAGCCACTTTCAAAATATTCCGTTTTGAAATTTATCTCTGAGCTCTGAGACCATAGCACTAGTTTTTTTATAATATTTACGAGCGTTGTTGATGCAATTCCTCCATTTTCAATTTCTTATATAGTTTACTCTCCAGTGAAGTCTCTTTTAGCGACCTTCTTTATAATCTGACTCATGTTTTTATTTTTCCTTTCTACATTTCCTTCTATGGTGTACTTTTCGAGCTGTTATGTCGTTAAAGATTTTCAATCATTCTTTCTCTTCTTTTTCAAGTGGCATTCATTATTATCAAAATCCTTTTCTTCTTTTCATCCTCTGGTAATCTTCTGTGTAACCTTTTTTTAGGTTGTCAACACTATTTTGGGGCGTACCCCAACGTACCTAATAATAATAAGAGCGATGGCTGATTCGATAATATATAAAGCAGTGCTCGCTGCCTACAACAATAGGGATCTAAACAAGAGCACTGCAGCCACCGTGTCTCAGAACGCGAAAACTTTTATAAACAACTCACTTGTTTTTGAAACTAAACGATTTTAGTTTACGTTTTTCTGAGAAGTTCCTAACGAAGTTTGAGTTATTTTTGTTATTTCTTCAGAAAGGAAAGCTATAATCACACCGATCTAACTTTGTAATCGTTTAATGCTCCAAAATTTTCAAAAACTCCGGTCTAGACATTCAGCCCGACAATGGGACACTTTAGTAAGGAACTTGAAAGTGAAATGACCGAAGACATTTTTAATTTTATTACGGGACTTAATCGCGTAGGTATAACATTTGTTTATTTACCTCGACGTTTCAGTAGCGATACAGCTACCGTGGTCACGAGAAGACTGCCCGCCGGTACCCGTTCGCCTCTTCGACCGATGAGAAACTACCCTCATTCGGTCAACACAAAATAACATTAGGGTCGCGACACACTACACTGACAACATCCAAGTTAGTACTAGACGTTTTTACGCGACCTGAACACTTTTTTATCACTGGATCCCACGTTGATGACAGTTTGTAGCCGCATTCCCGGTTGAAATTCTTGTGTTTCTTTATTTCAACTGCTTCACGCACAATTCTAGTATAATAATGGCGATCATTGGAAAGGACTAAAGGTTGATGTAACTCGATCCAGTGGTTTGATCCTGATTCTAGCAAGTGCTCCGCTATCGCTGATTTATACACCTGGCGATTTTTGACAGCTGCGATATGTTCTTTGACTCGCTCAGCAATAGTCCGCTTGGTCTGTCCAATATAAGAACTGCCGCAACTGCAATCGACCTTGTAGTAATGGCGAAATCGGATGGTTCCCTAACACACACTGTTTATAGGAAACCTACTCACACTGACAAATACCTAAATGCCATGTCACACCATCACCCGAAGCAGTTAGAGTCAGTGGTTTCTTCATTAGTCGATAGAGCCTATGCATTGTGTGACCCAGACTTTCTACAGGAAGAACTTACACATGTAAAAGGAGTGCTAGTGAAGAATAACTACGGGGTGAGGAACATGAGTGCTAGACGTTTGAATAGGGTACAGAAAGATGACGTTCCGAGACAACGAGCATTCTTGCCGTATATTAGAGGGGTGACAGACAAGGTTGGTTCTTTGCTGAAGAAGTACGCAATTAAGACCGTCTTCACTCCACTACTCAAGATAGCATCCCAAGTAGGAACAGTCAAGGATACTATACCCTATCAAACACCTGGTGTATACAAGGTCGATTGCAGTTGCGGCAGTTCTTATATTGGACAGACCAAGCGGACTATTGCTGAGCGAGTCAAAGAACATATCGCAGCTGTCAAAAATCGCCAGGTGTATAAATCAGCGATAGCGGAGCACTTGCTAGAATCAGGATCAAACCACTGGATCGAGTTACATCAACCTTTAGTCCTTTCCAATGATCGCCATTATTATACTAGAATTGTGCGTGAAGCAGTTGAAATAAAGAAACACAAGAATTTCAACCGGGAATGCGGCTACAAACTGTCATCAACGTGGGATCCAGTGATAAAAAAGTGTTCAGGTCGCGTAAAAACGTCTAGTACTAACTTGGATGTTGTCAGTGTAGTGTGTCGCGACCCTAATGTTATTTTGTGTTGACCGAATGAGGGTAGTTTCTCATCGGTCGAAGAGGCGAACGGGTACCGGCGGGCAGTCTTCTCGTGACCACGGTAGCTGTAACGCTACTGAAACGTCGAGGTAAATAAACAAATGTTATACCTACGCGATTAAGTCCCGTAATAAAATTAAAAATGAAATGACCGAACTTCTACAGATAACAAATGCAAAGTGGCCCCTGATAGTAACCGCAGTAGAACTATTTTCAGAAGGAAATAGCTGAATTGACTTTAAAATTCCAGGTTTAGCCTGTTGATCATCATCATCACCATGATAAGACCGCCGATTGTATGTCATTGTGTTTTTTGTTTAGTTTTCCATTTTTGTTTATTTTTATTATGTGGTGTGCAATAAAGTATTTTCTATCTATCTTCTATCTATCATCCGCAGCCAAGAATATCCCACTGCTGGGTATAGGCCTCCCTCTGTTTAAATGGATATTAATGTCAAATTATCCGTATCGTTTTGAAAAAAAAAAAACATTACTAGGTACGCATAAGAACACTGACAGGAAAAACGACAACTACTCGTAAACAATTGGTCACTTTAGCTCCTTCTCTACCACGACTCCACTATTTGACTTTGACTGACTTTCTCACGATGTTTTCCTTCACCGCTTAAAGCCATATTACGCAAACATACATATGCTGATAAAATCATTACTCTTCTTGTAGCTTGGTACTTGGATAAAATTTCCGTTAAGATATTCGCACTAAGGTAAAAGGAAACCCTCCCTACACTGTGTTACAGAGGTAAGTCCGGCGATAAAATCTTCCGTCACCGCGAGGGAGCGCGACAAACGAATTAATATTATTTTAATGGCCCTTCCCGCCATCATTTACCCTTATCTCAACTTTTTACAGAATCCATTCGAGGAAGGAAGATGCTTTTTATGAATTTTGAGGCTTTCGAAAGATCTTTTGATATGAATTTGGATATTTTATTCTTTCAGGAGTTTGCTTGGGGCTGTGAAACTCTATAGCGTTATTTTATTGAAACGAGTACTTTCTGGCAAGTAGTTTCTATTTTGTTCTGTAAGTACTTAATTTACTATTACGAATGTGATATGTAAACCCACAACTTGATCGTAGCCATGCTCTAACCAACAATCTGATCCAATAAAATTAGAAAATGGACAATCTAAGTGTTGGTTAATTTTTTTGTAAGTTAATACATTATAGCTTGCAGCAAATTCCACTTTAACTGAAAATCAGACTAATTTTTAAAACAACCCACTCTTATCATTCCAAATAGTTTGCAAAGAACTTTTGGTGGATCAAATTTTTCAACACGTTTATGCATGAAATAATGTGACACGAGTATTAGAGAAATACGACAACCCTAGTTAAATTTATGATGATACTGTTGGAAACACTTCCTCTATCGGGAAGTAGATCGTCATCCGGCCCGAACCGGAGTCGAGATCCATCTAACTTGGAACATTTGCCAATACAACAAGTACAAACTGTACTTGTTGGTAAATTGTAAGAAATTTTGCATTCTTTATTCAAAAAGTTATTTTATAAAATACTCTAAAATCCTATCCTAGTATCTGAAAGTTTGCGTTTCAACAAGGGTGAAACTGGCAATCAGATGTTTATTGCCTGGAATATCATTCAATAGCCTTGAAGTTGCGGGCAGAAGCTAGTTAATCATCCTGTTATTACGCGATAATAACAGTATTTACGATGAAACTCGTTCAGTATTTTCAAACAAGACATGTTTACCTTCAATCAACTCCCGACCTCAACAAACATGTGGCGTTACGGAGTGCCAAAATATTTGCACTACAACCCTTTGAGGTCCCACGTGACTCCAACCTGGAGTCTTTAGGCACAATTTGTATTTGAAAGTCACTAAAGTGAAAAAAAGCTGAATGATAATTGTATCCACGCTGAAAAAGCTTTAAAAAGAGCGTGTTAAAAATGAGTGCGGATATTGGCTATCTGCGGATTAGCTTAGTGACTTTTAGTATGAGCACGTTCTAGAAAACTGTTAGGTATGATAGGTTAGGTATGTAGTGGCATAAGATTTTCTTTATCCTGTGCTCTCCCACTTTCGGATAAAGGTCTTCCGTCTTCTATCTACATTTACGCCTTACGGCCACTCTACACATTCGCCGAACTATTTGCCGAACTATTTGCCGAACTATTCGCCGAACTATTTGCCGAACTATTCGCCGAACTATTATTTGGATAGAAGATGACAGGCGAATACAGGCGATGTGGCCTTCTACACGTTCGTGATTCTATCATCGTCGGTATTCGTCTATCATCGGCGAATATGTATAGGTCCCTATACATATTCGCCACAAAAATGCCAAAAAACATGCCATAAAAATGGTAAAATACCTACAAACTTGAAAAACACATTTGAAATAACTTACTGCTACACTGCTCGTTCATAAGTGCATTACAACTTACTTCAACGAAATTCACTTTCAGTTAACGAACTTTCCGTCCATAATGAAGGCAAAACGCTCTTTATAATTAGAGCATGCATTCACACGTCAAGTAGTTGAGTACCGCCCGACTTTTCTTGCGAGGTTCATTAGTGATGCTTTGAATCGAGTGGGCTCTGCGTGCCAATTTGCAAACAAACTTAACCTACTGATCCTGCGATATTAATAATCTCGAAAAGACTCATGAACGGAAGCTTCTAGTAGGTATCTCGACTGTATTCACAATGTACGATTTACATAGAGGTATTCTCACCCATAGGGAGTTTTAAGATCATTTGAAGATGTCTAAGGGGTCAAGAGACCCTATACCTAATATTGAAGCGCTCGTGGTCGATGCTTGCTTAGTCGTTCTTGATAGATTGCTCTAAAAGGTCCGTAAGTGGATGGGTGACCGCCAGTGGCATTTTGATCTGCTTCCGTGCTTCGGAGGTCACCTTAAATTGTCGGTCCCGGCTATTTAAGTCGTTAAGCCATGACGGAGGCCTTAAGGCGGCCTAAAATCTCCGTCACCAAGTTGTGCACAGACTCATACGAACTTAATCATACCTAATATTTCAAAATAGTCAAATCAGTGCACGACTGGAATTTGATCCCACTTCACATAAAAGTCAACTTTCTACTAGGCCAACACGGCTGTGGCTTGGCAAACAAAACTCTTATTGCTTCTAGCGTCTAAAATGAAAATAAACTCATACATTACTTATTAACATCGAGATTGGAAACGTCTCCACACATCGACTTTAGAGAAACCAAAATATTTGCCCACTTGATGACTCCACATACCCGAAGCCTTGTCATGTTCACTCGGCCGTCTCAACGGCACAATAACTGTACTTAGGTGGGCAAAAACAGCAACATACTGAGATTATTTTAATACAATATTTGTGGTGTCTTGGCATCTGTGAATTTCGTGATAGGCGTCCCACCTATATTTTTCAAAGACTTAGTTAACATTTTGAATTATTGCAGTATAAAAAAGTATTGAAATATAATTTTTGTTTTACTATATATTTTATTAGCATCCTGAATGGCTAGAGACTTAGGGGTTTGATTTTTTACTATATTTTGGCCAGTTAAAAAAGTTTAAAAAATCAAACCCCGTACTCAAGTCCCAAGGGGTCACTATTATACGAAATTAAACCAAGCTCTGATTCCAGAATCGGATTTATTTATTAGTTTATTAAAATTGGGGTTTGTGAAACGTTTACAATTATTTTCAAAGGAGCTGAATATTATAGCCATACCTAACAGACATAAAGCAATTTATTCTGTAATTAGTTTTATTTGAGTAATGGGAATGTGAAAAGGCGCTCGAGTACCTAAATGGAGGTGCCCTTTCACAATGTGCAAATACAGATCGTTAATGATCTCAGGGGGGTGGGGAGGTGGGGGTTAATCAGGGGGGGGGGAACGCATGCTGTTTGCTTGTTTTTGGATGTCGTTGATGTTCGCAAATAAGGTAATTATGTTTTTGGAAAGGGATGGAATGTTGAATTTGGCGCTTTTCGTGATAGTTGTGTCCTTATAAAAAGAATATTTGAAATTAATCTTCCAACGAACAGCATTGTCATTCATTATGAAAATGCGGCCAGCGTGTTGGGCTACTGGCATTAACTTAGATCTGTTAAGATACCGAACTGTATTTTGTAAAATTATATAAACGTGAAATAGTTTCTAATCCCACTCATACAATAAAGCTGAAAGTTTGTGAGTTTGTTTAGATGTTTGTATGTTTGTGTTTCAATCACGCCTAAACCAGTGAACCGATTTGGATGAAACTTAAGGTGCATTTACACGATGCGATTTCAACCCATACGATATCGTATCGCACGGCAATTTTTCACGTGTGAACACTCATCGTATGCGATTTGTCATAGTTAGCGCGACGCTCGTTCGGCACGTTTAATGGGCAGGGCGTGGCAAATTGTACGAAAAATCGCATCGTGTAAATGCACCTTTAGAATAGGCGTAGATAGTGACCTGGAATAGCATATAGGCAAAATGTTGGTTCCACGCGGGCGAAGCCGCGCGCAGAAGCTGGTTTCTAATAAATGATTCACAAATAAAAATTATTCAAATGAATTATTATTTTATAACTTGTGTTCGATGTTAACTGAGAGTATTAAAGTAAAATAACTTAAATGAGTTAAGTGGATATTCCTGTACAAGTCAAGAAACTCCTAAACTGAGTCGAGAGAATGAAACGAAGTGACATCTTCAAAACATTTTAAACAGACGGCATCTATTTTCACCCCGAGGATCAAGATCGGTAGATTTACAAGACAGATGGTGTTGTTTTGAAGAAATACTTAATCTTTGACTTTTTTAAGTAATTCCTCGATTTATCTATTGCTTTATTTGGTCGCAAGATTTTTTACAAAAAGCTTTAAATAGATTTTATTAATGAAACTTCATTTTAGCCGTTTTGAAATTAATCATCATCTCATCATTATCATCTCAGCCTGGTATCACCCACTGCTGGGCCTCCCTTCTTTTATGCCAGTCTCCTCTATCTTGCGCCTTTTGCGTCCAAACATTTCCTTGACCTTAACTATGTTAAAATTAATGCATTGCCATTAATGTAAACTTTTCTCTGTGAATTGCTGTGAAACTGTGAAATCAAATTTTTTGAAATGAAAACAATAAAAAAAATACTTTAGGCGCGTTGCGCATTTTTAGATGATAGAAAAATATCAAACTCAACGTGACCTTTTCTTACTACGAGTAAACCTAGGAACCAAAATTTTTTGTAGGTACTTACTTTTTTAAAATTTAAGATTCGTTATCGATAGGTACCTCGTCCAAGTTTTCACTTCTGTCGGCACTCCTGGCACTGCTTTTTTAACCGTTTGTAACCACAACCAAACAAATAAAAGATGTTACTGCGAGCGAAAGAACACAAATTGGCTTTCTTCCCACTTAGTCCCTTGGTCTATTCTCATGTAAATAATGTGAATAAATCTCTGGGCCAGCTAAACCATGATAGCGATGAATGAAATAACTAGATACAGGTCCTGACAATAGATTCAGCCACTGGTAACGAGTCGATCCCGGACGCGCTCCGGACGCGGACTTCCTGCCTGCTATTGGACTGTGCGAGTTTAACTGGATGCCATTTGGATTCGCTGTTGCATCCAAGGCACATGCCTATCTAAATGCTTGGCGCTTGCTCTATAAAACAACAAATATACGTTTACGTAAAAACGTAAACAGGATCACGACACTCAAGGCGATACTTGGGGATACCCCCAAGGCGCGGTAGACATTCTCACAGATCTGATGTATTATAATCTGAGATGTATTCCAGATCCTTTGAAGATGTCTAAGAAGGTAGTCAGAGGCATGTACAAATACATATTTGATACATGCCCACATCTTGCAGAAGTTAGTATTCCATACGTGACAGGTTGCAAGCCCATCGCCGCCTATAAGAATACTAACTGGTTTCCTCACGATGTTTTCCTTCACCGTTCAGAGCACGTGTGCGCATATAAATTTTACGAAACGCAAAGTACATTGATGCACGACCGGGAAACGAACCCACGACTTTTGGATTGAAAGTCGAGGTACAGCCCCATTCGGCCAACATGGCTCTCAACAAATTGTGTTTAAAGTAAATTGGTAATTATGATGGCGACACCGAGTCAAATGCGCTATTTAAAATGTTTTTGTATATACAGAGAGAAATACTTTATTGAATACAAAGTGAATATTGTTTTCGTCAATTCTCGTTTATCACCATTCATTCCTCTATTCCACGTCATGAGCTCATCCGGCTGTAAACCCTGCTGTGTATTCTGTGAGATGGAGGCTAGCATTAGTTTCTGAATCGAAGTCTTACTATGTATTATCAAAAGTTATTTGGATCACGAGACCAAGAAGACATGGCTACACACTTTTGTGAGAGTGTTTAATAAGTTCAATTCCTAAACTTGTACGATCAAGCAATATCAAGTCATTTACACAAGATATTCTTCTTCTGACTGTGGTTTCAATAGTCTCTAAAATTTGCATCAAGTTATACGTATGGCTAGTATTATAATCGTCTGGACTGATGCTAGCCCTAGTCCATTCGACCCCCGGACACGATGAAAGGACTCGAATTACTGCGGATTAAATTATCTGAAAGGGTGCTGAGTTATGGACGAGCCGGACGCGCCGGGACGGTTCCGGACGACCATTCTAGTTGCTGTGGAACAAAGTGCCTCTCGCAAATTTGTCATAGCTCCACTTACTCTAAAGCTATAAAACGGATACATAGACAAACGGTTAGACAAAACGACAGCAGAACTTAGTGTTAGTAGTAATTAGCCTTGTCACAGATGAACAAACCCACAGACAGAAATCCACCTTAGTAGTACAGAATAGTAATAAAAAAGGTAGTAGAGTTCTTTTGTTTTCATTTCTTTATTTTAACTAGCAATTATTTTAATACAACACTCGGCAGACCATTTCCTTATTATAATATAATTAAATAATAAATAATAATGCTGGACTTTTCACACAGCATCATTTAGCCCCAAAGTAAGCAGAGCTTGTGTTATGGGTACTAAGATGACTGATATACTACTTATATACTTTTTGTTTGTAAATACATACATATTATACATAGAAACACCCAAACCCGAGACAAATATTTGTAGATCATACAAACATTGGTCCCGCCGCGGGGATCGAACCCGCAACCTCTTGCGTCGCAGGCGGGCCTTCGCCCACTGCGCTACAGAGGTCGTCAATTAAGTTATTAAGTTAATGTTTTATATTTTATAACGGGACTTAATCGCGTAGGTATAACATTTGTTTATTTACCTCGACGTTTCAGTAGCGTTACAGCTACCGTGGTCACGAGAAGACTCAAAAGATTAAATCCCGTTATAAAATTTAAAATGTCTTCAAGTCGCGAAAGTTTAAAATAAGTTAATGTTATCTAAAAATTCTATTGTAAAATACGCAAAGTATTTAAAGTGTCCCAGAAAGAACAGTCGAAATGACAAGCAATCAATTAAAATACTTTTCTAAAACAAGTTTATCCAAGTCCCCACGACAGAGATGTATGTGACGTCTAGACGACACACGCCAGTGTCTAATGGAGAGGACGATCACAAAAATAGCTCCATTGTAAGGGTATGCCGGGAAACGTCCTAGACTGGTACACTTGAGAGATGCTAGCAGGCGCTATACTAGAGGTATCATAAGCTTGGCCGTTTTAGATCTTAAGATTACATAATGGAGGCCACTCCACTCTCTATCGGAAACTAATTTGATCTTAAGTGCAGAGTTCGAGTCAAATTAGTTTATCCATCGTCGCCGCGGAATAAAAAAATTAAAAGTAATATTCAACTTTGAAATTTATTACACTCAGAATGAATAGAACAAGCAAAATCTGGATACCTATGAGATATTAAGTACAAAAAAGAAAAGCTTATGGAAAATAAACCCATCCATCATAGGTATCATCTACACGTGATTTGAATACTTTTCTTCTGTCATCTTAATTTTTTTCTGAAAAAATAATCCTGTTAAGTGGAATCCTGGCAAATATTAGTTCGCTTCTCTAGGTAATGGTGTACGACCTTTCCATACTCTGTGAATCATTCGCTGGTTTATTCGCTACAACCACGCTACGACAATTACTGTTGACCGGGAATGTATTTCTGCCATTAACTTTTATTGTCAGTAAAATACAGTACATTTTGCTTTGTAAAAATCTTAAAAAAATACTTAAAAATAAACACACCACATTTTCTAAATAATAATTTTATCATGTTCATGTTGAAATACATTCGATTCTCGATTAAAATTCTATCTAACAATGCTTTCATAAGTAAATTGCATTTATTTTCATCTCATTGTTCTTCGTTACAATATAATTTCAGCAAGGTAGCTATTTCTTCGTTATCTAGCATAGATAATGGAATTATTTGTGCAAAATTCTGAGCATCTGCATACATTCCCCGTTATCTCAACTAGACTGGGGAATTAAAACGTAGTACAAGGTGCGCCGGGTGCAATATGTACATACTATGTATACTGTACATGGTATGCACGCAAATTCAGTATGCAACCTTCGTCGCAGAGTATGTTTTACAGAAGAATAAATCACATCTTAATTTTAAAATGTTTTGTGTTTATATACAGGACCAACTAATATGGATAAAAAAAACACTTTTGTAACGATTTGTAGAAAGGGATGCAGAGATGCAACACTTTCCCGCCTATTCGGTTCTGTCATTTATAAAACTACTTTTAAAAGAACTTATTCCCAAGTAATCCAAGATCGTGAATATCTCGTCTTCCAGTCAGCCTGTCTCTTATTTTTCTTACGTTTATTTTGTAGAGAAACAGTTGTCCTACTGTGCGATTTACTGTGCGTTGCTCCTTGCAGCTTTGTTTGCATTCTCTGAATAATACAATAGATTGCTCTCACTATATTCATTTCATTCTTATCTTATCTGCTTTTTGATTTATTAACTCTTTTGTTGAACAAGTGGATTTACCACACTTTGCTTGGCACTTAAGACGAGCTTTCGCAAAGCGCAGTCTCTTACATCTGCAAGTTTACATATAATAATACAACCCCTTTGTAATATTTGTCAATGGAACCCGAACTACTATCGACATTTATTTTCAAAATGACGGCCACTAACGGCTCAATAGCTGTCTGGCTATCTGGTAAATTAAAGCAACAAAATAACATTAAATAAAACTCGTCAAAAAACATGAGTTTTTTTATGAATGAAACCAATGGGGAAGGCCTAGGCGAACCTTCTTGGATCAAATTGGCGACATTTTGGAGAAGGGCCAGGTCAAAAGTACCCTAAACCGACGAGCATGTATGAAGAATGTAATGAGAGTGAATGAGGCGAAAGTTGTGTGTCAGGATCGTAGCGAGTGGAGATCCGTGGTCTCTGCCTACCCCTTTGGGAAAGAGGTGTGATTTTATGTATGTATGTAGGTATGAGTCTAAACAAACAGTGAGTTTTCAACTGTAACTCTACCTACATTTTCTATAACCACTGTGAGTCTATAAAAATGACAATAATTGTCTGTAAGTATTACATTATATCTACTATACCGACTGTATGAAATTTTGTCGAGAGTCTAGGGTGAGTTTACCACCAAAGGCCATAAATCGCGCAGTTGTAAGTGATTTCAATTACAAGCTCGCATGACGGACGGGGTCGTGACGAGAAAACTAACTTACAGAACTTAAGTTGCAATATCGAGCGGTACCACACCGCACCGGTGCTAGCACAAGAAAAAGCCCAGTTTCATTAATTGCGAGTCAAAGTCAAGATTAGTTTGTTCTTTATAATCACTTTGAATTGTTTAGAATCGTCATTTTTCATATTTATTACTGTTTTATTTTTATTATTATAGAACGAGTTGGAGCATATTTAGTCCTAAGCTTTTTTGTCATATCTGATAATCTTTTATTAGGCTTTTTTACAAAGATGACGTTTAATTAGTTATTGACAAGTTTTGCAATTCACTTGGGACTTTATTATAGAAGCGTACACTTTTCCCTTTGAATGATTTTGTAATTTGATCTAGTCTAATTGTGGGAACAGCGAGTTTACTTTTATTTCTAGTGTGAGTAATGTCTAAAATAAAATACGACAGCTTATGTAATCTTTAATACCTAAGATATTAACTAATTCAAAACGTAGATACTAAAAAGTTGGACAATTTTTATAGATGGATAAACTTCGTATTGGACGATAGGTATTCTTATTGGACAATATTCGCGTTGGACGAAATTATTTTTGGGTAAATTCTTGTTGGTTATTAGGTAGTTCGGTAGTTCTAATTGGACATTTTCGATTTTGGACATTAATCATGGAATGGTGTGATTTATTATCGCATCATAGTGCATCGTGATAAGATAAGATAAAAATATATTTATTCAGAACTTATTACAGTGTGTTTACAAAAATATAACGAAAAGACTGAGGAAACCCGCAGCTCGTATGGACGATGTCTCCTGTGGATAAGGCCGATTAAGCTCCAAAAAACCTCAAACAATGTCTCACGCACTACGTTTTTTCGTTGATTGTAGGCATAGGTTGCCTTCTGATGCTAATAAATCATCTAGTAAAGCTGTAAAGGTCTAAGTTGTTCGAATTGTGCTGAGAAAGTGGTGCTGACGGTACCATGTAGGTATCGATACCCAATATAACCAATAATTTGCTGCATTATTGAACAGTGGCGTGAACCTGTTGAAAGGGGGAGGCAAATTAATTGTTGTTTTGATATAAATACACAAAGAAACAGGCACAGTGCATATTTGCAAGGTGGTATAATAAATATAGAATCAAAGTTCTATTTTAACCGTTTTTTTTCACTTCTTCTATCAAGTGACTGTTATTCAAATATTTACATGTATAAAAACCATATATTTTTTTTTACATATTTTTTTGGAACCCGCGCGGACCTCTTCAGAACCCCTACCATAGTCCCCCATCATACGTAATTTCAACGCACAGAGGACAAATATACAATGTTTTTTATTTAAATAGATTCTTGGTTAAATAGATAGGTAACAAAATACATCATTTCATTGTATATAGGCTTAAATCCTAATCCTTTCATTGTTTGTATCTCGCTAAATTTCGAGAACGTTCCAAAACGCGCCAAGTCCCGTTGATATTGAACGAACAAATCAGTGGAACTATCCTAATTCCGATGCTAACGACATCGTACCGACAGCCATCGGGACATGGCACCTTCCGTGTCGGCGGCGCGTTGGGGACTAAGTCTGTATCGGTCTGAACATTCTATGGTACGAGACTTTTGATCGCGACCAAAATACCTAGTAGGTACTTAGTCAATAAAGTAACTGTTCTATAATTCTGTGTCTATAATTGATCTAAGGCGGGTTAGTCATGTGTGTAGATTTATTTCTGAGTGCGTAAGCGATACTGAGTGCTCATTATCCATGAAGCGTTTCCGAGTTTACGCACAAAAAAACAACGTAAATTTACATCTACACTACCAAATAAGACCCATCGGCCTTCAAGAGATAGAACAACTGTAACTGTTAATGATTTGTTATTTTACAGATGCCATCTTTCAAGATTTCTCTAGCCATGCGCAAAATGTGTCACCTTATTGAAAAGATATTTTGATTTATCATATCAATGATTTTGATCTTTGAGAAGTATCTATCTTTTAGTTCCGTAGTTCAATTGCCTTTGTCATTATCATCGCTCCAATCGGTATTCATTCGTAAATTATCTTTTGAACTAGATAGATAGTTTAGTTCAGTAGTCCAATCTAGTCCAAATGCCTGCCTCTATCGTTCTCGCTCGCAACGTTCATCTCGGTCATTCGCCGCGCTGTACTGCGGAACTAGAGATATGCTCGTATTGAAATTGAACTAGTGAATGAAGAACTAAACGCATAAGTATGTACAATCGCTACAATAAGTCGCGTCTTCAAACTCACTCGATATATCGAGCTTCATAAACTCAGTATCTGGGTGCATTAATTGCGTTTACAGCAGGTCAGAGGCGACGCCGCGCCGAGTAGGAAGAGATAGCCAATGACAGCGGGACGGCTCACTGCTCAGTGCTCGAGTCACGAGAGCCCAGATATTATATCTGCTTCTACTAGTAGCTACTGGGAGACTAATGGGAGGTTTACAGTGGCAAGTAACAAGTAGAAACAAAGACAAGTGGTGAGCACCTAGACAAAAATGTTGCCAGCAATGGGCTCATCTTTTTCGTCAAGGTGTTACCCAGTGTTCACTGTAAGAACTCATCGCTGGAGATAATAGCAGTGCTGCAAGCGGCACAACTCATTTTAAGATAGTATGAACGCATGACTGCAAAAATATAACTTTTGCAAACCACTATTTCATTTGGTTGCTTTCTACTAGACTCTACGTACACGTCTTGTTTTTTAATTTTTCATTCGCAAAGCGTCAACAGCCAAGTAAATTCTTATCCAAATTAGTTAACTTACATTAATGTTCTTACAGAAGGCTATTAGCAGACATACATACTGTTACATCAGACTTGTTTTGATTTGTGTGCATGCATTTGAATTGCTAATTAATTTGCATAAAGATACCATGACAATTTATGATTGGTTGCTGAATTTTAATCAATGTTGTTGTAATGGATCGCGTGTTTCAGATTCAATTTACTTTATTACATTTGAACATTTTCTTACATTAAATATGTATCATTTTAATCGTAAACTTTATTGGTATTTTAATTTCATAAGGTACAGATAGACACAGAACTCCCTAATTTAAAATTTCTCTAGGTAAAAAAAAAATAATGTTTTTCACAGTTTACTAATTAAATTAAAACATGTCCAGCATAATGAAGAAACTCACTTTTTGAATGTAAAGGTTAGTACACACTGCTTGTGGTAGGTCATGTAGTAGCTTTCTTCTTCACACCTCACATGAACGGAAAAAGAGCGTAAAATATTGATTCATAAACCAGTTGAATTATAGAAGTAAACCACTTTGACTTGATTAAAAATTCGCGGAACCTGCACTTCATCCAACTTTTCGAAAAAGCAAAACAAGCATCAAACATTAGCATACAGACACTTCATAAATTTTTCTTTCACCCACGCCTATCCTTTACCAAATCTACTCTAATTTGATTATTAAAGCCATTCATTTAAAGTTCATTATCGCGTGATATAGTTGTTGTATTCATGGAGACATCTCCTGGAAACAACTTTTCAAATGCGATTTTGGGAGACATTTGTTACGGGAATTAGTACCGTATGTCAAGTTATATAAAGGTGAAGGTTGTCCGGAGTTTGTGTTGTGGATTGGTAGATAAATGTGTGTGTTTTATGAGTGAAACAGTGTAGCAAGTTGAGTGCTGTGTAAACTTGTCGATCTGCCTTTGTGGTGCATTTCCATTTATTTTGTAGGAAAGCATGCTTTTTGGCTTTTTTGTTTTAAGTCACTAGGTTCTGTTCCTGGTTTTGTCTGGACAGCTAGATTAGTTTACGCTTTTTTCAAGTGCATATTTTTTTTAAATCATACTAATTTGACTACTTTCATTAGTTAACACGTTTCTACTTTCATAACTCTCTTAGCGGTAAGTAAAGAAACATCAATAGAAAACTAACAAAAAAAAAACAAAATCCAAAAATGTACCTACTCAGACGTGCCTCTGACTACCTCATAGATATTTTTAAAATTTTTGAATGACGCTATCTAAACGTCGTCGTGATTTTTTTTAATTTTTTTTTCATTTTCAGAAGTCGTTTAGATGTTTGTTTTGTCGGTTTAGTTTGTATACTAACAAACACACTTTACTTTCTTGTTTTATAATGATAGTATAGTTTTGTGTACTCTAATGACTTGTCTTAAAAAGCTTCCCCTTTAAATATTTACTTATTTCGAACAAAATTATATTGTCTTAGTAAAATTATTCTTGTAAAGACCTGTGTTGTGTAAACCAAAACCAAAATATTTTGTTAATTTCACCAAAAGGTCCAAAATCCAGATGCTAGTTTCCCAAATAATATAAACAAAACAGAAAATTAAAACGATAATAGCATCCTTGAACTTAATTAAAATTAGGGTTCAAATTATGTTCAAGAATGGCAAAACGCCTTTGTTGCGACCGAGCTCAAATTAACTGAAACAATTTTCGTACAAGTTACAGAAACGAGACTCGTAACTGCTATATCTTATTTTGTTACACAATTATTAATATTGCTTCTTTTTTCTTCTGTCTTTATGAATGAACAAGAATTTATTTTAATTCCAAGATAATTTTTGCCAGTTCCACATTACCCCACATACCTAAGCTTTTAGGTAATTGTTATCATGTACTGTTTGTTTCCAAAAAAAAAAAAATCCCCACCAATCTATCTCTCCTGGTAGGGAAGAACGGATTTTTTGCACCTTTTACTACTAGGGGGGATACTTTTCCACTTATCTAGTAACCTTGCGATAATTTCTTACGCTTATATTTTGTACATGTAAACACAATTTTCGTAATAGGTACAGTACATATTAGTTTCAATTTTGGAGTCTTCGAGCCACAAATCTGCTTTTTCGTTAGTTCTGATTTTCAAGGACTCACGAGCCATCTGACAAAAGTGTTGACACTGTAACCTTTCTTTGAGAAGTGAAAGTTTATGAAACACGCAAGCCTTACTCTCGTACTTCACTCCCACTCAGTAATTACCAGATGGGGCTAAATAACAATAACTCAGTGTGGTCGGCGAGCATGGCAGAACAGATTGTATTTAATGCTGTCATATTTTGTGCATTGTGCCTGAACAATGTGACATGAAAATATTGCGCGCACGGGTTGCAGCAATGGAAAAAAAACGTAATTCTATATAAAAGTTCTCGAGGATGATCTAAATCTCCTAACACAATTTTGAACCATGTTAATAAAGAGACTTTTGCTAACGAAATAAACATTTTCTATTTTCAGCATCTTCTGAATGAAACTATACAAGTCCAAGTTATAATTGAGAACACACACATACGAAACCTGCAATCCGAAGTGGCTCATTTGAATTCAACAACATTACAACTAACAAGCAGAATTGAAATGAGTTAACGAAGCAAATAAAAGTATCGGTCCATCGATCGCTTACCGCTGCGGCGTGCGGCGCAAGTTTATACACAGCCCGCAATGGGGAACAAGTAATTGCATTGTGATTTGTACACGTGTGCTGTGACTTTGTTTGTTATTGTGGTACAATAATTACAAAATCTGGGGTTTTCGATGTTTTATTTTTTATTTTTAGAAATCCGTAAATCAAAAGCATATCAGGATCTTTTCTGGATAAGCAAATAATCTTAGAGATTAACTTCGTTAAACTTTTTTAATCTATCAAGATACTTTATAACCTTGGAACGTGTGGAGGTATCACTTAATATGTATTATTCAGTCCGTTCAAGTTGATTATAAGTTGATAATTTTTTGATGCATTTGAGAATATCTATGAAAATTCCACAAAGACCACCGCTCGTGCCTTGAACCTGCACCTCTGATTAATGTCCACCCAACAGGCAATTAGGTGCAACACGAAAATAATAAAGGACACTTGCGTTCCGCGTTACAATTGCTTATTTGCAGATAATATTTATTAGAATTCTCCATTGAGATAAAACAACAAGTAACTTGAAAACCAATATAGACACGACAGCTTAATGAAACGACTACCATAATCAATCGAGTGAAGATCCTACTTCCTACTATTCTGAATTCGCTCTAACCAATGAATATATTATACTAAGAGTCTAAGAATAGATGTAGACTGCTCCTCGAGTTCTTGACTGCGTTCTTATAAACTAGTCAAAATCAGAAATCAATTCAGTAGGACCGGTGAACTAGAGAACAGTCTTAAATCTAGCTGATTCAGAATCAGTGTGAAGGAACAGGAGTAAAATCAGTGATTCCTGTTCCTTCTCACTTGTCTTATTACCGTTAGGAACTAGGGAAACAAAAAGGGTTCGGGGCTCTGTGAGCCTTGTTTTCTTTTAGGTGATCTAAACGAAATAGTCAAGGTCTAGTCAAACAACATTGAGGATCGTCGAAGTAAGTTTTGGGTGCTTGTACAATGTTTTTATTTTTATGTTTTCCGTGTATCATGTTCTTGTGTACAATAAAGAGTTTATCTATCTATCTATCTATCTTGTGAATTTCAAAACGTGTAAAACAAAGGTTTGAGTTTATAAAAATAACACTAACTGTAAAAGTATTGCGAGTGTCCGGGGGGGGTGACACATTACGAGCATTTTCCTTCACAAGTGATTCTGATTACAATAGGAAGCAAGTAAATGGAACAATATTCAGCGCAGAGCTTCCTTTGTATTTAAATGAATTAACATCAAGGAGCGCTGCAAATTACATTGTAACTGTTTAATTCTGTGAGGCTTGGAGTCATGAATAAAAATGATTTGTTATCCTTTCGGTCGGACCATTTGTAATGGTTACAGATCTAAATAAAACATGAAGATTCTTGAAGCTATTTTCTTTGTCAGGTTTCTATATTGATCTTATTTTTACTTTAAGTACTACTCTTATTTTTACTTTTTTTTTCATTATTTTAGTTATGGCAAGTTTGAATAGGTCTAGTCTAGTCATCGTCATCTCATTCACCACTCTTCTACTTAGTTTTGTCAGTGGTCATAATCAACATTCAATCCTTGTTTCCCTGATCATCTTTCACACATTCTATCCGTTTATCCATCATTGCTTTTGTTTGTCTCTACCTAATGTATGTAGATAGTAGAATATGTACATACTTAAACCGAAATTTTTTCTCGTCACTTGAAATTCTTCTTTCTTCATATGATAATATGACTTCACCTACCTAGGTGGTCTCAAAAAATCTATAAATAATACTATAGTAAAAATTTAATATTTAAATAAAAACAAAGATCATAAATAACAGCCTTCAAGATCTTCAAGTAGTTGCGCAAAAAGTTTCAGTATCGATATAAAATCATCAATCAATAAGCTATCAAATGGATATGAAGTATGAACAAAGCAGTGTCTATGCCCTCGGGACTGGGAACATAAATTGAAGTAACGCCTCTGCGCGTTCATACGAGTAGTATTGAGTAGGGTTCGTCACGCCTCCTGTAGATTAGAAAATGAAACTACAGACTAAGCGTTTTCAGGCTTTCGGTTAGTTTTATCGTTTTGGGATAAACGTTGAATATTCTCTAAGTACTAAGTACTATTACAATATTTTTTCGCAAATAATCAAAACAAGCTATCGCAAGATGAAGGAAGAGTGGAAGAGTATAATAGGTGCTCTGCTCTTCCAAGGAATAATCTCTTTTGTCAATATTGCGAACCGTGTTGGTTGAATCGGATGTTTTCGAAAAGTAGATATTTTCCAAAAATTGGTTTTGACTTCCTGACTTTCCTCTTAGATTCTTCAAAGATTGTCGCCAACTACATCATAATTATTTGATAGTGACCTCGGCATTAAAACAGTCACAATCTACTTTTTAAGTTTTTCGTTTACAATTATCTATATATAAGAGAAATATCATATTATCCTCTAACTACTCAACCCCATAAAATAAATGGGAGTTCATACGTGTATTACCGTCCAATGTCTCGAGAAATCGATGTTTCATACGCGGCGCGGGCGGAAACGATATCGCGCCTCATAAATCTACGCTAGAGCAATGAATAAATTCTACTGCGTTACAGCGCACTCGGCCATGCGTTCGAGACTGATCGCAGAGTTAGTTACACCAGAATGAATGGTTTTTAGTATCAAAAGAGCCTAAAAATCGCATAATATTATGAAAAAATTCAATTTCAAAAACGAAACATATCAAAAAGGGTTAGTAATTATTAGAGAATATTTAGTACGGTTTTGTGCAAGGCAGTGTTATTGGCCCTCTTATCTTTCTGTTGTATAAAAGTGAAAAATGTTTTCAGTTTCACCTATATCAATAGAATAAAAATTTATTCAAGTTTTACTGAACGTCTATTCTAGCAATATAATTTCGTGTCCAGTAAACTCACTCACCCATGAGTTCGTGAAGAATGGTGTTTGTAAATACGCCGCCGCGGGGTGTAAAGTCTCAATTTGTTGAATTTATTTCGTGTTGTGCTTTATCGGTTTATTGTTAGAGTATTGGTTTGTTCTTAGATTTATTGCGGAAGTAGGGGAAACTGACAAAGAGGAAAGCTTTTCCCTACTAAAATTATACACCAGGCAAAATGTGAATCGTATTTTACAGCTACGATATAAATCGTAGCGCAAAAAATAACAAAACGCGATCTGATTTAATTTGTGTCGCCAATCATCAATAAAGTCTTCAATAAAATAAATTTACGAAAAGCTATTTTAGATAATTAACATAACTCTGACTAGTCTACATGGCTCAATATAAGTTACAATTTACTAAAAATATTACGAATTAAAATATTCTTTAATTTACTTATCTTGATTATTTTTATTCCAAAACTCATTTAATTTTATTACATTTCCTGAATCTTACTAATTAATTGTCACTTAATTAGGCGGTACCTGTAAAGAACCTTTTCTCGCATCAAACTTAATTCATTAAGTTTCTCCGGGATCAAGTGGATTCATTTATTTTTGATCTTAGTTCATTTATATTTTATAAGTGCATAATACGGAACCAAATTTAATTAATACGTACCTAATTGGTATAAAGTGTTATGATCTTACTGTTATTTAGTTGTTTTAAGAGTAGGTAGGACACACAAGTACAGATTAAGATTCCAACCCCACTCTTCATTACTTTGTTTTCAAAAATCAAGATATTGATTAATTTATTTTCTCATATTACTTAGAATTTAACAAAACTCTCAATTTCTGACTTACATGTCTATGTCTTTTCTTTAATAAAAATAAACATGAGATAAAAATTTAATATATTTCTGAGAAAAAAAATTCATTGAGTAAATATCCACGACTTTTAGATTGTAAGTCGAGGTGCGATCTCACTCAGCTAACGCATACATCATATCGTTCATACATAAGAGGACCTTGAGGACTTACGGTACTATTGTTAGACTTCATATCACGGTCAGTAAATCGCATGCATTCACGCCTTGAATAGGCCCGCCTGGCCACAGTGGCCACAATGGCCATCCCGTAATGTCCCCGAAGCAATACGGCTTTGATTTATACCCGAGGACACAAGATTACCCTCTGATACTAGAGAATATCGAATAGAACTACGTATAGAATAGACGGACACTCCTTGCCGATGGAGACTTCTTGCCCCTTGAGTTTTCGATTGCATCGACGTGAAATGCAAATGTTTAGCTTTTTACCCAACTGTCAAATAAAGGGTTATATTAAACATATACAATCTATATGGTTATATTACCTTCCAAAAAATCAGATTAACATTCGAATTATGAACGGAAATTAAAGTTTTTATATTAATGATTCAATGGATTCATAAATGAAGACGAGCCTTTGATGAACTGTGTTACTTGTTTATGAGTTTCTGTAAGGCGGACATACTTTCCCAAACGGGCAATGTGAGTGAGAAAAGACAACTCACTACAATGTTAAAAACAAATATGATCACGGCTGAAACCCCAAGACAGTCTTAAATATAACATTCGGTTAAAATAATACATTATAAACAAAGAAATAATAGGTATCTCACAAACTATATTATATTCTGTGGCCATGGACAGGATGTACTCATAAATAATATTTATTCCTCCTTCAAAGAACCGGAAATTACAAAAGATCACAGCAACTGGAGGATAAAAAAGAAATTTAAGTGATTTTGTTTCAAAGCTTCCGAATTTCTTTGTATTTTAATATTTTTGAGGTTCAAAGTTCATTGTAGATTGATGCGGGACAGTAAATTATTTTGAACTTGGTTGTATGGTGTTCCGGGAAGACGGGTACAGTTAGTTTTGTTCTACAGATAACATTACAAAGCCAAACAAAGCAATACATTTTCTTTACGTAAGTATTATAAAGCGCATTGGAAAGGGAGAGGTGGAGGAAGTTGCATCCTTGCACCGACAAGAGCTGAGCTCTTAAATTTGATGATGATGAAGTATTATAAATTCAAATTCCCATTTTTTCTTAGACTTCTCAAAAACGATTTATTCTAGAAGGTAAATTATTTTATTTGTATTAACTTATATAACTCCTTGAGTGTCTCTTTTGAAATACGTCCGATATTCGTCATGGACTGTTGATCGTATTTCATTGAAATTACTTATAAAGTTTTGTTTCAGAATTTTTCACCGTTTTTCTTCAAGCTCAAACGATGTATTTGTAGGCTGTTCATGATATTTTTTCGTAGTGAACTAGAAATGCATAAGTTGCGTTCACGCGTTCCAATGAACGCGTGCAGTAACGCGAATAGATACATTTTGACATTGTACATAAAAAAACACAAAAAACAACAACAAAATAAGTTATTTCTGTCTAGGATAATAAGTCTGAATGTGGCTTAGCTCAGATACCCTTAGTATCTATCAATTTATTCAGCCAGTAATACCTGCCCACTACTGGGCCTCTTCACCATCACGCTGGGTCCGTATTCGCGTTCCTTTTTTCTTTCGTTTGATAAATATTCGGATGCTTCCCACCACGAGTTCTGACTTCGGGGACAATTTTTCAAACGTTAAAACACGGTCCTAACCTAGGACCAAATATTACAAACCGAAAACTTGGACCTCGAAGTTAGAAATCGTGGTGGAAAGCATCCGAATATTCATCAAAAAAACGAAAATAGGAACGCGAATACGGGCCCTGGCGTTTTTATGGCAACTGGATCCACTGCTCCTTCCTTATAACGTCATATTCCCTAAAAAGTATAGATAAAATTATTTTACAGTTTCATGGCCCTGTTTCTTTTTATATCGCGTAAGTAATATATCTCCAACTTTTTACATTAGATCGCGTCATTGCTTTCCTATAAACTACGGAAAATATAGAATGTTACGGCGTTCACGAGCGATTTCACTGCTTCAGTCGATGTTTGTGTCGTGGAGCGAGAAATAACAGACATATTGGGCTCGAATAGATTTCTATTAGATCTACAGTGCTTTCGATATTATTTTTGGTAGTTTACCTATTTTTCGCACATCATTGCTTCCGTTCAAGTCTGATCTATTGCTTCACAGCTAAGATTTTCTACCATGTACGTACAGATTTTTGCCCAAATGTCATTTTGGATAAGGGCCAGGTCAAAAGTATCCTAAACCGACGAGCAAGTATGACGAATGTAATGAGAGTGAATGAGGCGAAAGTTGTGTGTCAGGATCGTAGCGACTGGAGATCCGTGGTCTCTGTCTACTCCTTTGGGAAAGAGGCGTGACTTTATGTATGTATGTATGTATGTCACTTAACCGTATTTTAGTCACTGGACGGCAGCGTATAGCTTGCATATAGGATAACAAGGGATAAGTATCTAATAATTGACTGAAATTTTTAACTAAACCTATTTTCATCAACTTCTTCTTCGAAGCAACTTCATTTACAAAAGCACTTTCAATAATTCAAATAAATTTTATCTGAAACTGTAAAGCAGAGAGGGTTCCGTCCACTATTTATCGATGTCAGACAATAAAACAATTCGTTTGTAAACTGTCATTGTTCGCGTCCATCGCTAAGTCCTGTCCAATGGATTATGTAGGGAGGCTCTGATTTACTAGCTTGATATTGATAATAAGCTGCTCTTTTTGTTTTATTTTGATACTAGAGTAGGTATAAAATTTGTAGGAACGTTATAAAATGGCATAGGTCCATAAATTTTATTTCTTGCGGAGTAAGTTTCGAGGTCAAGAGCCGACCCACTCATTATAAAAAAATTGTCGGATATTAATAATAATTTTTAGCTAAAATGATAATTGCACATCCATTTCTGGAGTTGCAATGTAAAAAAATTATATAATAAAACTTATATCATACCATAAGTATGAAACACGAAATCTTCTTGTGTGTTCTGCAAAACGAAACGATAGCGCGTTCTAATCGACAAGTCGCGCCATCTAGTTTGGAATAACGGACTTACCAACGCTGGGTTTTCAAATTTAGTTGTCCATAATTTATTCTAATTTACCTGAAACAAAAAAAAGTAGTTTGTAGATTTTATAGAATCAAGAAATCCCGATGATTCCACCTATTAAATCTATTCAATTCAAGCGAGTACACTTTTTTTTCGTGCGTGCAAAATGATGGCGTGATCTGCAAATACTATGTAAGTGTTGTGGTACATACTATAGAACTCGTAGTTTTTTTTACCATTAACCACCAATTTGGTCATGGCCTGAATGAGTATGAATCATGGCTCAGTCAGGCCATGACCAAAGTTAAATTCGTTAACTAATAAGTTAAAAATAAGTTAGACTTAAATTCTTTCACCACACTGGTTTAAAAGAACTATAAGTTACAAGATAAAATGGCTAAAAATATCCAAATATAAGTACGCATATCTGCCGAGCTCAGGGTTGGCAGGACGTCGTATATCAGTCGGGTAAAGGCTTTCGATTTCCTCCCACTATTACCGACCCTATTCCGGATTATGGAATATTTTATTCTGACGACATCATTTTCGATGAAATTGAGCTGCGGAAAAAACTTTGTTTCAAATAATTGGGATTTGGAACAAAAACACAATGATTCTAAAAAATATTTAGTTTGTTTAGTAAATTTTCACAATATGAAGGTATAATTTTTATGCTTAACTACTCTACAAAGAATAATAAAGACATACTACTATAACCATTTAAAGTAACTTCTGAATAAAGTATACTTACATTACAGTAGAACCTTGAGGTATTATACAGCAGAAGATTATTCCTGGAACTAGAAATCATTTTTACTTGCTAGAGACTTCTGCACAAGTACCACAAGCACAAGTCAAGCACAAGTCTCTAGCAGTCTTCTGTTTTCAGAAGTGTTTCTAATAGTAAAATCAACCTCTTTTTATTAGCCTTTGTTTAGCAGTAGAGAATCATGAAGCTATAGGGTAACATAATAATTGTTCAATGTTTTAGAGTCATCACCAAAACCAATCTGTCGTAATAATATCGATGTCCCCTGACCAGTAATGCAACGCAAACAATGCAAGATGGATGGGTGGCCATCTCGTGTTACGCTAATGCAAGTTGAGTGGACGCGATTGTATAATCTATTGGGGACGCATCTATCATGCTTACTGGCGACGCCTGCATTAATAGGTTTTACACATTAGACGTAAGTCAAGAGCTGGACCGAGTGGGAGTGCCTGGACTTTTAATCTGAATGTGGATTCGAATCATAGCAAAAACAAAATAACTTTATGGTGACTGTATCTCCAAGGTAGATATTCTCTCAGATATTTTTTTAATTATTGTAGACTAATTTGAGTCAAATAAACTTCATACAGTTTTTGTTTCGGAAATTTTAAACGCCATGGCTTAAAGCTCGAAAAGCATTTATAAGTTTTCTGAAAAGAAACCTAAAACCTAAACCTAAAACAGGATTAAAATGCATAAAGTCTGTAAATATGCTGTTTTAAAAATATAGCTTTAACGCCATAAAACCATCATATTAAACATAAACAAGACACAACAATGCTATACGTATTTCCGTTATCTTGTTTCACGGGCCATCGGCGACGTGCGATATCGTGTAGACGGCACCTAATGTCGTGAACGAAGTAGCTTTATACGGAAAATTTGAAATAACTAAATTTTTGCTGGGAGGGAAAAGAAAATGTTTACAACACAAGAAGACAAAGACTTGATTGTAATTCATTGTTTTTAAAGATGGGGTATTGATTACGGGTTTTCTGATAAAAAACGTGTACCTAACCTAACTTACAGATCAGAGCATGGAAGTTATTATGTAGCGCAATTAATGGTTACTATACAATTTAATTTTTATTTTATTTAATAAGTTTACCCAAATATTATCCGGGTATCCGTAACACATTTAAATGTGATTTATTTTCATAGCACTAACTTAACTTATAAATGTGAGACCAACACCGTTTACAACGGTTTACTAAGTATTATACTTAAACTTTAGTACTTAGCTTTTTTTTTTTTTTTTTTTTTATGGAAGAGGGGGCAAACGAGCAGGTGGCACACCTGATGGTAAGTGATTGCCACCGCCCACAGACAACCGCAGCATCAAGAGGCACTGCAGATGCGTTGCCGGCCTTTGAGGTAGGAATAGGCTCTTTTCTTGAAGGCGCCTAAGTCGTATCGGTCTGGAAACACCTCTGGCGACAGCTGATTCCACAAGTCTGATGTGCGAGGCAGGAATTGGCGTGAAAACCGCACAGTAGCTAAGGTGAGTTGATAGTGCTTATTCACTTAAGATAATTTCAAGTAACATGCTTTCAAAGGCTACTAGCTCGTGCTCGTGAACAAGACAGCGAAAGGGTAAGGCGACAAACTTCTCTGTAACGAAAGAAACGAGTAATTTTCCGTCATCGACAAAATTTTTCATGTCAATGCTGGTTTCAAATCATTTAAGTATATCTTTGTCATGTTTATAGCATTTTATTGGGCACCCTAGCACCTCGGACGTCCCCGATAATTCAATCAGCATCACTCCAGGGGGTCGCAGCGCAATATTGCGTTAGTTCCGATTCGATTTCGTTTTATGCAAAAAGGTTCTTTTTCGGATGATTTCAGGACGATGCTAAAGAATGATCCAAATTGGATCCACGGTCACGGACAATGAACTTAAAACTAAGATGGTATGGCTTAGATTAGGATAAGAAACGAAACAAGAAATCAGTTTCCCAAAATAAATTGAATAATAAATTAAAAAAAAATATATATTATATGTTTGGAGTGTCTGAATTTCCCTGCTCTCTTAGCAAGATTAGCAAAATTTAATTTTGTTGATTTTGCATTTAAAAAATTATCACAGGAACTACCTGCAACTTCCCGCGTAGGCATCGTTGCCTTCTGATGCTGTGTAAATCTAGTTAATTTTGTAAACCCGTTCTTTTTTGCCAACAGGCACCCAAAACCGTGATCGTACATTTCTCAAACCATTTTATTTTTCTAGAACTCTCCACGAAAACCAATACAAAACAAGCGACGCGTAAAACGGGAGAGAATTCGCAGAAAATAGTTGTCCTCGCTATCCCTCTGTCATCAGATTACACCGCAGCGCCCTCTTTTGAATATTTCACACGGCGATATTTTCCACTTATGTTTTCCTACTGGTGAACAAATTTAGGACGTAGCCCTATATGTTTTTGCTTTAGTTATTTAATTTTTTCTAGGTCTTTTTCTAGGTATTGTTTTCTTATAGAGAAATGATAAGATCTAATTAGTGGCACTATTAAAGGTCATCGACTTATAGACATAAGTTTTTCGCTACGACTCTATATTATAGGCTACTAGATACGACATACAGTTTTTATAAAATATATACATACCCTACCTGTCCCTACGCAAATTTTAAAGCTCGATGCCGATGTTTTGCACAAAATTAATGCAAGATATCAAGAAATTTCTTGGGCTTTTTATCCAGTTTCTACAGCTTATAAGACTTGCAATTTGTCGTTATTTTTATCCTCTCATGAGCTCTAAATGATCCGACATCGGCTCAAAGCGCTAAGCCGCTTATCCGCGATCGCCGATCGGCGCAATTATGACTAATGGGATTATCACTGAAATGTCCAGCTTCGTCACATTGCACTGGACAAAACCAAGTACGAGTTTCTTACTTACTCGATTGTGTTAACGTAACATTTGTATTTGATATTCATTAGCAATTAATACCAATAGATGGTGCTCTTCTTTTCTCATTCAAATCATAGTTTAGGATAACGCTCCATAGTAAATGCCGCAGACGTTGCTTAATTAGCAAGCAAGCCTACACCACGTACGAGTGCTTCACAGCTACAGATTACTACGCGCACTAATAAAGATCTTATCTTAATATCAAATTTTACAATGGCAAGATCTGTTGCTATCTTATCGCAAAATAAATATATCCTAACATAAAACACTATTTCAAGCTTGGACTGACGTCTATTCAATACTGAACTTCAATCTAATTTGCGAAGGACGAGGGACGGTATCGTGGGCATACACCCGAAAAGGATTTAGGTGTACAGGGTGTCTTTGAAGTTTCCAAAAAAAATATCTGAAAATTTTCTTAAGAAATGGAAAAAGTTTTTTTTAATAAAAAAAAACTTATTTATTTAAAAGACAATTTCTGAAAAAAAGTTGAACTATTTTCGCTATGGATATCTTCCTTAAGATTCCTTACATCTTTCCTCACCTTCAGTTTCATTACATTTTTACAAGCTCTTACTTTTGACCTGGCCTACAAAAATCACCTATTCTACGAGTAGTATGATACTACCGAGACACCTTGTAGTACCCTGTTTTGTAGGTAGATTCACACCCAGCCTCTTTAGATAAACGAAGGCGTTCTTATAAGCTTATGGAGTAGTGGAGAGGATGGCCGACAGAATGTACCTACTGTGTTATAGATCTATTTATTGTATTATCTCGAACAATGTCCGAGGCACTTACTGCAACCCATTTAAATAAATAATGCTGGACTTTTCACACAGCATCATCTAGCCTCAAAGTAAGCAGAGCTTGTGTTATGGCGACTAAGATGACTGATACTTATATACTTTTTATTTGTAAATACATACATATTATACATAAAAACACCCAGATCCGAGATAAATATTTGCAGATCATACAAACATTTATCTCGCGGCGGGGATCAAACCCGCAACCTTCTGCGTCTCAAGCGGGCTTTCACCAACTGCACCACAGAGGTCGTCAAATCATTTAAAAGGCCTATCTTATCAGCCGGTGGTGATCATGTTACTAAGCTATGGAGCTGGGCAGGACAAAGCAAGATTTGCCGATGGTAGGTGGAGTAAGCACGCAAAGAAACCAACAACTTGGAATGCCTGATGGTAAGTGGAAAAATTGAAGGCAAAAGACCCAGAGACAGAAGTCCAAAACGATGGTCAGACTAGATAGCAGAGGAAGTGGACATGTCTGTCAGTGCCGCACACACCAAGCAACGGAACGCAACCGATGGAGACAACTGGTTGACCAAATAAAAAGGAGTCACGATCCTCAGTAGAGGTGGAGTAATGTCTTATCAGAATGGTGGCCGGGAGTCAGGCAGATAGCCAAGTGAATGCTGATGAATGACATGGTGACCATACGAGGGAAAAACTGGAGGCAGGATCGCGTTAAATAGCATTGGATCGAAGAGCAATGCCATGTAGTTAGTAACCAGAATAATGATGATGACGCCATATCATACAAGTTTAATAAAGCCAAAGTGCTACGCTTCATAAAAGACAACAAATTTGAAAATCCGATGTTTACGGCCGACATTACAGAATCGTAAAAACGAATTCACTAGAACATAACCGGGAGCCAGGTACACGGGCCTTCACGTGGGATATAAAACAAGACGTACTACGTGTACGTGGAGCACGTAACACGTAATTATCACTTTTTGCGGCTACGTGGCAATGAGGGGAAGTGATTTTTGGATATTTATTTAGTTTAAGAGAAAAATGCGCATTATTCTTGTCGAAATTATTAAAGCTTTATTGAGAAAGGAAATTACATAAGTTTAGTGAGAATCAACCAAGAAATATCGAGATTTGAGAATGTCTACTAAGTAATGTCTACTGTGCTTTGGGAATATAGTCGTGATTGTTGCGTTATGTAGTTTTGTGAAGACAATTATGATGATTTAAATTCTCTTTATTATTAGTAGGTAACTTCTGCAACTTCCCTAAGACATCTTCAAAGGATCTGGAATATAAAGATCTGAGAGAATGTATACAGTCGTGACCCTGTCTGTGTTTATCATACTGGATCCCATTCAACATTCTAGTCCAAATTTTCTTCAAATTGTGTGAGCCGTTTACAATGAGATGGGACCCGACTTTGTAAAGGTTGCGAGCTCGATCATCAATAAATTTTTCATTTTGGAAAATTTGATAGTCGTGATGTTGTTCATTTGTGTTTGATTTTTCATCGAAATTGGTCCACTATCGTGATTGAAACACAAACATACAAACCTTTACATTTATTCTAGAAGGATTCTGCCAGCCGCGGAAATTAGAGAGACTTTCAGCGGACGTCGTTAAATGCGGCCGTAAATTAAGGACAATGCAATGAACATTTTATTTCTCTCGGAGGCATCGCATTCCTCCGGTTTATTGTGATTTAATGGAAATGAATTTGAAGGCTTTTAAAATATGCTCGCTTTGTTTCTGCAAAAAGGCATATTGCGCTCTTTTTGACTAACTCTATGGTTAGCGAGTGAAGACGCAGGTTCTATTACCACTTCGTGACAAACGTTCGAATGCTCTTTTAAATAAAACATTAGCAAATGAGCGCTACAGAGCTTCAGAGAGTACTCGCGCTAGCCCTTCATGCTGTCTAAAAACTTCACCACCAGTGTTGCCCACTAACTCATACGAACTTAGGTAGGTACTACGAGTAGTAGGTGTTCCGCGGCGTTGTATAGAGTTCTATCAAATTCCGAAATATCATTGCATATCTTACCCAGGCGAGTGAACCCGCGCACCGTAGCTACTAAACGTCAAATATCTTCATAACCGAGTGGGAACTAATGACCCGTGACGAGAGAGATACAAAAAGGATACACGTTCGTGTCAACATACTAAAAGAAAATGGCTAACATTTTATGAATATGTTTTGAATATCATGTTACTTATGGAAATCGAAGTTGTATTAAAATAGCATTGCTAATATTCTCATCTGTCGGCCTGTGCTGTTCGTTTATGATGACAGTTGGGGCACAAGAGTTCAATCTGCAAAATTTATATTTGTGACCCATTCTGTGATTGGTTGATTGGTGTTATCAAAAAAAATAAACAAGTTTCAAAATTGTAGAATAGAATAGAATAGAAAATACTGTATTGCACACCACATAATAAAAAAAAAATCAAAAATAGAAAACTAAACAAAAAAACTTAATGACATACAATCGGCGGTCTTATCGCTAAATAGCGATCTCTACCAGACAACCTTTCAACTTGTGACAGAGTCAAAACTGTACCTATTTATGTAGCATTCCTTTATAATAAGAATCCAAGTTTCAAAGCTAAGTAATACGAGTATTACTTAGTTAGCTTTTAAACTTAAAGAGCTTATTTTTATAGGAGTGTTTAGATACAAAACACTCTTTTAAAAATAAGCTCTCTAACTTAATTCAGGTTAAAAGCCAGGGCTTTTAACCTGAATTACATACAGGCATGATCCTGCTATTAAAAACTCGCTGGAGAATTTTAAACAAAGTTCTCACGAACAAAGGAAACGACACAAAGCAGACCTCATGATGCCGAGCTAAATGACCCATCGCTGCATAGGTTACTAACGATCTAAGCCTTGCAAAACCAACCATCTATCCACCAAAAACTAACAAAACTAACCTTTATCCCAATCATCTTAAGGTCCATACAACTTGCCGTAGATAAATTTGTAAAAAATAAAAAAAATCGCAGCCAATTTGTTGATGTGCTAATAGAGACCTTATGTAAAGGTGGTAAGGTTAAAAAGAAGTGTGAAGGTAAGTGTAAATGCAAGCCTTATCAGGTTGTGTAAGGTTCAAGCATTCTTGCTAATTATCGAGAAGAAACAGTCGGTTGGCAAAGAGAAATAAACAGATAGAGTAAGAACTGAAATAACATAATCTAAAGCACTTGTGTGGTGAATGGATCGAAAGAAGTAGTGACCCTAAAATAAGAAGGAATTACCTACTAAAACATGTTATTATTATGTGCGGTGTAAAACAATCTTTTCGAATTCTGAAGATATGTGAGGGTAGTTGTAAGCTAAATACTTAAAAACTTAATTAGCTCAAAAAATTCTAACATTAACTTTGGCAAATGTTTGTATGATTGTATTGTATTTACTTAGCTACATTTTTTCAGCTCTTTGTACTCATTTTTTTATAAAAAACACCTTTCTGTTTTAACTCTTTGTCTGTAATGCAATCCGTGTCGCTATCCGCGCAAACGAACCTAGGGGGGCCTAAGGAGGGGGGAGGGGGGCTCATTAAAGGCAGTTATCTGCTTCAGGTGTGGCTAATGCTTTAGATATGAAACTGAAAAACAATTCCAACTGCTTAGTATTCTAAGCAAAGTCTGGGAGGGGAATTAGAGACGTGGAAATGTGTGGGTTAAACCTTGGTCTATCTTTGTTGGGATTGAGAAAATACTGTTTGTAGCTAGAATTCTAGAGATAGTATTGTGATCTCTTTGTAGAGATCACAAAACAATCTTTTAGGTTCAGTTCTGCTTAGGTTTCAGCTAGATTTTCTTCTTCTTGTGTCATTATTTCTTTCGAGATTAATCACAAACAACAATCAATTAAGCTTATTAATGAAAATCAGAACAAAACCAAAGACAACACTTACTCGAAAACAATCACTAATGAGCCCAATTTCAGTTATAAAAGAAAATCTGCGATGTATCACAGTTTCCGGCAACAAACACAATTCATCTCGGTGCAGAACAGGCCTAATTAGTACCTTATCTCGCCAGGTGGCGCTAATTCTCACGGGACATAGTGAGGGTTACAGTAACGCAAGTTCATTAGACTTCATAAGAAATAGAAACAGGATCACGACTGTATTTCCCAGAACATGATCATCATCATTTCAGCCATATTGCGTCCACTACTGAACATAGGCCTCCCTCATTTTTTCCCCCAGATTTCAGCCTGCATCCACCATGGTATAATAATATAGTTTTTTGCAAGATCCGTCAATGATATCTAAATGAGTAGTCTCTTGCTTAAACGCCTGTATAAGAAAATATAGGAGACATAATTCTGTCTCCTCTCATTATACAGACACCTTAGACTCTTTGAAGATGTCGAGTGGTAGTCAGAGACCTGGTATACTTCTTAGTAATAAGCAGTTTCACTGTATTGTATGTATACTATCTACCATCTGGATATGGCATCGTTCCAACAAGAAAAAAGGATCCACCCCAAATTAAAAACTACTAAAATATTCAGCAAATTTCATTTCGCTACGAATCTCTGAAATATGGCGGACTTTTGTAAATGATTGCAGGGCAGGTGGTGTGAATGAAACTCGTCTAACTGATTAAGATAAGTTTGGGAGATAAAAAACTAAAAGTGAGATGAGTTTTATTAAATGTGATGACTTTTGAAATATCTGCGCTATTTCAAAACTGCTAGCGTTGGAAAATTAAAGTAAATTTGAAAACTTAAGTAAGATTGGTTAGATCAAAATTATGATTATAGTTCAAAATTAAATGATGTATAGCAATTTAAATTGATAGAGATTCATGTTATCCTTGAGTGGGGCAGTCGTAAGCACGTCCACATAGTGCAAAAATTTACATTCCATACATGACAGGTTACAAGCCCATCTCCTATTATTCAAGATCCAATTACCTTATGTTTTGGTACTTTAATATTATTTTACACCCGAAAATTTCGCTATTCTTATCAAATTCAGGGTAAAACTCACATTTCACGGAAAAATATAATGAGTATCATCAAAAGCTCCTGTATCTCACATTACGCATACGTAATCCCTGCTCCGTATTCTGGAGACGCGACGGAGAGATTACGCGATCATTCTGCGCTTATGAAACCGAGGCTTACTTCACAGACTGGGCACCAGTAGCTAGCACCTACTCTCACTCTAAAACACCATTTACATGATACCATTCTGGCATACCATTCTTGCTTCCTGCTTTCTCAAACTCAACGGAGCAAGAGCGTAAATCGTGTAAACGGTATGTAAATGGCCTTTTTTTTTTTTTTTTTTTTTTTTTTTTTATAACGTCAGAAAATCCATTATGGATACCCGACCGCCGTGGGGACAGCGGAAGGGTTATGTCGGACTCTCACCGACTAAAAACTGACGCGTGGCCGGCCTCCATGCCTGTCAAGGGGCTCCGCGATCTCCTACGGAACACAGCGGTGCCCCTCTCGCATTTTGCCTAAGCACTGTCCCGGGAATGGCACCCACAGCCACGCCCGGCACCCTCGCGGTGCTTACGGCGGCGCTCGCCACAGAGCGCCGCCGCCCTCCCGGGGTCCGCATCGTGGACAGTCGAAGTCCCCACTTCAGCCACCCGCGGACCCGGAAAGTCCCCTGTTTGGCAGGGGATACCACTCCGCCCCCCTCACGGGGGGGCAGGCGGTGCGGGACGGCCGTTAGCGCCCCGCCTCCGCCTCCTTCTCCGAGCGGGATCGGCCCTCTCACGATCCCGCTCAGCCGCCTCTTTCTGGACCAGAACGGCTTCACAGAAAGAGGCCACGGCCCTCCAGGCCGTGTCGTCTGCCAGCATAGCTGCAACTACGCTTGGCAGACTGAGATCCTGCCCGATCCTGTTGACCAAGACTCCACGCTCCTCGCACCACGCCGAGCAGTGCTCCAACGTGTGCTGAGCGGAGTCCAGGTCTGACCCACAGTGGTGACATTGTGGTGTCGGTTCGCGTCCGATCCTACTCAGGTACTCACCGAAACAACCGTGTCCGGTGAGTACCTGAGTTAGTCTATAGGTGACGTTCCCATATTCCCTTCCCAGCCAGGCTTCGAAGTTTGGCGCCACTGCGCTGACGATGCGTTGGCGCGAGCTCCGCGGCTCGTCGAGCCGCTCGCGCCACATCCCGAGTGCACGCCGGCGCTCCTGCACCCGCACTTCAGCAGGCGCGGCTCCGCTCCCATCGTCCTGGCGGAGACGAACGTACACACGTGCGTCCATCGCCGCCAAGATGTCAAGGGGCGGGAACCGCGCTAAGATGGTCGCCGCCTCGAACGAGATGGTCCGGTATCCTCGCGCGATTCGAATGGCCATAGGACGCTGTAGGCTGCTATAGAGCTGCCTGTAGCGCCTAACACCCGTCAGCCTCCCCGACCAGACGGGCGCTCCGTAGAGGGCCATCGATCGCACGACCCCGCCATACAGGCGGCGAACACCCTCCCTGGGTCCCCCGAGATTGGGCAGCAGTCTGTGCAGAGCACCCACTACCCTCTGGATCCGGGGGACGGAGCGTCTGAAGTGCTCCCCGAAGTCCCAGCGACTGTCCAGAGTGAGGCCAAGGTACTTGAGGTACGGCCCCACCTGGACGTCAACGTCACCTACGCGAACCGACAAGCTGGGTGGTTCCCTCCCCCTCGGGAGTTTGTGGAACCATAGCGCCTCGGTCTTGTGAGGCGCTATCCGCAGACCCAGCTCGTGGATCTTGTCCACGACACATGCCACCCCTATATCGGCGAGCTCTTTGGTCCTGTCGAAGGAGTCTCCGCCAGCAAGTACGAGTGTATCGTCCGCGTAGCAGACCACTCGTACGCTGGGTGGGAGATCGACGCGCAAGACCGCATCGTACGCGAGGTTCCATAGGAGGGGGCCTAACACGGACCCCTGTGGAACCCCACATGACACCTCCCTCCGTATACGGGTACCGTCCCTGCCCACATAATGTAAATGGCCTACGATTTACAGCTACATTAAAGGTGTTATTACCTTTAATGTAGCTGTAAATCGTAGGACAGGACTGCACACTCTGCATAGGACCGAAAAGAGTGAAAGGAGGCCAATACCCAGCAGTGGACGCAACTAGAAAGAAGATAAGACGTAAAGACGAGATCTTGGCTCGGTACACCTTCCTAAATTTACTTTTACTAGGCTCGCTTTGTTCCTCAATTACTACACAGACCCATCATAGTCACCACAGCAACCTCAATAGACTTTAGCCTTTGCTGGATGATTTATACAGTATCAGGACCTATGCCTACACTCAATGGGACGCTGTAGTGCCTGACAGATTAAGCAGGCTTGCCCAGCACCTACACCATTCTCAGTTTAATCCTCATCCACAGGTAAAACATGAGCTTGAGCTGACTAAGCTTCGGGTTTTCTAACTCAATAGGCACAAAATTTAACTGAGCAATACAATTTAGTTTTGAACTGGAACATAAAACACTGAAAATTGAACCAAACATCAACGTGTTAAAGTTGATTTTACTGTGAAAGCTGCTTCAAAGTGGAACGTAGAGCTTAGGGGTTGAAACGCAAATACGCACAAGGAATGTGAAATTATAACCTTGTAAGGGCAGGTTTACACGCCCGTGTTTGCCAATTCTGGATGTGTGTAAGCTGTTACATGACCCGAGGATTAGATGACAACGTTTTAGATTTGGATCCATATAAAACTGTCTCTGTTATTCTTTTGGTAAAGATAGTTTGTATGAGCGAATGGCCAACCCTAGTGACGGAGTCTTTAAGCCGCAAGTCTCCATGGCTTAGTGAATAGAGAGACCGACAATTTAAAGTGCCTTCCGAAGAACAGAAGCGCTCAGTTTATAAATAAGAGGCCATCCATCCACTTGACGCACAGAATTTTGCTCAACATCAACGATCTATCAAGACTGTCAGGCCGCCATAATAACCAGGTCTAAACTCTAAAAATTGTATGGTTACTCCTACGTTACACCCGGCGTAACTTTACACCGCGATTATTAATGACCGCCTCAAGCTACATCATGAGCGCTATCATTATTTAAGAAAATGCCTAGTTTTCATTAAAAATATGTGTATACGACTGCAGTGATGGACAAAAACATTATCATAAACCAGCACAGGCTATCAAACACTTTGCATCTCTAGGAGTATTTACGTCAGCGAAAAGGTTTACGCATGAACTTAACGCAAAACCTTTTAAACCCATTTACTATCTATAGCTCTCAAATAATATCACATCCGCAAGCCTTAAGAGCAAAAAGTAATCCATAAAATAGAAAATACCATCAACATGCTCCATTACTGCGCATAAACGTTTAAACTCTATCAAAAACTGTCAATCACTTTCAAATAAATCAAAGATAAGCTATCTGACACTTGCATTACGAATAATGCAATATTTCAGCGTGCTCTGTTATTAAAATTCACATCAAAAGTGGTTTAGCATAGTTGCGGTAATATTGAATGGTGATTAATTGGTGACTGGACGAGGTTGATTAAGTTATCTATCAAGGGCCTGTTCCACCAACAGCAGACATCAATATTCTTCTTCTTCTTGTTGTGTCACTCATTCTTTCAAACCAGTATGGTGAAAAGATTATAATTGCGTATCAAAGAGGCTCCTTTTCTCGAACTTTTCAGGTTCTATGACTGTCAGTTTCCTCATGATGTTTTCCTTCACCGTTTGAGAGTATGTCTAGCAAACCAATTTTATGGAAGAACATGTTCTAGAAGAATTACACTAGCAGAATGAAAATATAGGGAAGTACTTATGTTGATAGAAGAAAATGCTTTTCATCCACCCTCTTAAAATCGTGATCACAATTATCCCAAATATCTTCCGGGATATAATAAATTATTGATTAAACGAGACTTGGTGGAAAAGGCTCCAAGTTATCATAACTAGTATCTCAATGTCGCAATTTCATAAATTTTAAATTGCAGTCTGATCAACGATAAGGAAAATGTATGCAACAGACCACCAGCTAATGGGCAATCTTAAGCCCCTCTCACTCAGGGATTTACAGATGACCAGAAGAGATCTTCTAGCCCTTAATGGTGTGATAGGTGAATTTTAGACTAAGAAAGAAGAGGCGCTAGTTTGTTTTTACCGTGGGTATAATTTGAGTGCTTCTTGTTTTGTATTTTCTGGAGATATTTGTTTCATGTTGCGCCACTGGGATGGGTCAGCATTCCCTATATTATCCCAGGGGTAAATTCTTTCTCACCTAAAAAGACGAATCTTTAAAACTAAGTAAGTAATTTTTTTTTAATGATGAATGGGTCGGCTCTTGACCTCGAAACTAACATAGGCAAGAATGAGGTCTACGATGGATCGAGCCTACCCAGAAGGTGCCTATTAACTCTCTTCTTGAAAACAACAGGGTCATAGCTCACAGCTTTAGGACATGTTTGATCACTTCAAATCGTCTAATTTTTTTCTTGTTCCTGTATAGTTTTATAATAATAGGTAACCTTGATTGTAGCGATGTATTCGATCACTCTGGACGGAAGACCAGTGTTGTGTTGTATAGTTCCGACTGTCCAACACAACATAATGCTGAGTCGGAAACCAATTTGTAGCAGCACACTTGGACGATTGCGAGACACTCATTATTTTTTTGATTCATGTTTTTTTTCTAAGTTTATTTTGTTTCGTTTTTGAGTCTGTTTCTTTCTGGCTTTTGGTATTATTGTTGCAAATTTTTTTTTCTTTCTTTTTTATCTGTATTCGCGGAAACAGAACATTTCCTAAATGAAACTACCTTTCTGTAAGCGCAATTTACGTAAAAGGATCCAAACTCCGCGAGCTAATATTCAAAATGTGAACGTCTTACAGGCTGCCTGGTAATTCTACCGTTTTACAAATACTGGCAGCATCATAAGTAAATGTAAATTGTCTTCAATAAAAAGGATGATACATTGATTTTAAGCTTACTAGGTATGGGTTTTTTGATGGAAAGACGATCATGTAAAGGTGGCTGGGAGCCGTTGTGTGCAGACTGCACAAGATCCATCGCTGTGGAAATCTAAGGGGAAGGCCTATGTTCAGCAGTGGACGCTAGATGGCTGAAATGATGATGATGATGGGTGTTTTGGTGAAGTACAATAACATTATATCAAACACAATGACAGTTCCGAAAACACTCCCTTTGTTTTGATATTAATATCAGTCTCAAACATCACACAGCAGACTTTTCTAGACTTCACAGTAACTATCAACATCTACTTAGTCCTAAACAGAGAGAATCAGAGAGAACCTCACAAAAAAAACATTTAGATCAAGAAGAGATTCACTGTATCAGGCTCGCAGTAAAAATCGTAACTCTGTTTAAACTCGTGCTGACTGTCCGCGTTCCCCAAGGAATGGTAAGCTTTTCAATTTCACGTATTACCGTTAAGTGAGGCCTCACTATCCGTGAAAGTCGAGGGCCGGTGCGTTCGCTCGAGTGCTGAACTTGATTACATTACTGGACTTTGTGGTGGACGGTAAAAAATGAAATGTCCATCAAACTGTCTTGTTTGAACCAAAATTTCTGTCGAGTCTACAGGCTTTGTCTCAAAACCACGATAAACGTCATGTATTGGGAAAGAAGTGAGCATTTACCAGTGTATTATGACGTAACAAAGAACTTCACCCAAAAAATAACACGCCAAAGAGCAGAACAGAACAATGAGCTAAGCGAAATACACTTGTACAAGAAAATAATTCATTCAGAAAATTGCCGGCAGTCACTATAATCATCATCACGTGAATCTGACAACCTCTCTGTGCCTTTAATTTAAAGTACTTTTGAATTTTAACTGTTTCTGTTTAGTTATCATGAACAAAGTGTAATTTAAATAGATATTACCAAGATCCAGGGATAAACTTGACAAGTATAACACAGTATATCATGTAGCAAGGCCAGACTACAGATTGTGGTTATGAAAATGAGCCCAACATGGCGTACACGTCCCCGAAGGCTTCTAGCTAATTTAATGTACAAACGTCCCCTACACATAACATCCCTCAGGGCCTGATAAACCACGGGAAATTGAAATCTTGATAATCCACATAACGGCCTAAAACTACAAATTCTCGGGATATGCAAATAATATCCAAGGTCGGGTAAATGTGGACTAAATGTTCTTTTATATTCATAACAGACCTTAGGTTTCCGTAGTTTTAAAAAGCCTGA
This sequence comes from Epirrhoe alternata, assembly GCA_963565295.1. Lineage (NCBI taxonomy): Eukaryota > Metazoa > Arthropoda > Insecta > Lepidoptera > Geometridae > Epirrhoe > Epirrhoe alternata. Next base: position 12,883,332 of record OY751386.1, on the reverse strand, counting down.
TTTTGATGTCATCTAACTAGCTAGAGGCCAAAAAAACGAGGCACTATCATAATATAATAATATTATGATAGTAAGCACTATCATAATCTGACGACCTCTGTAGCGCAGTGGGTGAAGGCCCGCCTGCGACGCAAAAGGTTGCGGGTTCGATCCCCGCGGCGAGACCAATGTTTGTATGATCTACAAATATTTGTCTCGTGTCTGGGTGTTTCTATGTATAATATGTATGTATTTACAAACAAAAAGTATTATAAGTAGTATATCAGTCATCTTAGTACCCATAACACAAGTTCTGCTTACTTTGGGGCTAGATGATGCTGTGTGAAAAGTCCAGCGTTATTTATTTATTTATTTATTTATTTATTTATTTATAATATAATAATATTATGATAGTGCCTCGTTTTTTTGGCGGGAGCTAAAAGAAGCTAGGATAAACGAGGTACTTCGATCTTCCCGCAAACGCTCTAATAAAGGTGTGCGGAGCGTTTTGTAGTATTTGATTCGTAATAGCTTCGTTTCGGATGCTTTTTAGTTAGACTATGATCAATAAATTAGGCAAGATCGATGTACATATAATATATAAGATCTATCAAGGAAATTAGAAATTCTAATACCTCTATTTTGAGATTTAATATCCCACAGAAACAGTTCAAAGTGGAGAATATCATGTGCAATAGGACTGCAGAGCGGAAATCCCACGATCTTCACTGGCCGGCTATAAACATTCCCGAAGGCACCATTGTTCTTTGTCTCGTAAACAACCGCGATGGTGAACTAACAACAATGTGTCCTGTTTTCTAGCACTATTACAACAAATAAATTGCAAGAAACGAAATTTTCAAATAATATAATCTGAGGCAATTTTTTATCACTGTTTCTTAAGTTATTTTCACTCTTTCTATTTTTTCTAGAGATGATTAATTGCTAATGACGTTGTTCTTACTCCCATAATATTAAAAAAAATTATTATCTAAGGTTTATTAGCAGATTTCAAAGTGTAGTAGACAAGTATCAGAGAACCAAATATTTTTGAGATTCATTGAAAGTATCTAAACAAGTGAATAGTCAGAGGCTTGTCCAAAAAAATATTGTCACATTTCTACATTTTACAGTGACACATCAGTGTTCCATTCCTGGTGTGACAGGTCACATCGCCGACTTAGTGCTGACTGCTCCTTGGTATACAGTCAAAGTTAGAAAGCATTTATTATTCAGTAGGACCGCACTGAGATCACTTAGAATACTCCTATACTTATACGACCGCCTCGTTGCTCCTTCGATACCATCCACACTAGTGCTACCTGCAAACTGTTCCCCGGAGTAAGTCGTATACGTTGCGATTGTCGAAATTAACATATCGCGGGAGTATGGGTCATTTAAAAATGACAGCAAAGCACACAATGCCGGTGAAATAGGAAATACCTGTCTGGGACTAAAAAGGAGGGACATTTTAGAAAATCTGGGAATAAAAACGAAAGAAAAGGATAAGTTGTTGAACTTTTAAACCAAAACTAGCGATCGTGGTCGCCTTAAGTTAAAATTAACTCAATTTTTGCAGGATTTTCGGTACTTTATGTTTGTGCCTTAATCAGTAAGTAAGTTAGTTCTTATAATTGGCTATTTATAAACCCCAGTAGCCCAGGCCGCAAATAAAAGAAAAAAAATGTTCTTTGTTCTAAAATTCAAAATGTTCCAAATTCAAAACTCTTCCCGTGTGAAACAAACGCGCTATTCAAACTGGCTGCAGATAAATTGTAAAAGTACCGATGCAAATAAGCAATATAGAATCACGCGGCGCCACCCGTCCATTGTCACCGCTCCGAATCTGCTGGAATTACATTTTTAACGCGGCGCGCCAGACTGTTTAGTGGACGTCAGCATCGCTGCCCTAGCTTTGAAAACTGTAAACATCAATAAACCAAGACTGCGTTGTAATATCTGCGATCGAATGACTAAGGGAGAATGTCTGTCCTACAGGGGTTCAGGGGGAGTGTAAAGTCACTTGACTATTTAGATTTGCGAAGATTAATCAAATAAAAGAAGGCTAGGACCCAACCCGAGTTTTTAGTCCTGGTTCTTTGAGTTATTCACCAGGAATACTACAGACTTTGAAATCTGGCATGCAAATAAGTCTACCTAGAAAAGGCATGCAAAACAATTTCTTTGTAAAAAATGTGGTTAAATCTGAAGTAAGCATCAGAAACTGACGTTAGACAACATTCAATGCGATTACAGTTATCTCCTGTGGTGTCTAAAAGGAAGCCGCAACACAGTGTAGGACAACCCTCACGGGCACTACCTAACTGTTTACCAATATTACATGTCCAGTCAGTATTATTCATACTATATTATTTGTATACCTACACCCGAGGACCTGACGCACTATAGTATTTGGGGTGGCATTCTGCTGCTGTGGAAAGGAGTATTTGCATTTTGATAGAAAATAGCGCGAACACGCGTCGTAATGTTAGCTTAGCGGCGAGTTATGTTGGCATTTGTCTACCGGCTTGGGACAAACTGGAGGTGTAGCCATTCTAACAAGTTATTATACATTTTTCGTTAAAATGCACAGCTGGGCTTATGATAAATTTGACTAAAAGTAAGACATTCTTTTCCTTTGTCTTATACTTATCGGTAAGAAATACCTGAAGGTTAATTTTTTATGAATGAGTTCATCGACACTGTGCGATTTTCTCATACTTGCAAACATTCAATCACGCCACTTTCCCGTAGAAGCCAGCACAGACCATAAATATCCAATGCTACCGATAACTATTTAAACCGACTTTAAAAATAAAAGAGGTTCTTAGTATAATATATATTTTTTTTGTTGTTGTATGTTTGTTACGCGATCATTCCGCCAATTATATTTGTTTGATTTTGAAATACCTTTACCGGAAGTACGGAGTATTAATACTTAACTAAAAACCGAAAGACCAACAAAATTCAAATACGTTGATCATTTATAATTAAAATAAAACATCCTCTAAAATGTCGCATGCCGCGTTCCTCGCCATCCAGTCCACTTGTTTTATAAATCAGCTGGGAGCGTTCAAATCCGCGCGCACGTGTCGCGTTATTTATCGCGACAAATATTGTACCGCTTAATGCGCATTAATGCAACGGCCACACGGTCAGTCCACGGTCAAGCTAGACTGGTGGGATGGGATTTTAGATATAGGGTTTGGATTTAAAAGGTTAACAGTGATTGGCAGAGCGCCAGAAATACAGACCACATTTACGAAAACAACTGAAAAACTATTATAATTATTAGTAACTTATTATAACGCTTATTATCATATACTAGCAGAATATCTTCACCTTTCCAGGATCGAATTTTTAGCTTATACAAATACATTCATTGCCCGAAAAAAGAAAGCACATACACAAAAATTAACAAAAATATTCGACAAAATAGGGCTGGACTCAGCACTTTTCAGTCCAATCTAGTGTTCGAGCTAAGGTGGTTGTCGAACTTTATGAAGAGACTAGCTGGCCGCGGTGTTACCCGTGATCCCTCGGGAAAACTTCACTTCCCCGGGATAAAATATAGCCTATGTTCATCGGGGATAATGTAGGATTATATTGGTGAAAGAATTTTTCAAATCGGTCTTGTAGTTTCAGATCCTATTCATTTCAAACAAACAAATATTTCCTCTTTATAATATTAGTATAGAAAAGCAGGTTTAGTATAGAAAAGCAAAATTACACAAACTTTAATAAATATATCTTTCGCAGTTATAAATAGTGTGATGTGATTGATCAGGATTAAAATAAAGGTGTCAAATAAAAATCATGAAGGAAACGAAATCAAACAAAACGTAAACCAGAAAGCAAACTCAACTTGACCCGAAACTGGTGATTCATGGCCGGTTTGACAGTTCAAATGAGCCTTTAAATCGGTGCGTACCCGATAATGTATGGGATTTCCACGTAACTTGGAAAATTCGGAAATCTATTGATGTTTCCCCGGGGGCGGGGGGAGAGGGGAGGTTGTTATGAAATCGAGTTGAATTTATTTTGTTGTTTAAAGCTTTAAGCACCTGGTGGTCAGGATGTGATATATTGGCATCATTTGCGAAATACGAGAAAGAAATTTATTGCAATTTGCATACGTGAAACCGTATTGTATGATTATAATGACGGTAATTTTAAGCGTCATCTGGTCTCAAAGTAAGGAGAGCTTTTATTATGGGAATCATCTGGACTATAATGCTATCTAGGCTAGACAAATGACAATGCTTTAACACTTTTTTAACCGACTTCAAAAAAAGAGGAGGTTCTTTGTTCAGCTGTGTATGTATGTTTTTTTGTGTATGTTCACCGATATCTCTGCAAATTATGGACCGATTTCCAAAATTATTTTTTTGTTTAGGGTTTGATAGTTTTCTCGTAAAACTCAAAAAGTTTCCTCAGTGAGAAACGATTATTTAACACTAGCTGCCCGCCGCGGTGTTACCCGCGTTCCCTCGGGAACACTTCACTTCCCCGGGATAAAATATAGCCTATGTTCATCGGGGATAATGTAGGATTCTAATGGTGAAAGAATTTTTCAAATCGGTCCAGTAGTTTCGGAGGCATTTTAAACAAACAAACATACAAACAAACAAATCTTTCCTCTTTATAATATTAGTAAAGACAATCTCATCATCTAAGCCCGTCACACATTATTCAGTAGGCCTTCTATTCAAATTAATCTACTATATAAAAATAAGTCGAGTTTTCCTCCCTGACGCTATAACTCCAGAACGCACGAACCGATTTCCACGGTTTTGCATTCGTTGGAAAGGTCTCGGGCTCCGTGAGGTTTATAAGCCATCTGGTGGCGAAACGGAGTTCGCCGGGTTGGCTAGTCTTAAAAAAAACAGCGTGTTAAACTCGGACTGAAGACAAATCGCCGTCCCCACCGAAGAAAATCGTAATAGCAAAATTCAAATTTTACAGGAGAAGCAAAAAACCGATTTTTGTTAATATCTCCTTTGTTTGTTAACGTAACGAGATCGTTTATACACCAAAAGATAGGTAATTTTTATTGCAATAATATAGTATTTTCAAAAAAAAAACTACGTGCACCCTATTAAAACTATCGCTAAAAATATATATTACCACAAATGAAAACATATTTTGCAACGGTAATAAACATTACGATTTTCTTCGTGTAAATTATGGACATGGACCTATACAGTAATAGTCGAATACGACACTTTAAACGGTAAACACGCGATTTTGACTATAACAGTAATGCAATGTTACCATATTATTCGGCGTTAAATTAAGTATGGCTAGTATAGTAAAACTAGATTACGTTTATATTCCATGGCAAGGTAGATCATTTTGGTTTGTGTAAATATCGATTACCGAAAAGTCTCCTGAATCAAATGCGAGGTAATAAATAGTCAAAATATGGGAAAAAACCTAGTTTTGTCTGGAATTTCAGATGTTTCAATTAAAATATATGAAACTTAACTTAACAATAACACAATTAAAAATTTTCAGAAACGACACGTTATCACAAATTTAGTTACACACATTTTTCACCTTTATCTAAGTCTAAACTCATAAGTTCGACTGAATGTCCTCAGTCTGGCTTCGACGGCTTATAAAGCACTCGAAAAAGTCATGGTAATGTTTGGGCATTGCTTCACATCAATATTTAGGTTTGATTTTAGCATTCAACATACTAAATACAATAAAATTTGAAGCGAAAACAGACTTACCAAAATTTCATAAACAATAACAATGTTGGATATTTTCTTGAATTAAATCACTGTCAACACAAAACTATATCATAAACAACTGCTCACTGAGTTTATCTTGCAATATAAACACATACTAACACAATACAACGTAAAAAAAATATTAGTAAAATCACTGAAATTCGGTATAGCGCGCGACCCATCACAGTAATGGACTGATACTGATTGATGTTTTCATTTTTTAATAGTCTCAAAGAGACAATGTTTTTAGGGTTCCGTATTTTAATCCAGATGGTTCTAAGTCGTCAGAAGCAAAGATGTAAAAGACGGTGAGCGACAAGCATGTAAGGTTGTTGATGACCACGCCTTATTCGAATGATACTACTACAAATTCATCCTCAGATATTATGGAATTGAAGACCTCGACGACAAAAAATATTTTGCAATGATTGTAGGTACTTTTGTTGAAATTGGTTTATATGAACATTTCGTAGTTAAAAGCAGACTAAGATTAAAATTTGTACGACTCATTTTCAGTTTAAAACCTTACTGAAATAGTGAAGCCTATTCTGTTTTCTAACTGTTAAAAAAACATGATTTGTGCTCACAAGTAAGTTTAAGACAATTTATTTACCGACACGACTTCTTTCCTGGATATAATTACTTTTTTTTCCTTCTGAGTCTTTTAGTTCCTGGATTTGGTACTGAGTAATTTTGAATCAAGAAATATGGTTTGAACCCGCTCGCGGTGTGTATTTTTATATTCCTGAAGTGGCAGTCTAATGGTAGACCTAAGTATATCTTTGTGAGAAACTGGTACTTGAAATAGTTTTGTTTTAAGAACCTGTTTTATCCAGATTATATTACCTACTAGCTGCGCCCCGCGGTTTCACCCGCGTAAGTCCCGTTCCCGCGGGAATATCGGGATAAAAAGTAGCCTATGTGTTAATCCAGGGTATCACCTATCTACATACCAAATTTCAACCAAATCGGTCCAGCCGTTTTTGCGTGAAAGAGTAACAAACATCCATACATCCATACATCCATACTTACAAACTTTCGCCTTTATAATATTTATAGGATTATCTTAGATTTTTTTATCTGCAAGATCTAAAGATTAACAGGGAGAGCATAGAATCTCATAATAATAATGTTAGTAGTTAATGTCTTCCTTCTAAGATTTATACATTCATTTTTTAAATGAATTTATTCATTTTTCAGCAAAAAAATATTAGGTAAGTAAAGTACTCAATGAAATTTGATGAACAATCGAACTTTATAAAAATAATTTTGCGTGTTACTATTGTTATTATGAAATCAAATATCGCTAGACTTGCTAAACCATATAATAATTAATTGAAATCATTGCGACCTCTAATAATAAAACGGATTGTGCCATTTTTGTAGTAATATAGGGTATAGAATGAAATGCAAACAGTTAAAAATGTTTCAAAGCGAAATCGCAAACAACTGTTACTTTGAAATGTTATGAAACATTTTTACCCGAATAATATGGTAATGTACATTACCGAAATCAAAACATTATTTTTTACTGGAATAAACACGCAACAACAGTTTACTGTAAAAATGAAGATAAAGCGGTGTAAGTATTAATCTGTTACGAGATAAAAAGGTGAGATATTTTTCAGTGAATATTATTGTAAAATCCATTACAAAATCTCTAAATCAAAAAGTACTCGTACGAATCAGCTGAAAAAAATTCACAAGGTGTAATGGGACCTCTAGAACAATTATTTCAAATAAAAACACTCCTATCGTAATGGTCGATTACGATTTTATTCGCTGGGGGCGGCGAAATATTTGTAGAATACCTATTGCATTAAAAATTAAGCTCGTTTGGCAGAAAATTTATTCCACATTTAATAATGTTGTTGTTACTGTTGACTGCGTAATTATACAAGAAACTCGGAACTTTCTAGAGAAACCCAATTACTTCCTACGTACCTACCGTTTTATGACTTAAACAACATGTTTAAAATTTTAATATCTGTTTCATTTCTGAATTGATAATCAAAACATTTACGATTATGTCTGACTGTCACACTAATAATTTTAACAGCATTATAGATAATAAATAAATGAATAAACATTGCTGGACATTGCATAAAGCACCATCTGGCCTCAAAGTAATCAGAGTTTGTAATGGGTACCACATAATTATACTACTTATTTGATTAAACAGAAATAATAGTACATTGTACCACAAGAGAGCAAAATTAGTTTTTGCTGCGAGTGCAGAGTTTGAATCCCGAACAAACGAGGGATTTTATATTTGAATCACGAGCGTAGCGAGTGATTCTAAGTTAGAATCCTGAGTGTAGTGAGGGATTCAAAAGCACAAGCAACAAAATATTTTGCTCTCGTGTGATACATACAACTTTTCACCTTACTAGCGAAAAAATACAAGATGTAAGGAAAACCGATTCCCGCTATTATTATTTTTTTGCCCCTCAAGTGGCAGGCTAAAGACCTGCTATCAGACCACCGCGGCCGCCGCCGCCTGGCCGGGCGCACGCTGCGGCCTGTAATATTCGATTCTCATTGGTTACTTGCAGCATTCTAAATTCAAATCACTTTTCCTCATAGTGTGAGCAAAGAAGAGTTTTGCTCACTGTTTTTACGCAGCAAAAGCGCCCTTTTTGAGCTAGTAAGGTGAAAAGGTATGTTGTTCTAGTGGAATGTGTTCTCCAATACTACTTTTGGCTACTTTTTTTTTAAATTAAAGTAAGTAATAGGTTAACATTCTCTCACTCTGCCTGATGTCAATCAATAGTGGCACATAGAAGGTAGTACCGATTTACTTTTGATTAGCAGACCCTTTTATTGTACTTTTCGGGAAATACAGAGTCCGGTAAGGTGCATATGAAAAACTACTTGGCGGAACACTACCGTTTCTCCAGATGTTATATTTGTTATTATCTAGTTTAATAAACTGAAGGAAAACATTTGAATAAAAATAGTAGTTCTGCCTGTGTTTTTCCTGCAGGAAAAACAGGAAGCTCTAGCTAAGAGGATTGTAGGAAAGGGAAAATATTATTTATTGTATTGTAACTATTATTTTATATTCAAGATTCAGATCCATTCAAATTTTTATTGATTAAAATGTAAAAACACGCAAACGATACCGGGTGAATCAGTAGTATTGCTCTTTTGTAACTTTGATCCATAAAACCTCAACACTTCTCTACAGAAGTCATAATAGCCATTATTGCGGTCGTAATAAAGCAGTAAAGATAAACATTGGAACTTTAACAGTCATTTATTATACAGTACTGGGTGGGTAATTAATACTTCCGAAAAATAAATGATTTCAAGCTCACATCGATTTGATAATATCTTACAAATAGTTAAAATAGTTTTTAATTTTAAATCGCTTTAGCCCTTACTTTATTGTTTAGACAATTCCTTCATTTAGAGATAGTAAAAGAAATATTTTGCAAAAAAAATAATGTTTTATATTAAGTAATCTGCACTTAGGGTTTTTATCATCCTCGTTGAATTAGACTTCATTACAACACGAGTTACAACACGGGTCGTGACATGAAAGATTGATCAATCTAATTTATTTATTTAAATTTACCTTTATATTTTTCCACTTGTGTACAACGTACATATCATAATTCGAGTTAAGCTCTTGAATAACTGTAATTCAGGAATTTATAGTACATATTAATTATTTTTTTACATCACAAAGTTTTTGTCCCAGTAAGTATTTTACACCCGGTATTTATATGAAATGCCTATAACGTCCAAGTGTCTCTATCAAGCCTACACACTCTGGATGTTTATGTGCTATAAGGGCATAAACACACGACCAGTTATATGTAGTTACTTAAAGCTATAACTTTGTGACACCAGCTTTCTGCTTGACGTTCGTTTGTGTCATATTTGATGCACAACTAAAATCCCTTTCACCACTCTGGTTTAAAAGAACAAACACGACAGTAAGCCATTTGTTTTCATCATCATCATCATCTCAGCCATCTAGCGTCCACTACTGAACATTGGCATAGATTTCCACAGCGATCGATCTTGTGCCACTGTGACACTCCAGGAGTGCCGACAGAAGTAAAATCTTGAACAATAAATGACGTGTGTATATCGTCAGGAATTTTTTTTTTTATCGTCATCGGGCGCGCAAGAAACGCCGTGATAAAGGATTGTTGCCATGTTTAGTTACGGCGTTCAAAACTAGATGGCACTGTCGGTAACACTGTCAGTCTGACTTCAATAGATTTTTTCCATCTCGAAAATGCCCAACGCGCATAAAGAAGTTTTCACATCAAAATCAATTCAACCAAGACTTACCTTGATTTTAAATATAATTACTAGGTAAAACTACGCCCTTGCCAGAACACATAACACTAATTGAATGACGCTAAACCTCAGATTATACAATAAAGTAGATAAGATACAACGATTGTCTCTATAGAACCCTTAAAGGGGTAATAAAGGCCGTTTTCTATACAAACTGTTCCATCATCTGTGTTTTAATGCTGGGATCATTAAGTCAAACTGATTAGACGAACGATTAAAAGTTTGAAGCGGTTTTGTGTAAAAAGTTTTCTATTAAGTTGGTATTGAATTATTTTAAGAGTTCCGTATAAAATTCTACTGTTTTTCATACAATTGCTGATAAAGACATTCATTATCACCGTGTAATCCTTCTAATCCCACCGGTGGACGCAGGCCTCTCTTCGCTCGTGCCATTATCCCACGCCAATCTGTCTGACCCATGTTTGTACTTGCAAGCGAAAATATATTTACTACTTACTTCTGCGTGCGGCTTCACCCGCTTAGTACCAACATTTTGAATAGCCTATATGCTATTCTTCACTATTTACACCTATTCCAAGTTTCATCCAAATCGGTTCACTGGTTTAGGCGTGATTGAAACACAAACATCCAAACATCTACACAAACTCACAAACTTTCAGCTTTATCCAATGAGTGGGATGTCGTCGAACTGGCGAGCAACCTTACTTTTCTGTAACCCTTTGATGACTTACTATTGCTTTCATCCAAACATTTGTGAATTATGCGATCTTAAATCCAAAACTATCTATTGAATATGCAAATGGACGTACCTACCTCTTAAAGCCACTCTAAACATTGCCGAACTATTATTTGGATGAAGATGACAGGCGAATACGGGCGATGAGGCCCTCTTAATGTATTCGTCGGCATTCGTCTATCATCGGTGATTATGTAGAGGGCCCATTCCATGTTGTATGATTTTGATAAATAGCAAAGTCTGTGTAGCCGATATTTAAGCGTTTCAAACCAAAGCTCCGAAGCGCAAACTGAAATCGTTTACAAAAATACTTTACCAAGCCATTGATCCAAAACCAATAAACGTCCCTACTTTTCCGCCCTACAAAACTAGCACCATAATCGTCCCGCTAAATCAATGGTCCAGCTACTACGTAATCTCGGCCATTCACTCGGGAACCCGGAAAGGGCGGGCCCATAGCGTCCCGCAGACCCTTAAGGAACCCTAAACCCTAAAGCTCGTTCAATCAGAGCCAAGTGTTGATGGTTCTGACTCGTTTTGAAAACGTTTTGTTTTTGCCGCCGAATGGTTCGCTGTAAAAGTTGTATCTGTGATTTTGTGACTTTTCCTTGAATTTTTGCTGATGTTTTAAACAATATCCCCAGATTGCAAACAAACAAATATGTTAATATAATGGTTTTGTCCCAACAATATAGCATTGTAGATCCTTTGAGAAAGGATACAGTTACAAACACAATGCAATGTCAAATGGCCTTACTAATAAACGTGGTATAAAGTTATGATCTAAGAATAACCATGCAATTTTAAGTATAGTTATAGGTACCTGACATAAGTTAATACAAGGTTATAAAAAAAACAGGTTTATTAGTAAGGCCGATAGAGTAAATGTTCAATGTCGACACAAATTGAGTTAATTAGTATATTGCTTTATGGTACCTAGGTACATGGAAATACCATCTGAAACCCATGTTTCATGTTACTCAGCGATAAACTTCTGCATATCGTCGATTGACCGTATTACCCAGGGGTCTATCCAAAGACAGGAAATAACCAGTTTCGAGCGGCTCTGAGCCGGATGCATCTACATTTTTCCGGATTTAACCAGTTTGTGGCGGGAACAGCGGGGACCTTTGGTCATGTGTAACGTAGGGTATTTTCTAGTTGGCTATGAAATCTGTTTGGCTCTCATATTTTCTACCTCCTCCCTCGGTTGTGTAGGATATGTCGACACGCCGAAGTATTCCTTCGGCGTGTCGACATATCCTACGATACTGACATGACAATTTAGTTTTTACCTTTTTCTAGTTGGACTTCTCAAAGTTTTAAAAAAGAAACTCAACCACTTATGACAATTTGCTGTAAACAATTATACAGCAAAAAAGTTAACGTGAAATCGAGAATTAGGGAGTTTTGATTGGTCCGGGGCGAGACGTGTACAGCCTGCATGTGATAATGAGGCATTATCTGCCGCTACCAGATGAATAGAATAGAATAGAATAGAATAGCTTTATTATCATAGGTGTAACACATTTATAAATAAATTCAATAAATAGGACTTAAATTACTAAGTGTACAAGCTATGACTCGTCAAAACAGGTTAGGTACTTATATGAGTTTTCCTCTAATAGATTGTCTCTAGAATCTAGCTTCTGTTTTTTGTATATCTCTGCAGTTCTTTATGCTGCGGTCACACATGCTTGGCTTGCGCAGTATAATCCAGAGCAATTAAATATTTAAATGAGTGCAACGCGACTCCTATTTAGACGGTTAAGAACTTGCTGCAGTGGGATTTAAAAGATCTTTGTCTTTATCATCATCATCATAAACAAAAAAGTATATAAGTAGTATATCAGTCATCATAGTACCCATAACACAAGCTCTGCTTACTTTGGGGCTAGATGATGCTGTGTGAAAAGTCCAGCATCATTTATTATTATCATGTAGTGTAAGTAGTTTGTTCCTTATTTGTTGTATGTACCTACTTACCTACCGTTTCCACTTTTCTTCATACTTGTTCTTAGGTTCTCTTTTCTTATATTTTATATTATCTAGTGTATTTCCAAATAAATGTTATTTCTTTCTTTCTTCTTTCATCATCATGTCCAGCCTGTTTAATGCAACTGGGCATTTGCTTCTAGGTATTGGTTTTAGGATTGGGAGTTCGTTATCTTCCACTCTACTCTATCAGCCATCATCTCAACACTTAGGTACTCCTTTCTTTCGCATACCTATTATCTCACAGTCTATACTTCTTTTATTTGGTCTCCCTCTTCTGCTACATTCCTCCGTATTCATACCTAACATTCTTCTTGTCACATGACACTCTTCCCTCTTCATGCCATGACCATGACCATACCATGACAACCTAATTACTCCTCAACTCAAAATGTATCCATTGATGCCGAGATTCGAACCCAGGAATTGAGGGTCCACACAATATTTTTAATTAATCCCAAAATCAACCATAAGTAAAACAACAGTAAAACAACAGTCCAAGAAGCTCGGTGTGTTCTGGCCGCTCGTTAGCCTGAGTGCGGTGGTCACTCGATTAATTACAGACTTGACGCTTTTTGTAGGCTTTATTCGGAAACTATCCTTTTGTAGTTTACAACTTTTGTGTAGACTTTTTCATCGTTCGCTTCACGAATCAGAAAACTAGCATTTGTTTTTGCCACAAAACATAATTTGATCGTATCCGAGCTTTCGAGAACCGTCTAGATACGTGAATGTTCGAGATACATTTAGTTTTCTCAATAGAACCTTACAAATAAAATTGAGCTGTTGAAAGAATGCATCTACGCCTTCTTACCTCCTCTTTGCTTTTATATAAATACCTAAACCTCGAGCCCCTTCATTTCTGAACGTTATTGTGCCAGCAAAGTTACAGAAAACATACCTTCACTCCCCTTCCAGTTATCGATGATAGCGAACAGTCCATAACCTTATAAAAGAGCACAAAAGCCTCCATAATACCAGCAATTCAACAAAACGGCTAAGTAATTACTTTCCCCCGTCAATAAAATACTCTTTTCCCCAACAAAAGTATACTGCGCACGGAAAACGCAATGCACCAAACGAGACAAAGAAATTATTGTATCTTAACGGAATAAATGGCCCACGAGGAATGGTCCTGGCCTTGGAGGAACAATAATAGACTTGCTTTGAAATCGCATGTATGAACCATGTCACTTGTGCAAAAACCGATCACATTTTCTTCTTGTTCACAATCGTCTGCATGAATAGAGCTTGCAGTCAGCTGATCTCTAGTTAAAATAAGAGATGAAAAATAATAAATAATGCTGGACATTTCACACAGCATCATCTAGCCCCAAACTAAGCAAAGCTTGTACTATTGGAACCAGATAACTGATATACTACTTATATACTTTTTGTTTGTAAATACATGCATATTATACATAGAAATACCCAGACCCGAGATAAATATTTGCAGATCATACAAACATTTATCCCGCCGCGGGGATTGAACCCGCAACCTTCTGCGTCGCAAGCGGGCTTTTACCCACTGCGCCAAATCGTCATCAAATCATCATCAAAAAGCTAACTACAATCTTGGCACAGATAATTAAACCAAAAACATGAGGCTTTTACCGTTTCCAACAAGAACGGTCTTAACCTTGTCAGACTGAAAATAGCAGTAACTGATGCAAAATATGTAAGTAGTTTTTTTTTTTTTTCAGTTTAAAAAGCTACTCAGCACGGGTCTCTCAGTCTTAGATCACAAATAGTTGTGGAAATCTTAAAGCTCAAGTATCTATTTAGTAATGTCCCTCGCTGGCCCTATACATCTTGTTTCTTGTTTTGAAGAAACTTGCTCATATGGAATACAGTTTTAGGCGAGCAGCCAAATGGTTCGTTGGAATATTCCGATAGAGATTTCAGTCCTAAACCGTTTATATTCATATTTTATATGCAGTTTAAAATTACTAAAGTTTTTAGTTCAGGTATAAATTTTTCGTTCTACTTCTGAGGAAAAAATCTTTGGAAACTCACTAAAAATTGTGGTAAGTATAATAAAATCTTCAAAATGTTATGAGTAAACCAATTACAAAAAATAATGCGAAATTGCATGTTGGTTTATTGTGTATCGTACAGAATAACCGCATCATTGTAAAACATATCCTATCCTATAAATATTATAAAGGCGAAAGTTTGTAAGTATGGATGTATGGATGTATGGATGTTTGTTACTCTTTCACGCAAAAACGGCTGGACCGATTTGGTTGAAATTTGGTATGTAGATAGGTGATACCCTGGATTAACACATAGGCTACTTTTTATCCCGATATTCCCGCGGGAACGGGACTTACGCGGGTGAAACCGCGGGGCGCAGCTAGTTAAAAATATTTCAAAGTTTTAAAAGTATTTATTTCAGACGGCGCTCAGGCTCTGCATCCAGGTGAAGTCGAGGCAGACCCAGTTACATAATAAAGCCAGTTTGTTTTTCATTCTGCAAATGGGTTTGTCAATAAATGTAATTAAATCGTTTATGTCCTTTCATCTGTACCACACATTTCGTCTCGTCAGTTGATCATAGAACCTTTATCAGCAATTTCACCGCTATTTTTACACCCCATCCATGTTATTTTATATCATGCATGTATTTCAGATAAATGATCACGGTTTCAAAGGGGATAGCTATAGTGTCAATTTTGAATATTTAAGCATTTTTTACAAAAACTGCGTGCGTGGCCTCGTTTGATTACAGGGATTTTTTTCTCGTAACACAATATTTTTGGAGTTTAAATGCAGGGAATATATTTGAAATAACAAAAAACTAAATTCTGTGTTTTGATTAATCCGGTCCGTATGAAAAATTTTAGGATAACGATAAAAAAGAAAAATGACGATTTCGTCATATTGAGTTTTTGAATTCCAATTTTTACCATTTAAACGATTAAAAGATAGCAAGAAAAAATCTAATAACCTATTCGCTGCTCTATAAAAACAGCCATTTTTATCGCAACGGTTCAAAAAGACCCACTAAAATCGAATAGAAAGACATTAAGACTAGCTAAATATTCTATCCGTGCGCCATTCAGTGACATGAATAGTTTATCCGTTCGGTAATGAAAAAACTGATGGAACTCGCAATTTAACTGCGACCAATAAACACAAATCGACTCGTTTTTCGTAATTCACTTAACCCCCCACTGGGCCTGATGGACCGGAGACAGTGGAAACTATTCAGTGATACAAATGTTCGCGATGGCTGATTGATAGTTAAGGAAACATTTATATTCGTTTGTTCATGAAAATAAGGCCTTTCCTCTAAAAAAAGTAAGAATGTACTTGTGAAGTTCTAAAAGAAGCATAGTCACAGCCAGGATAGACAATTTAATGTGCCGTTCGGAGTACTTTTTACTTCAATTCCATGTTTATGTGAGTTTATTATTATACTACTTATGTTATCATTTTTATACGACTAGATCACGTGATCTACAATTCCACTCATATTTTTTTGGCCAATATTCATCACCGCTCAATTATTTATAAGAATATAAAAAGTTACTCTACTCAGTCTAACTTCACTATACTATGGAACTCATAAACAAGGTTTGGGCGGCATTGGATCATATTATGTTTTGATAACGCCAATCATTAGACACGCTGACAGTATAATTTATAGCTGACATACTTCTCTCTCTTTTTGCAAATGACCATGATGTAGACAAAGGGTTAAGATGTTCAGATGAAATGAATTTAAGTTTATTTTCTCATACTAATTGTACCTTTTTTAATAGTGGAAAACTAATAGAATTCAAATTTATTTTTTTAGTCCCCACTGAAAGTGTTACTCGATAAGAGAAATGAGAAACACAATAATATCTGCCTCCTTCCTCCGTAGATCCTAAGTTACCAAAAATATAAAACTCGTTCAACATTCCTCGCATAAATCAAGTTGTTATCATTCAAATACAACAAAACTCCAACTTAGCCAAGAAACTAGATTCTATTCAAAATAAGAAAGCTGGCCAATCCCTCCATTAGCTGTAACCTCTGGAGAGCAGAACAAAACAAAGAGCATTGTCTTCAATTCGCATAAAAGTTACAGTCTGTATGCAATCCAATCTTTTTGCAAAAACGTTGAATCTGCAACTTTACACAGAAAATGCACAGTAGGATAAGTATTTTCTGAACAGATTAGCTGAATCCAATATGCCTTAGTTATTATTATTTTCAAGGATATTTAGATTTAGATAGATTTGAAAATTATAAGACTTTTGCAATTCAATAAAAAAATTACTTAAGAAAATATGAACATCAATTTTAATATTTTTAATTCAATTCAAGAAGTTTAACTATAAAATGTTAATATATTACTTTTTTAATAATATTACACTATAAAAATAATAAAAATATTCTAGACATAATTCAAAGTTCCTAGACATAATATACTTTTATCTATACTTTTACGGCATTCTTTCCCGAGTCTAGTCTCTACCATTAATTTCCGATTGCAATACAATCTCATCCATTGCTACTATCTGTCTTGAGATTTGCATTCATACCCACTTTAAAAATTGATTTGTAATAAAAAGTTTGTTAATAAAATTGTGTAGTTTCTAGAGAAAATCTTGAAATTCTGAGCCATCTCGCTTGTCACTTTTGCATACCTACTGCATTTGTGTATTCTGTATTCATTTGGACTAAGCAGACGCAAGCGTGGCGGGGGTCCAAATGGACCGGCCACCTTTGGGGAGCTTTTTACCCGAAGTAACCTTTACCAGGTTAAAGTATAGTGCTTATCAAAATGCTGATTTTATATACCTTCCTTTTGATTACCTTATTCATCCTTTACTTTGTTTTTAAGTAGACCGTGGAGTTGAAAGTTTCTCATTCTGAAAGCTGTTCATTTTCCGGAAATATTTTGATACGCTTTTCTGACAAGTTTATCATGTGCAACTATTATTATGCTGGACGGGAATTGTCGCCGCACATGTCGCCGTAACGCCTTGCATGTCCATAATGTTCAACTTTTGTTAAGGACTGTGCGTTAGATGCAATTGGAAGTTTATTTTGTGAAGGCTTAGTTTTTTCTCAGATTTAGAAGGTTCTTCTTGTACCTTATAATGAAGTAAAAGATACAACATTAGAGATAACCAAAGAGAGTTACCAATAAAAGCTAAGTTTTATCACAAAAAACTTTTAGGGCTCACCAATTGCATTTTTCAATCTTTACCCAGATGATGTTGTCCCAAAAGTGAACTGTAGGCTGACAATATTAAACAATTATAGCCTTACCATCATACGTGACATAAAGTTATTTCTCGGAATAAACCAAGAATAACCATACATTTTGACAGTTTACACTGAGGAATACCAGGTTTTTTTAGGTGCCTTAAAGTAGAGTATTAAATACGCACACCTTATTACGAGAAGCGAGGTTTGCGAAAAAACTTCCGTCATATAACTTGGTGCCAAGTCCGCAGGTGCACTTTATGGCAGACCTTTTCTTTGTCTCATGAATATTGCTATTACTTTAAGTTCAGGAAGTGCTGGGTTAAGCGTTGATACACGGAGTATGACTTGTTTTGACTTTAGCTCAGCTCCGGTTTGTGCTGCGTATCGAGCCGATTCCTCCATACTCTGGTAATTAAATAAATGAAATTCAAAAATGCCTTGTCCTCCTCACTCCTACATCGTAAGTTACATTAAATAATAGTGAAGTGTGACTTGGAAACAAACTTTAGGTATTATGTTTTCCTACTTATAACTTTATGCCAAATGTATGGTAACTCGCTGCAACTGTCGACACAAGACAAAACTTGTATGGTTTAATAAGTTTTTGATTAATAAAGAAATACAAATACAAAATACTCCTCACTCCATCATATTTTCAAAGTCAGTGTTTTATAATCTTAAAGTTTTTCTTGAAATTACATTAAAGCAGTGTTTTATATTTATAACTCGACTGCTCCGCGCTATAGAGCTTTGCATTATACAGTGTTCTTGAAGTTTTCGTGCACTTTGCTTGGTTTATTTTTTAAGTTTGTAACTTTCAAGTAAAATGGTATGAAAAATCTTAACAAGACTAGATTTAAATTCTGCTTGGGCATGTATCAAATATGTATTTGGACATACGAGTACCTCAGATTTTGACTTTGATGGTGAAGTCTCCATTCTTAGAAAAAAAACAAAACAAACCAAAAAATCACGACTTTACCTACCTCAAGGAGCTCTTTACGTTCTCTCATTATCTTTTTATATGTTTCAGATCTATTGATGATGTGGGATAGCTATTCTTACATATATGTATAACATATCAGTAAGACTATATCTAATCTTATAGCAAATCGAGCGAGCTAGATTCCATAAAGCCATCCAGTCAATTATCTTCTGCAAACAGACAATTTGTTTGTCATCGGCACAGATATTGAACAGGGGTGGACTTTGACGAGGGGACGTTTTGCTGTGACTTATCTTTAAATATTAGGCTGTTTTCGATTGTAGAAGTAAAATAGACAAACAGACGGGCAAAATTGTTTATGAGCATTAACGTGAAAACAGAATGGGATTTCGACTGTGTAAAGTCCTTTTTTTATCTGTTTGTGTGTTAATTGAATATTTTTTCAATCACGACAATCTTGAAATATAATGTAGATTGTAGACAGTTACTTTTAAAATATTGAAAAAAACGTAAGCGAAACTGCCGGTGGTACTACTAAAAACTTTTTACTTCACGCAGAACAGCTTGCCTACTTTGTCTACTATGCTATGAGCCGTGAGCGCGTGTAACCTTTGTTCGAATATGAGTTCCCAAAGGTTTTTGTTACTTTCAATCCGAAGCCACTTGAAACCCGTTCCCTTTTGTTACCAAATGTTACAATAGATACTCAACATCAAGCGGTAACGCGATATCACGTCATTGTGAACCATTTGAGCATTCGTATTCTGTTACAATATTGTTTCTACACGTGGCAATATGTTTGCAGAATAAGAGTAAAATTTAACACCACACTAGCACCGAACGGTGGTATAAGCGCTGATTACCAAACACGGCACAGGCAGTCCTTGTGAGGGGTCAGATCAAAGTCAATCTTCCTAGATCTTACTTTAGGAAATTTTTAGGTTCGATGACAATATGTCAGCTTCCTCACGATTTCAAAAAATAATTAAATTTAGGTTGACTTGCCCCTGGCCGTGAACTGCAGTGGAAAGCTCTTAACCGACTCCGGGCCAAAGTTGGACGCCGCAGAGAAAATCTAGCCAGCTGGGGATTCCGGGAGCCTGCACTTATCCAGTGCGATTGTGGGGCTCCCGTTCAGGATATGGAACATCTGCTCTCAAGTCCTCTGTGTCCTACCACATACAACCAAGAGGACCTGCTCAATGCCAGAGAGAAAGCAGTTGGGGTGGCCTCATACTGGCAAAACATGGTTTAAAACATTGATACGAAAGAAAAAGAAGAAGGTTGATTTGTTGTGAAAAAGTCTGATCAGGAAGAAACTAAACAATGTAGCTCATTTCTTTAAATTTGTGTAATCCCACATACCTTTTTGTTACCCGATCTGCCGAGTGGGAGGTAATGTGTTTGTTGTAAAATGTGACACCTTCACAAAAGACTACAGAACAAAACGTGCAGTTACCATTCAATAAAGTATCAAATTATATTCTGAGTATTTTAGATCTACGCATCGCCTGGAGTTTCGAACAACTTTGAACGAAGTTTCTTTTAATATGCATCATCATCATCCGCAAGCGCTCGTGGTCGTGCTTGCTTAGTCGCTCTTGATAGATCGTCGAAGTTAAGCAACGTTCGAAATGGTCTGTTAGTGGATGGGTGACCGCCAGTGGCATTTTCATCTGAACGCTTCGGAGGGTACGTTAAATTGTCGGTCCCGGCTATTTAAGTCGTTAAGCCATGACTGAGGCCTTAAGGCGGCCTAAAAACTCCGTCACTAGAGTTGGCCACTGACTCATACGAGCTTACTAACTTATCATCCGCAGCCTGACTTTACCCACTGCTGGGTATACCTAGGCCTCCCTCTGCTTTTGCCACTCTTCCCGGTCCTGTGCCAGTCTGATCCATTGTCGGCCTACGACGTTAATAATATGCATAATTTTATAATAATACTTCTTACTGTACTTATCTTTTTTCGATTTTGCACCATGACTCATTTTATATTCAGCAATCATCATTATCATCTTCCTGTCCTAGTCATCTCTCTAAAAGTAAGTAGCCTAATCTCGTCATCTCACTTTATGTGGGGGACATGCATTCTTCTTTCATTTCCCTCTATCAGCTATTTTTACAAAATTGCGCAAGTTTTTTCCCGTATACTTCCGCCTACAGAATTTACGCCATTTTATTTGTGGAATAAATACACGTGTTACACGAAACTTCCTGACGACACTTTGATGGTTTTTTGAACTTTTGTTAGAATAATTTCTTTCTTGTTTGTTTTGGTAATCATGAATAATGATATTATTACATGAATGGTAATACTATAGTGTTGTATATTTTGAAACAGGTTTGTCGTTAATAAGTTCCCCACTTCACTCAGTTTTTTACGCGTTCGGTATTGACGCCGTAAACGCATATTTATATGGGAAAATAGCAGCGCCATCTTTTGGTACTCGCTTATTACTAATGAAAACTAGTACAAATACGCGTTTACGGCTTCGGTACGTAACGGTGAAGTCGAACGTGGTGACACTCATACTAAGCCCTCAGAAAATACTTTGTCACAAAAAGTCTTAAGAGCTGGATGATTCTAAAAGAACTCGATCTGTCTCTTCACTACTTTGCCAAAATACAAAAATATGACTTTTATTTTATTACAAAATAAAACACTAAATAGGCATCGAGAAGTTTCCATAAAGTTCCGGTGACTCAGCATCAGCCGGCAATAGCTATAAATCGATTAGGGAGCTTATGAAAAAACTTCCAATAGGTATAACTTCGCTTTTGAACTCCTGTTTTTTGTTTCCGTATTTCTTTTAGCATTTATTTCTGGGATGTTAGAATTAGTAGTGAGCACCTAAACTTAAATTTTTTGCCTGTGAGTGAACATGTCAAATCAACGAATTTATGCAAATTCAAATTCAAATTCAAATTAATTTATTTTGCAAAACAAGGGTTAACAATAAAACAGATGTCTGAGGAAATTATATGCACAGCCTTGTTTAGCCTAACAGCATGCAAAATGTTACCAACTTATACAAAGAATAATAATAATCTAATTACATTTTTGAATACTTAATATTGAAAAAAAATTGTAATATGTAGGTATAAATGTCAAAATACTAGGTCAAAATAAAACTTTAAGAATGTTCATGCATAAAACTAATGTCAATAGTACCTAACTAAACTAAAGAATTGTCCGTCAAAAAATCATTAATATCATAATAGCACTTAGTAACTAATAGTAGTTTTAATTTGCATTTAAATTGATTATTGTTAAGTTCTTTGTACGTCTTAGGAATTTTATTGTATATAATAGATGCCATACTTATTACACTTTTTTGCAACAGTGTTGTTTTGCAACTAGGCGTCACTAATCTATTGTCATTGCGTCTGTTGCGTACGACAATGTCAGATACGCGCGGAAACAGGTGAGGATTTTGTCTCACAAACAATGCTGTTTCAAGTATGTAGAGTGACGGAAGTGTAAGGATTTTATACTTTAGGAACCAGGGCCTGCAACTATCAGTCATTTGTAATTTTAACATAGCACGAATACAGCGCTTTTGAATTTTAAAAATGAAAATCTTGTCTGTTGCGTTGCCCCAAAAAATGATGCCATATCTTAATAGCGATTCGACTATTCCATAGTAGGCGGTAATTAAAGTTTCTGTGTTCACTGTATAGGACAGCTTGTATAATGCATAGGCTGAACTACTAATTTTTTTACTTAATAAGGTGATGTGGTTTTTCCAATTTAGTTTTCTGTCAAATTCTATTCCTAAAAATCGTGTAGAGTCAACCTGATTTATTATATGGCCGTCAATTTCTAATCGTAATTCAGTTGGATTAATAGCTCTTTGACTAAAATGCATTATGTTAGTTTTTTGTAAGTTTATTATTAAATTATTATTGTCTAGCCAAGAAATTATTGATTTTAATGAATTATTAATGTCAGATTTATATGAATTTATGTCATTACACTTAAGAGTCACGGTGCTATCATCAGCAAATAATGTCATTGGGTGTTGTATTGTTTTGGGTAAGTCATTTATGTATAATATGAAAAGCAATGCTCGATTTACATTATTTTTTCTGTTTGAAATTTTTCTCATAATCAATCTTGCGGTTCTTTTAAAATTAAGGGAGAGATGGTGCTACGTGAAACGGCCATATTACTCGTATTTACAATTTACATTTTTTTTTTCTGACCAAATGCTATATGTTTTGTAAATATTTTGATGATTACATAAAAACCAATGTACAAAATAAGTCTTCATTCTGTCCAAATATGTTTGTATGTTGGCTCTAAATAACGGACCGACCCCTGAAAAAAATCAGGAATTACCCCCCACCCCCTCTCCCCCGCGCCCCCGGCAATACCCGCGTGGACTTTTATCGGTGGGTTTATTGCACAATATATCCTGGGACCCTTGTTATGGCCTCGACGAACTTATCCAATGAGTAACTCCCCTTTGGAAACGATAATTAGACATCGTTTGAGCGGTAAAATAATTATTCGTACTAGGTAGGTAATATTCTCAATTTCTCACACGAAAAGTTGTTTAGGTACATTTTCTTCTTCGCGCAAACAGCTATGGTGGATGCTCCAGCCTAAAGTCTAGTTTGAAATATACACTATATTCCAAGTTAATTTGGTTGCATCATTGGTGTAATGTTTAATTACTTCGCGATCGTATTTTTTCCTAAGTTTTTCTGTGCGTGAATAATTTATTTTTAATAAAAAAATTAAATTAGGTACACAATTCCCATGTTCATTTTGTTTTCATCCAAACCCATAATATCCCACTATATTTGTGCATTCCAGTCCGTGGTAGATTTGAATTGCATGTAATATTAGAACATTTTGCATAGTCCATGAAGTGAATAGTCCGTGGTTACTAGCTACAGCTGGGACGATTTTTACCTCGTATATAAAACATGTGTGATATTGGAGGGAACGGCCCAGTTATGATGGGAAATCGGTTGAAGAGCAGATTTATTTTCGTGGTGTAAATCTACAAAAGATTGGGCCTTCCGTGAGGTCAATTTATTTCTGGATTACAGAAAATTGGAAAAGGTGCTGATAAAGGAAATTGTGTCTGGGTGTTTTAAAATGATAAAATATACTCATCTTCATCTTCTTCAGCCTATTTAACATGGCTTAGTTTCATAATTTTTGAAGTGAAAACTCCTTTAGGCGCGTTGGGCATTTTGCAGATGGGAGAAAAATATTCACGTGACTGTAATTTCGTCACACATACAGACCACAGACGACCTCTGTAGCGCAGTGGGCGAAGGCCCGCCTGCGACGCAAAAGGTTGCGGGTTCGATCCCCGCGGCGGGACCAATGTTTGTATGATCTACAAATATTTGTCTCGGGTCTGGGTGTTTCTATGTATAATATGTATGTATTTACAAACAAAAAGTATATAAGTAGTATATCAGTCATCTTAGTACCCATAACACAAGCTCTGCCTACTTTGGGGCTAGATGATGCTGTGTGAAAAGTCCAGCATTATTTATTATTTATTATTATTGTGTACAAATGGATTTCGTGCCTGCAATAAAGATTTATTATTATTATTACACGGGCCAAAGCCAAGTGCACTTCAGTATGATGAATTGATGATTTATGTGTTTTCCCTATTAATGTCAGTCTGTCTGTAGGAACTTGCGTACAATGCGACATGTTCAGTATAGCCGCCTTTTGCATATGCAAGTAGGTAGGATATTTCGGTAGATCTAACACGGAGAGAGATTGGAACAGTTGTTTTGGGATTACACCAGTGCTGGATAAGACAATCGGTACTATAGTCACTTTTTCCAACCGCCACATGCGAGTAATTTCGTTCTTTAAATCTATGTATTTTGATAGTTTTTCTGATATGGTGTTCTGGAGTATTATTACCGAAACCTCGTTCGAGTTTGCATCTGTTGGCACTCCCGGAGTGCCACTTGCTTTCGTATTACTGATAGGTTTTCTTCTTTTCTCATTAGTTTCGGTTACCTAAGTTTACCTAAATGTATGCAATTTTAGTAAGAGATGCTTAATACCCACTAATATTTTGTAAAAAAAAGAAAATATTGTTAAAATAAGCGTGTTTAATATTAGATCAAAGCACAACAAAACCATACAACACGTCGCTACTATTATTTTCCATTTCCCTGCGTAGCTCACACAAACTGCCTACGAGCGTGTACCGCCAATATTGAACTTTATAACACCGAATAAGTGGCTACTGTCTAACTTGCAAACAAAGGGTGCGTGTATACTGAGCTTTTATAAATACGAGTACCTAACACACGAGAATCACTTATTTACATTTTGACACCCTCCGTACACTCACCTAATATATTTTGATAGCCTATCTCTAGGTAACGTTGAGGCTGTGTGCTACAAACAAAAAATATTATATTTGTTATCTAAATAAAAATTATTAATTCAAATGAAAAGAATCAAACTTGCACCTCTTGTCACAACCGAGCAACGCTAAGCGAACGCTATTAAAGTCGTCAATATTAAACGCGCAGCCTTCTCACGACGAATTACCAGAATATCTGAAGGCGCGGGACAAATACAAGAGGCGTGGTGCGGGCGTAGCGCCACTTCTATACATTTTGTATGAAACATGAAAGCAGTGGCAGCGCCACTCAGCCGCCAGCCACTTCAGCGCCTCTTCTTTCAAACTGTATAGAAATGGTGCCTCACTTCTTGTATTTGTCTCGCGCCTAAGACAAATCATATCCGTATTGAAGTACCTTAAACTCTCATATAATTTCTGATGTAGACGCGTCCTATGCGAATAAGCGTATAAAAATTCTAGGGAGGTACATCTGAAACACAAAACGGTATCGACCGAACGACACATGCACACGCCGTGACGGAAATTTTAACTGATACCGCAGAGGTGGACACAGTGTTCGAGGTGGCAGTAGGCTACCTTACTATCACCTTATCCTCTCTTCGTCGTATGATGAAGTGACATTTATAATGCACGAGTTCTAAACAGCGAACGAAAATATCGTGATGCATCAAATATGCATTTTAACTTGTCTTTCAGCAAAATTTAAATATTAAACAGCAGTTTCAATTTACGTGGGGTTCCGGGGTCCATCGCGTCTTCAAAAGTCTTTCAGGGCGTAAGGTCGAAGCGTCGCGTGATTCGAGAGCTGGCGATTTTTTGGCATAGAGCATTGCAATTCAGCGTGGCAATGCCGCCAGTATTTTGGGCACGCTTCCGACTGGCAGTGACCTGGATCAGTTGAGCTATCTATAGATCGTTTTTTACGACAATCCTTAGATAGCTTCTATTGTATTTTGTAATTTTATGTACATATTGGTAGTAGCTACTACAGAATCCAAAACTGGTTAGCCTTTTGAGTGTTGTTTGACCGACGTGTCCCTCACAAAAAGAAAGATAAAGAGTTTTCTTACTACATGCACTACACTGTGCATAAGCTAACCATAATCGTTAGTGTTGGCGCGTCCTACACGTTATAACGCGATCGGACGAAGGAGAGCTTTAATTGCTTCATCCGGAAAACTGGCGTTACAGCTAATGTCATCCGGCTCAAGGGTGGAAGTTTTAAACAACGGATGGTTACAATCATGGTGCAATTGGGGTTTAATTTGATATCACCTATTTCTGAAAAGTATAAACTTTTCAATAGTTTTTTTTATTCCTAGAAAAAAAATTACGGTGACCATGCTACTCGCATGGTCACCGTAATTTTTTTTTTTAAGCTGAAATGTTTTGGTAATAAGATATACGTTATGTTATGTTTAACGAATAAATGCTGTCAATCATAAAATGCACCCTCTTCAAATTCCTCTCTCTTTATACAAAGGAGCAAACATTATTTTTAAGCTTACTCAATATGGACATCAATTTGGATCTAACAAGTATTTTCTAAAATAAAAATTGTTTCGCTTTCTTAAATTAAAAATAGAATGAGCTTAGTCCGCTTTTATTTTCTAATTGAGTCGTATCATCGCCACAGTGCAAATAAAACCAGTTGTTTTACTGCAACGCGAGTATTGTGCCGCGCGCTGCAGCGTTTATGTGGCTGGAGAGCAAATGGACAACGCACAGTAAATAAGGGTGCAGTAGGTCATCTACATCTTTTCCATACTAAAGTAATTTGAGAGAAACTTAACACTTTGATAGCCACTGATTCACAAGGTCAGCATGCTATACGTTACGTGAATGCGACTTATTTCGGTACCTATCCTGTAACACAGGCTAGCCTAGTTCGAAGGCAATTGGTAATTTTAAAGCTGTACCTGTACATGGTAATTTAAATTTAAAAAAAAATTGCATTTGTTATACCTTGTTATACTGGGCAAGCAACGACGGACTTTTTGCACTGTGTTAGTTAAGAAAACATACAACAAGCGTAAAAAGCTTTTTGGTTTAAAAATATAAACTTTGAACTTACTATAAAGATCGCCATTTTTATTAATCTCACCTATACAAAATGTTTGGGTAAAGTTAATTGTGTAGAGTTAGTTAAATGGTTATCGGTTTTGGTTTTATTTCGTTATCGAAACAAGTTTGCAAAAAGGTTAATAAAATATTTTAAAAACTAAAAAGAACCAAACTCATTTCCCTGCCCTTATACCACTTTCATGTGGAGTCGGCACAACAGGTTTTCCTCTTCCATTTCGCTCTATCAGCCATCTCAACACTCACTCCTTTTTTACTCAAAAGAATTAAACAACGAATTTTAATATAAGCTAACAGAAGAATATAAAATACCTGAATAAAAAAACAATAATTCCGCTATTAGCCAACGTTAGAAAAGTTGTATCTACGGAACATGCAAACATAGTTTAAGCTAAAGTGCAAGACTATTCGCGGTATGTGGAGGAATTTTAGGGACATTTGTATGGTTTATGGTGACAGTAACAAAGTCGCATGGAGCCTTTTGTTGGGGATGGACAATAAGAGAGAGATGCTTCCGCTAAACAATAGCGGAACACTTGAACAGTTGATAATAAACTTCATATCTAAGTTAATTTATTTAAACTATGAGTTATTGGCCGAGTGGAGCAGGCTTTGAATGTCGATCCAAAGTTTGTGGGTTTTAATCCCGCCCTAAAAGAGAACATAAGCACAAAACGATGAAGGAAAACATCTTGAAGATACCAATCAGTATGGATGAATTCCAATATGTTCAACTATTTGTTCAACCAGTTAAACATATCGGACAACTTTGTTCAACTGATCAAAACAGTTGAATGGGTTTACAACATGTCACGTATGGAACGCTAACTGCAAAATGTAAGAACTTTACAAAAAAAAAAATTGACAAACGAATACACTTTCCTGTTGTTTTCAAGAAGAGAGTTAATAGGCACCTTCTGGGTTGGCTCGCTCCATCGTAGACCTCATTATTGCCTATGTTAGTTTCGAGGTCAAGAGCCGACTCATTCATCATAAAAAAAAAATTGAGCTGATTTGAAGTGTTTCATAATAATATCGTTTATTTATCTCCTGACGTTGTATTAGACTTTACTATGTGCGATACATATAAAATAATCATGATGAGTTAAACCTTATTTCTAGATCAAATAATAATAAGTAGTTTGTCTTCCCTCTCAGTGGCCCTAACCAACTTGCCGTCATGAATTAGTATGCACCAAGAGAACAAAAGCCATTTGGTTTATCTCCGCACTTATAACTGCAACGCTCCTCGCAAACGTCTTGCTTTTGTACAGAAACAATAGGATAATGTGGTGCAACTAATGAAATGAAATGAGATTTATTATAAATCCGTACAGAACAGAACACAAATACAGGGTTATTTGTAAAACACCGGTAACCTCTCAGGACTGTATTACTATCATCAACATTTGTTCTACGACTTTTTACAAAACATAACACTTTTATCGAAAACAAACCTTAAAGATTTCGTTGTCTTACCTAATTACATTGCCCTATCTAATACATTTCAGCCCCCACCGTCCTAACCCCGCGTTGTACTATCGCTTTCTTTTGCTTCGCATAGACTTTGTAACATTTAGGGCGTTCAATTTAAATATTTTTATTTTTTGTATGAAAATCTGATGTTTAATGTAAAAGTCATAAAACAAAAGATTGATGTTTATGATGATAGTAATACATTCCTGAGAGGTTACCGGTGTTCTACAAATAACCCTGTATATTTTTTATCATAGCTTAGAACACAGTTACTTTGTAGGTCTGTAAAATATTTGATCTTGGTTAAGCTAAGAAAATTGTCAATCAATGCACCCGCTTCAAATTAAACTCTGAACTGTGATTTCAAAACCCTGTAATATCCAAAGTTAATTTGAACTCAGACACTCGCTGAATACAGTGTATTTTTGTTAAATTCCTTGAGATTTAATTTAAAACTGTGGTGTGCACTACTCTGGGGATTCATCGTCAAATTGGATTGCTTTTGTAGAAGTTGTGCATTTGCATGAGGAAGACCGGAACTAGACGTAAAGATAGTGCGGAAAGGAATAAAGCAACCTTATTGTATTGGATTGCTCCTTTTATTATGTTTATTCTAGAAATTACTGGAGAGCACAAGAGAAAGTAACACAGAAGAACTTCAAGTGATACGAGATCGTATCACACTACAATTTGTATGTTTATGATGAATGTATAGAGTTACCGTAAGCCGATGCTTACGGTAACTCTATACATTCATCATCATTCATCATCATTTCAGCCTGGTATCACCCGCACTGCTGGGTATAGGCCTCCCTTCTTTTATGCCAGTCTCCTCTATCTTGCGCCTCTCGCGTCCAAACATTTCCTACGCTTTCGGACGACCTCGATTCCGGTGGTCCGATCTATACATTCACCAAACTATTATTTGAAAAGACGATGACAGGCGAATACAGGTGATAAAGCCCTCTACATGTTCGTGAACGTCAGCATTCGTCTATCATCGGCGAATATGTAGAGGGCCGATTAGGTAAATGGCTGCTAAATGGCACTGGCTTAGAAAAACTAGCCAACATTTTCATCGTGTAAATAAGATAAGATAAGATAATTTATTTCATAAACATTGTTAAATTACATAGGACAATTAAGTATAATTATAGGAACAAATTACAATGGACCCCACACTAGGCAAAGCCTGTGTCGTGGGCGTCTATGTGAATTTTTTATAATAAAATAAATGTACAATATTAAAATGTTTAGGACTATTGCTATTATAAATATTATGTTGTTTTAAAATGAATAAAATAGTAAAACTACTTAATTACTTAATTTTTTAATTTTCGTCGTCGATGACGCAAGCGGGATGTCTCGTATCAGGCTGCCGAAGAACTTCCTGAACACAACCCCCTTCGGCCAGAAAGCGCCATCCATGAATGTGGAGAGCCGATCAGTAGGTACTCTCACCATAAAGGAATTAAAATTCGCATTACGGCGGGATTCTAACTTTTCGACTCTCATGGTGAGACCGGACTTTAGTTTCAAATACTCCACCACATTAGCAACTGTCACGGTGTAGTGGACACGGGACACGTAGAGCTGTGTGGTGGGTACCTCGGGACGCAATAGGCATAGCTGATCTAGCGGGATCGATGCAGTACCGCATTGGTTTCTAGTAATAGTGGATTTCCTTTTCTTCCGTTCTACTAGTACAAATCCATCCTTAGCACTGCGTCCCTTGGGATCCGGAATCAGGTCGCAGCGTTCCTGGTTGCTCCCCTTTGTGATCTGCCGCTTGGACTCTATTTGAGTTGCGGCAACGGCAGCGTAGTTACGTAGGGGGGTCTCCTTTGACGCTGGAGGCTGAGCGAGACGAGCGGAGTTGGTGAAGGCTAAAGGAGGTGCAGGCGCAGGGGCGGGGGAGTGGGTGGCTCCATATGATGATTCAGCAGGCGATGAAGTTGGCGTCACGAAACTGCACGCCGAAGCATTTTTCGCTCCGCGTCGAGTGTTGACATAACATTGCTCTGGTGACCTACTTGCAGAGTTGCGCAATGATGCAACCTCTGCACGCAACTCGGAGATGGTGTTTGTGGCGGCATCCAACTTCAACTGCATCTGTGCGACAGTAGACTTCAGCTCCTTGAAGTCCTCGCGCAAACAATAATTGTTCGTATAACTATCGATCGCGGTAGGACTAGTCGAAAACCTGAAGGGTTCGGCCGTCGACGTTGGAATTCCAAAATCGAAATTCATGACGAAACTCAAGCCGCGCCAAGCGCGCGCTTGCGTACGTGCGAAGTCATTCACAGTCAGCACTCAACAAATGCTCTTCGAATGTCTCCTGGGCTAAAGTGATAACTCCAATATTAAAGCTGAATATTTGGACGCGTCCTATAACGCTATAATGTATTCGGTCTGTAAGATCAATCTATGAACTCGAAAACCTAGGACCAAGTATTCCAAATTCAAAAATTGGTCCTTGAACCAACTCGAGGTCGTGTTTTTGTCTCGTTGAACATTTTCTCTACTTCTCTACTCTAGTATGACACAACTAAATGTTTTCGGGTTATGTGTTTGTCTGTTTGTGGGTGAAATTTTTGAAGTGAAAACTTCTTGAGGCGCGTTGGGCTTTTTTGAGAAGGGAAAAAACCATCAAACTCGCAAGTTGCGAGTCACGAGACTGTTACCGAAATACTGACACCATCTCTCGTTCAAGATTGCCTAGATTTCTCCCATTTAATACCTAGTTGATCTTATCGACCGAATACATTAAAAGAGTTTAGTAATTTTGGAAACATTCCTTGTTTCTAAATCACGTACTGCGATTCTTATTTCGTATTTGTCTGAATAAAATGCAATAAACAAGTCGTAGCAAATAAGTCTTTAATTGCAACATCTTAGGATTCAAAATAGGATTTTCCGCGAAAGACATTACAAGAAGCGATGCATGTTGCACTGGATGAAATATTGAAATTTCGCGGCATGCGTGAATTCTACTACCACGTTACCCATGCTTGTTATACCATCCTTATTCTGCTTGACTAAGGTATATTTTGGTATGTATTTAGAGTTAGAAAATGTGGTATTTAGACGTGTTACCGCGGCTGCCTTTGACACTTGTCAGGATGTTATTCCTTCGTGTTAAGAGTAGGAAATATAACGTGTTTGTATGATTGAACACTGTGGTATGTTTCTGGAATGTTGCCAGAGGAAATTAAACCATTTGCACTTGGCATTAGATACAAAGTTAGGTTTGAATCGCTTGCTAAGATTTCTTGTAGAATGATTTACTGATATTCAAATCATGAAATATGCTTTCTTGTCATTTCAAGTGTTTACATTTCGGGTACATACGAGTACCTAGTCATTGTTTGGTATTACCAAAGATTCATAAAGTCTGAATCACTCACTACCATTACTCATAGTGACCAAGAAAATACCAGTGCAGTGGTAAGAACATATTTTATGTATACTTTTTTATTTTTATGTAACCCTTAGGCCGTAATTAATAAACGTGGTCATTACTAAACGTGGTGTAAAGTTACGCCGGGTGTAACTTAGGAGTAACCATACAATTTTCGGAGAACTTTACACCACGCTTATTACGTTCTTAATAAGCGTGGTGTTAAGTTAATAATGTGTTCTTTCGCAGTCATTGTTGAGTTCCAAGTTGTATTTAATGTTAAAACATGTTTATAATAAAAGTATTATTTACTATCGTTTTCTTTCCGTTCTAAAACTTTCTTATCATTACATACATCGAATCCAGTCGAAAATATTTCCATCCGCAAATATCCGATAGTGTACAATAAATCTCCACATTTGGATAAAGTTTGCTGAATTTCAGTTCATTTCGAAGGTTCCATGGGCGAGTCAATTTATTTCTTTAAATAAACTTTCCGAATATCGTACACATGGGGAGTTTAACTTGATTGTGGGTGTTGTTTGTATACGCACTGATGTTTTTGACGCCGCGTTTAACTATTAAAGATTCCATAGCATTCGATTATACCCAGACACTCCAAATTGTAATGAAAGTCCAATTAATTCTGCTATCAGTCTCATCCTGGGTAATAACTTTTTATTTATAACAAAATGAAAGTTTTAGATATAATGTAATAAAAAAACGTCCTTCGTCCCATTTATAGGTTTTTTATTCATTAATTCAATTTTATCTTTATTTAGAGTCCCTGTGTAACGTGCAAAACAGCAAAGCATTACCTTATTTTTAAAATACATAAAATTATGATTGTTGTCAAACGTCAAAGAAATAGGTCTTTTTAACATTCTATTTGACTATTTTAGTAAAAAGACTAAAAAGTAATTTCTTTGACATTATTGTCTAGTCTAGATTTTGTAATGTAAATACTCGTAATACAAAATCTAGACCTTATTTTTTTTTATCTTCCTCTTACTTGTTATATAATAAGAGTAGTAACACGATAAGAAGTTTAACAAATACTTGCTGTAGCTATTTTAAATCGAATCATTCCAATACTGTAAAAGCGTTGTTCCACCTCAGTGCGTACGAAAGACTGCGGTTCCAATGTTCCGTGGTCTCCAGTGGTCTGGATGGAGATTGTCTGCGGCCCATCGCCGTTCCCGCCTTTATGCTGTCGCCGTGATAAATGATGCTGGATGAATATATTCCTTTTTATGCGGTTAAACGGGCGCTGGTTTTTAGAGTGCGTATGCGGATGACTTTGTTTTTTGATGTTTGTTCATGGGTCGCGTGGTTCATCTTTGATATTAATGGAATGAGTGTAGTGTGATTTTTTTTTTGTAATCTTGGCTAATTATTTAATTCAATGTTATCTTAGTTTTTTAATTATACCAAAAGCTAGACATTTTTATAATATATATTCTGTTGTTCACTAAGTTAATTATGAAACTTAAATATTACTGCTTCGCCCGCGTCGTACCAACATTTTGAATAGCCTATATGCTTTTCCAGGTCATTATCTGCGCCTATTCCCAGTTTCATCCAAATCGGTTCACTGGTTTAGGCGTGATTGTTACACAAACATACAAACATACTCACAAACTTTCAGATTTATTATATTATTAGGATAGGATAGGATGACGTTATCATTCCGCTTACCAATATCACTCATTATGGCATCACTTTCAAAAAATTATGACATAAATTGCAGAATTTATAAAAATTTGCATCGCAAGACCATTGCTATTACGGGTTACTTAAACTTCAACTTTTGCTTATAAGTACATACCTATACCTATATTTTATCAAAAACAAAGAAATGGACGCACGGCCGGTCGTGACAGTTGCTTATAAATCCATCTGTCGAGAGAGGAATAACGAGCTTCCAAATGATTAGGTAGATGTCGCCAGTATTTATTTGTGTCTTCATTCGGATTTAGTAGAAACGAACTGCTTGTAAATCATATGAGCAACTAACTGTTGTGTTTCAAAAAATATGAAGTAGGTAAAAACTAAAACGAAAAAGCAGATTGGTTTGCAATTTGACAAGTTAAACAAAGTATTCGATGAATTGAAAATCGATGAGATCTTTTGAATTAGCGCTAGCCTCTAACAGTATGCCTTTTATTTCAGTTGCTTGTTTGGTTATCAGTAAAAAAGTTAAAATACAAACATAAACAGGAACACGACTCCCATAAGCGTGGTAGATATTTTCTCTATGTATTCCAGATCCTTTGAAGATGTCTCAGGGGGTAGTCAGAGGAATGTCCAAATACATATACCTATATGCCCACATCTTGCAGTAGTTAGTATTCCATACGTGACAGGTTGCAAGCTTATCGCCGCCTATTAGAATACTAATTGGTACGATGTTTTCCTTCACCGTTAAGAGCTCGTGTTAAAACGCATATGAATTTTACGAAATGAATACGAAATGCACGGCCGGGATTCGAACCCATGCGCATAATATGAGTCAGTCCAAATGATGAAACTTTATCATCTCCTTCAGCCCCCGTTGAGCATAGACCTCTTCTTGATCACTTTGAATGTTTTGCACAATGCTTGAACATCCTTCAACATCCAGTGCGTCAATTGTAGCGTTTCTCGAACATTGTGATCCAATCTCGCAACACGCTACAATCAGGCGGGAGACAGCTCATTTGTCACAGTACTGCTGTAAATCTATCTGAATATTTCACTCAGTGGCCGACAGATAGCGCTTACTAAACATTTCTTAAAAATGTTATACGAGTATTATCATTATCTTCCTGCTTTGTACCAAAATATGTCGTAAAAACAGGATTGTGACTGTATCGCCAAAGCACGGTAGAGTCTGATGAACTCACTTAGGTGATAGTCTAATGTCTAGAGAATAGTCAGAGACCCGTCCATACACTTCTATTTGACGCAATTCATTATTTTTATTTTGCAGAAGTTACAGCGAAAAATGGGCCAACAACCTGAAGGGAGACGACGCCGCGAGCGGTCAAGGAAGTGCTGGAGAGACGACCTCGACTCCTTCGATAGTGGGTGGTGGGAGCTACCGAAGGAGAGAGATGGTTGGAAAGAATTGGGGGAGACTCTTGCCCAGCAGTGGGACAGTCTAGGTTGAAAGAAGTAACAGAAATATAAATACAAATATAATGCTCTTTTACTGCGTAGGTTCCTATGTTTGTACTGTGGCATCTTCAGAGTTTCTTATGTGAGCCGGCAGGGGGCGTGTTTGTGTAATTGTTTCATTGACGGTTATGTTTCACTGTTATTGCCTTAGTTCTGAATTACTTTTGTTTTTCTTCATCTCAGTTACAGTTTTCGGCTACTACTATGGCGTGTCTTGCACAAAATATCGCAGATCGAGTATAAAAGCTTCGGAGTTTTCTAAGCTACTCGTAAAGTCGTAGGTAATGGTAAATATAATTTTATTTTATCTCCAGAAACTACGTGTACCTACTGTAATGCATAAGCTTGCCATTTCTGAGTAAACTTAATTTTAAAGATATCTATGCTGTCAATGATAATTATGCCGTGTAGCACCGGGTCCTCTTCATAAAACCACCCTATCTGGTCCTGTGCTGTTACGGCAACATTCACGATTTTGTTTAATCATTTGTCTGCTTCTCAGTTGATGAGAGGCTCTTAGCCTTCCATATTATGCTGAAATCCATCTTTTGGTATCTCATCGTCAAGTGACTTGATCACTATGTTCAATAAAATTTACTTTATTGTGGAAAAAACTGTGGTTTGTGTCATATTCACAATCGACAACTGTACTCAGTAGGCTGTAGGAAGGTAATTGTAAGTTTAGGGGAGTTCTGATTTATCTGGCTTCATTCCATCTCTGATACCGTCGTTACTTATACTAGTGAGTTATTATAGCATTTTGACCTACTGGGCAAAAGTGGACCATAATAGGATCTTTACTTTACTCGCCTTGTTTGGGCTTGTTTTACCATCAGACGGTTTTGGTTCGATCAATTCATGAATGAATTCATTCAGAAATCTGGTTTTATTTGTTGTTCAAGAGTTTTATTACGAATAAAAGTCGAAAATAACAATAAAATTAAACGTAGATATCACCGTAAAATTAACAACAATTTCCTTTGCCGTTTAGAGGTTGGAGTAAATGCGCATATCGATTTTCCTAAACAAAAATCAACTGACGCTGGCTTACCACTATTTCACTCAGCCAACGAATAAAATAGAAATCCATTTTACCATTTCAGCTGTCAAAACAAAAAGTCTGTAAAGTTAGTAAAGAAATATGGAAGTAGTCTGTCTTCAGTTTGAAGTCTATCATTAAATGAAACAAAGCAAGTATGGGAAGGAACAGCTGGCAATCACTTGGTATCGACCATTGACGATGTTTGTTTGTGGAACCACTTACCTTCAGAAATTATGCTAAGTTGCCTCAGTTTGTTGACCCGCTTATTTTCGTAACCAGGAAAATAATACTCGGGGTGAAATGAAACTCGCTAAGATGTTCTTGAAATATTGATTTGGTTAATATTCATCGCTTCGATACCTCAATGGTCAATTTAACAAGTCGTAATACTTTCCTTGTATGTCCTTGATACAAAAAGTTATACATACTTCGTTTATGTATAATGTAGATTTCTTCCTCATCACCTTTAAGAGTTCTTTACTCAAATACAATAATCAGAGTAACTTCCTCAGAACTTTAAAGCCTTTATTTCCCAACAATGAGTAATTAGCGTCTCTGATTTTTCCGGAAAACTTTAGCCCTCCTTTGTCCAAATTGAATTTTTCGAAAGTTCGTGATGACCCCCCGGGAGCATCATTAATATCTCTTGATTTGTTGTTCGAGATAATGACTCTAAAATGAGAAAGGGTGAAATGAAAAATTATTTTGCTAATTTGCTTTTTGATGGCTCTATTTTATTCTGAATTGCTTTTCTTATTAAGTTTTGATGTCACCAAACCATTTTCTCAAAAATTAGATAAAATAACGCAGCAGAGCAAGCGCGAGGGGATTGGTGGAAGTGTATGTGTTATAAAATATAAGTAACAGTCATTTTATTACGTTTTTCAAACTACATAAAGACATGTTAAGTAAAATAGCCTGGGAAATAGTCACAATAATAAACAAGTATCGTTTCCAATCTAAACAAGTACAAAGCACATGAACGTACTTGAAATCCAATTGACATTGGAGAGGAAACACCCAATAAAACCAATAGGGAACAGATAACAAATCTCTCAAGCAATTTGAGGGGACATTTCCCATATCCTGCCGAGGTCACCATCCTTTCCTCATCTAACACATTGAACGTGGCTTGATTTGTAGGCCTGAAAGGACTTTTTCAATACACTTCATTGAACCATTATATCTAATGGCTATGACAATAGGGCATTACAAATTTGTCTCCTCACAAACGCAACCCAGAAACACAACGAAGATACCACCACTGATTGAACAGTAGAAGATAGATCTTAATATACACTAGGAAGGTTGCTTTTCGATCGAGGAGCTCTCGTTCCAATTGAGTTTATCACAGGATATTGTAAAATGGTCGTAGTTACAGCACAATGTGACGGTAGGCATCGATGACCTGGTACTTGGGTTTGGTTGTGCGAGACTGTGGTGAAATTAATTTAAGCGTCCCTTTATGTTTCTGGAGATTTTACTCGTTGATTAAATTTCTAAGACGATTTACCGATTCTATAGACACTATCAAAGAGCGATCTAGCTCACGAAAACGTTTATATTTAGCTGTAAGCAGAATTTCCATTCGAGATTCTATCGAGAGTAATTTATGGAGGCATTAGATTTCGCGCCGTAGTCAAATTTCAATTACGGATAATGTCGCTTTGTGTATTTTCCTTTTTGTATCGGAAAACGATATTTTTGTAGGAAAAATTACTGCAGCTGAAAATTTATTATCTCTATTCATAAAATCAAGCAAAAATTTTCTAAAAAACACAGTTGCTTGTCCATTCAAAAATATTTTCTCTCAAAGTCATGCAATGACTTACCTGCTGGACAAACGCAGTCAACAGCATCCCTGGTCTGCCTCCTCAGCGCCAGTTCCTGCTGCTTCGGCTGGTCTCCTTGCGCTGCCCTCGCGAAGTCTTGGAACTGCTTCTCCAGCACCAGCACCCGCTGCTCCAAGCAGTGCTGCCGGTAGAGCCCGTACCCACATAGTATAAAGAAGAATCCACTACAACACCACAACACTACCGTATTCAGAACCTTCTTTTTGTCACTCTCTTTTGGTTTTGCCATTTTGAACAAATTTTTATCAAAACTTTATAAACTCATATTTATTCTGCAAAAGTTCGTTCGCGATTAGATAGGATAGATAGTTGAACTACAGGAGTTTCCTAGGAGAAATATCCTTGTTCAGAGTCAAGTGTGAAGTTCAGAGGTCGTCCGTTTGGTCTGGCGTGTCGGGCCGGAGTCACTGGTGCCCTGAGCGCGCGCTCCCTCGGGAAAGGAAGCTGCTTATCCGTTAAATGCCCTTCTAGTTGTGTCGATTACATTTGAGTACCCTTCCAAACTTTGATGGACGTGTTACATTGTTTGCTCCGGATGCAATCGGTTTAAAAGTGTGACGGTGCTTGGTGTCTACTGGCACTGAATTGGAGCAGTAGTTTCGGTGCAGAGAAAGAGTGGAAGATTCCATTCTATTAAAATATCTAGCTCTATTAAGTATCCACAGAATCTGTACATTGTAAGTGAGAAAATATATGCAAAGAATACTGAAGTGAAAATGTGAACAGAGACGATAGACATAGATTCGATTAACAGACATTCAAGATCTTATGTATAGCTAGTAATAGTCATGACATGACACCATGTCCAGCTATCATTCACACAGCTTGAGCCAATGCGCATATAAACCTGATCGCACACTTGTCCGCGCCGTACGCGCCGCAGTCATTTTTCTATACAAAAAATGCTGATGACGTCAGAAAATGCGGCTCGCTTCTGACGTCAGCAGAATTTTCTCTATTGAATTGACAGTTTGGCGCGTTCGGCTCGGCTGGACTGTGCGACCACCCTAATATTATGAAATGAAATAATCGAACCTATGACCTTGAGTTTGAAAGTGAGGTATTATCCAATACCGCAACGGCTCCCTATAGTTTTCAAACTCGTATTCGTTTTTTCTTCAAAGCTCACATAAAGTTTGTGATCTATTACAAAGACACGTCTTGAATGTTTAATATCTCAATTAGCATAACAATGAGGAGAAAAATCCATTTGCATTTGTATTGCACAAAAATTACTGTGAACTGTACCTACTGGCAATTATGAGATCGAGGGTGTCTTGTTTTACAATCAAGACTAATGTCAGGGTGGGTGGCGCGGATAAAAATGTAAATGGGAATAACCTTCGGGGCGCGAGACAGATACGAATTTAGGGGTGTTTTACATAGTGTAGGTACTAAGTAGCTAAGAATTTTCCTTAATAAATTGCTGTTGCTTTTGTAAGTTCATAACTCTGTAATGAACCTCTTCATGGTGTAGATTGCTTCATAGTTCTTGATAGATCAGAAGCATTGGTCAAAAAGTGTAGAGTGGATGGGTGACAAACTAGAGGCATTATCAATTGAGCGCTTCAGCTTGATGGGCTAATGTTGTCGGACCCTACCTATAAAGTTATTGAGCCATGAAATTTCTGAGGAGAGTGTATAAAAGTTATCTAAATCCTTGCTGTTTAACGAAATATGAAACAAAAAAACTGCGAAGAAAACCAACTGTGCGACCCTTAGTCAAACGTCAGAAGGGAATGTCTCATCCCCTTCGTGAATAAATCTTGTGGATCTAGTGTCCTCGGGATTGTCTTACTGCTTGGTGCGTGACTAATGGTAGGAAGGTGAACAGACACGAGATTACATTTCTGATTCTTTTCTTTACATAAGTAGGCTGTCGGGAGTCCCTAGTTGAACTAATGCCACTGTTTTCTGTGTGTGCTTGAGATGTTGCTACTTTTTGACGTTAGTGCAGGATTTTGAATCTACGTGGAGGCGTTTCGAATCGAGGCCGTACTGAGTTCTAAACAGCCATATGTTGAACCCATCATAACTTAACGCAGGCAAACCAATTGACCTACGTTCTTGGATATGTTTCCCATCGCTTTAAAATGGCCACACACGGGCCACACGCGACAGCCACAAACGCCGCCACTGGCATATCTTCATAAATTTGATTGTAGCGTATGGCGGCCACCGGTGTCAACCATGTGTCAAATGTATGAAAAGTGTCTGGGGCCGGTGGCCCATGTGTGGCAACACTTAACGACAAAGAAAACAACATGAGGTAACCAAGTAGAATGAAAGAAAGAAACAGCAAACTGAAAACGATCTTTCCCAGATAGGGGATATATTTAGAGTTCTATTCGTAAATTGTACAGGAAACTTTACAGTTGGTGAATAAAGTTTCAAAGAATGTCCAAATAGTTCCAGGTTCTATTCTAGATCCTTTTGACTCCAGTAGAATTCACTCGTGGTGTGTCCTCGCTGGATATGTTGAATACATTCAGGTAGCGGTATGCGACCTGCAACAATGGCAGCCACATTCCGACCATCAGTTGACACAGCCGAGCGAGCGTCTAACGAGGGTAAATTAAAATTCCTACGTTTTATTTCGCATTTGTACAGAAAGCTGGCCGAAGATGAACCATGGTCAAAATCGATGACCTCTGCGGTGGGCAGAGCTTGTGACGCAGGTTGTGGGTTTGATTCCTACCCGATCTGCAGATATTTTTTTTAAATATATTGAAAAAAAAAATGTTAAAAGTTATGTGATTCCCAAACCACGCTCTGTTTACTTGGGGGGTTTTTTCATGTTTTTATCTTGAGATCACATGCATTGTATGTGTTCATGTGAATAAATGACTTTACATTATAGCCTTATAATACTGTAAATATTCAAAATATCTAAAACAAGGAAGGTTAAACCTTCCTTGTTCATTTCTTGACATTTCATAGATAAGCACAAATTAACCTGCCCCTAGCCATGACACAAATCACAAAAGAATAGAAATCGAATCGACAGATAACGCTGAGACTCCAGCTGCGTCTTACGGCATTAATTTCCAAAAATTCATACATTTTATGTCAAGTATCGCGGCACGTGAGTACCTGGCTCTATGTAAATCGTCAGTTTGACATAATGCCAGGAACTCACGTGCCGCGATACTCGACATAAAAATGTATGCATGTTTTGACAATTATTACCATTTTACGCTGGTGGAGTCTCAGCGTTATCTGTGGATTCGATTTCTATTCTATTGCGATTTGTGACATGGCTAGGGGGGCTGTTTTCTGTGTAAATGCACCCACAGGAGTACGCACCCTCGTGAATATCATGACAGGAGGTATTTAATTGCGTGTCCATTGCTTTTTAATTGGAATTATTTATGTGGAGCTAGCAGTTGTATGCGGTTTTGCTCAACAAAGCTGAACATAATTTTTAACTGAAAGGCAAACAGTGATGGCCTTCACATGTTAACTTTTGCAAAATGTGGGCATTATGGCCCTCTACATAACGTGTAAAGGGCCTCATCACCTGTATTCGCCTGTCATCGACTTTCCAAATGGTAGTTCGGCGAATAGTTCGGTGAATGTGTGGAGTGACCGTTACGTTAGTAGTGTCGTCAGTCTTAGTGTACATATAAATATTTTTCAAAAGTCTTAAACTCCCAAATTACTTGAGAGAATTAATAAAATAAATTATTTCTACTGTTTGGGCACTCCCTAAACTAAACAAGTAGATAAGAAAACAATTTTTCCGCTAAAAATTATGAAAAAAATCTCAAAATGTATATGATCTATAATTGTCCTTACCTAAAGTTAAACTATAATAATTCCTTCAAACTTT
Source organism: Epirrhoe alternata (assembly GCA_963565295.1). Classification (NCBI taxonomy): domain Eukaryota; kingdom Metazoa; phylum Arthropoda; class Insecta; order Lepidoptera; family Geometridae; genus Epirrhoe; species Epirrhoe alternata. The sequence continues at coordinate 12,841,243 of OY751386.1, read as the reverse complement.
TAGATCGCCCATTTGGGCCATCAAACCTCAGTATGCGCTCTGCACTTTGTGTAATGAATCAAAACTAGGAAGTTGAACTAAACCCATTTATTTATCACATTTCACACAGAGCACAATAACAGTGACGGAAAGCACAACTTTCCAACATATCCGGGGTGAAATAAATCTTATTTCCTCCTACACCGTAATGTTAAAAAGCTGTGCTAGACAAGTGGAATGTACTTTTGACTTTCAATCCGAAGATTGCTAGTTCAAATCCCGAGCACAAATGGAGTTTTGCGTTTAGAAAAATAAACATCCGAATACTATCGCGGATTCAACGCTTGGGAATAACCCTCTGGTATCCTTGGTAACTTTTCAAAGTGATCCCAGCGGTCCTACTGAATAAATGCTTTTTGACTTTGACTTTGGCAAGTCATATAGAACAGCAAAAATAAATACCTACCACAATCGAAAAAAAAGTTGACTCCCTCAGGTACAAAATTCAATTTATAATTCGAACAAAAAAGGAAACAAAAATCAAAACGACAATTCACCTTCCGAAACAAGGAAAAAATCTAAATCGTTCCCAATTAAAATCGCAATACCACTTAGCGCCCTTTAGACACCTTCAACCCTTAAAATCCAATGAAGAACCCTTCAAAAAATTCAATTACAATCCCACGCCCACGCCCACTCCCAGTCACGTGGACGTAGGCTACTGAATAGTACTGACTTTTTGAAATTTCACTTCAAAGCAACGATTGGAGTCAAATTTTTTTTGACGGTGTTTATTTCACAATAACGGGTTTCACGACATTTTGTCGAAGTGAGCTCTGGCTTACGCCGCGCTTGCCACCCATAGGCCGTCTGATGGTTTGCTGGCCGGCCCGCGCACAATTACACTGAACGTTATTTATAAATGTATTTTTTGCTAGAAAATAATACTCCTTGGCAATAAAATTAATTCGTAATCCTCTACCATATTTATTAGGGAACATTGACTTAGCAGAAAAATATTTCCAGAACTTTTTTTTAAAAACGTGAATGAAAATCACAGATTTTCGTGGTCAAAATTTTGACCAATGGATCAAAACTTTTGTGATGTATGATGCAAATTGACATCTATGACAGCGCAATAAAGTTCTTTCTCGCCTGCTATACTGCTAGAAGTGGTAAAGGTATGTACTAGACACGAGACGCGGGTAAATGAGTAGCAAACATCCAGAAGCAAGGCTCAAACGGGTAATCCGATGTTTGAAAACAAAAAACATTAGCTGGAAGCGTGAGTCGAAAGAGTATCATGGGTTCCGTAGAATATTTTCATGTTTTTCTGAAATTCAAAGCGCATAGGTATTTCTTCCTCTGGCGTTAGCGCGTATCCAAAATATTTAAAACCCAGCTTTATTACCCCAGCCCAGCCCATTTTAATCTTATGTGAATGAATACTGGTTGTGATAACCACCGTTCATCATCATCATTTACAACCTGACTTAGCCCACTGTAGGCAGAGGCCTACAGTGGGTAATAGGAAAATAGTGCATTCTAACAGTGGGTAATAGAGATTACCCACTGTTAGAATGCACTATTTTCCTATGAGAACACCTTAATCAAAGCTACTTAATGTTAGTATATTATCCTAAAGATAATCATGGAGATATAACAGTAATACTGATATTGAGATTTTCAAGCTCTTCAAGAATCAACAAGAAAATCTACTCAAATATTTAATACTAATTTAAATCGGGTCACATTTACGGAACCCTAAAAAAGATCCCCGCTTAATCGGAATTACTCGGTCTGGTGGGCGCTCGGGAGTAGACACCTAGCTTTATAGATTTGTGAGGTGCGCCAACTCTGCAGACCACCGTGACGTGATCCTATTGGCTACGAAGTGGTTCACATTGTGGCAGATAATTGTAATACAACGTCCCCTGAGTACGAATGACTATTTAGTTTTAAGATGGATCACTTAAACGAAAGCTAGGCCTCAAACACTGTTATTTATCCTGGTTCTTCACGGTAGTCGCGAAGGAACAGGAGTAAAATCACCTGGTTTTAACTATTCAAAGTGATTCTAGAGGTCTTCTACACTAAATAAAGAGGAAAGATTTGTTTGTTTATTTGAATTGAATAGGCTCCGAAACTACTGGACCGATTTGAAAAATTCTTTTAACATTGGAATCTTGCATTATCCCTGATGAACATAGGCTGTATTTTATCCCGGGAAAGTGGAGTTTTCTCGAGGAAACGCGGGTAACATCGCGACGGACAGCTAGTCCCAAATACCTAAATACTTATTAGCTCTTAGGCCTTTATTAATAGAAGTGGTGTAAATTTACGCTGGGTGTAACTTAGGAGTAACCAACCATAAACCAAATATAAATAAATAAATAAATAAATAATGCTGGACAATTTCACACAGCATCATCTAGCCCCAAACTAAGCATAGCTTGTACTATGGGAACCAGATAACTGATACACTACTTATATACTTTTTTGTTTGTAAATACATACATATTATACATAGAAACACCCAGACCCGAGATAAATATTTGCAGATCATACAAACATTTATCCCGCGGCGGGGATCGAACCCGCAACCTGTCTCAAGCGGGCTTTCACCCACTGCGCCACAGAGGTCGTCAAAAATAATTTTTGGAGTTTAGACCTGGCGTAACTTTACACCACGTTTATTAATAACGGCCTTGGACTTTCCGATTATGTTCTTAGATCAGCTCAGAGAGGGAAGTCAGAGTCAGTTGCAATCTCATCATCAATAAGACTAACTTATGGAAAACATCATGAGAAAACCTTTCTAACTGAACATGTAGAGTTTTTCAACATGGTGGATCAGGAATCGATTTCTGAATTATCTAGACCCTGAGCTCTATAGAAATGCAGTATGGCGCAACGCAATACATTATACACTATAGGCTACAGGGTATACACTAATACCGATCATTCAATAACCAAACCAGACTTGTCACCAGAGTCTCCAAGAATGGCGGAATGGGGACTTACTATTGCATATTCGAATGTATTCAGTTTTCATATAAAGTTTTCCGAGGCGCACAATTTGTGGTAGGTACTCTGTTCGCCATCGCATAAGTCACAATTGCAAGTATTAACTGCGTTTCGCTATTACATAGGCCATTAGCATGCCATAAATTCATATTAACAGTGTACGAGATGCAGTGGTTACTGTGCAACTAGGCAGTGGCAAATCTACTAGTGCTGGACAGTAATGGGTATAATGTACTGTGGTAGATCAGTTGGATATGCTTTTACTCAAAAAAATTACTTGTGTATCTGAATATCTTATCTTTTCACATGCTAGAGCCGTGTTGGCCGAATGGGGTTGTACCTCGACTTTCAATCCGAAGGCCGTGGGTTCGAATCCCGGCCGTGCATCAATGGATTTTGCGTTTCGTAAAATATATGCGCTTTAAAACGTGCTCTAAATGGTGAAAGAAAACAGCGTGAGGAAACCAGTTAGTATTTTTATAGACGGCGTGCAACCTGTCACTTATGGAATACAAACCTCTGCAAGATGTGGACATGTATCAAATATGTATTTGGACATGACTCTGACCCCCTTAGACGTTTTCAAAGAATCTGGAATACATAAAAGATCTGAGAGAATGTCTACCGCGCCTTGGGGATACAGTCGTGATCCTGTTTACGTTTACTTATATTTTCAGTGAACAATTTTCATTGATCTAAAATATAGACTTAGTCTCAAAGTTCAGTTGTAGACAATATGCCTGTTGCAAGTTCGTGGGTTAGATTCATTTTGTATTTGTAATGAATTTGTGTAAAGGTGTATTATAATTGTAACCATGTACTGTAATTACTTTACCGTGATTTTACTATGAGTTATTGGGTTTGATTCCAGCTAAGATCTAGTAGACTTACGTTCTCATTGCGCCTGCTATCCATCCTAACTAAATACAAATAAATGTTTGCTATAAAAACAAAATAGGTGTCTTTGCAACAAAGCGATTGTACAAAAAGTCACTATGTTCCAATAATTAGCTCCTAAGAGCCCAGGCGGGTATTCCAGAACATTCGGGAATATTCCGGTATATTGGGGAAGATGCTTGAGTGCTCGACTTAGCTGAGGTTTGAGGTTTTGAAGAGATGAGATTGAATAACGGAATCTTTGAACTAAAATGGAGTGGAAATAGGATGTTCTTGTTTGATGAATTGAAATTAAGAGTAATAATGGAGTTGAAAATTTTGATGATAAAACTGAAGATCCGAATGTACTTAGCTACTCCATTTTTATGTGTGTGAAAAACTGTATTGTTTTTAACTGAAAAATTAAAAGCATCATTTCATTTACAAACATTTGTACGTTTGTAAAAGAAATGATCCTATAATGAATTGTCCCTTTTGTACGGAAAGTGTTGTCACCAAACAAATTCAGTAGGCAGTAATTCAGAGAATATCCAAAATCACAATCCAATAATGTAATAAAGTATAGATTTCCAGCAATATCTCATTTCACAACAAATCACGCAAATCAACACCTACAAAACACAGCTTAGTACTCGCCCAATAAATCGAATTCGATCGTGAAATTGTATTGTTGTCGTAAAACAGAATAATTCGACGCTTACAAATATCGAGAGATTTGCAGCTTGGCTAGGGGCGGATCAGATTATTGACCATGTTACAGTTCAGTTTAAGGGCATGCTTATAAACATCTGGTTAAAGACAATTTTTATGACAATAGTACATTATATACTATTGTTATAAGAGGGGATAGTTATCGCAGTGTCTTATATCACGAGTGTTATATTCATCCTTAATGATCTAGAGCTAACTTCTGAGCGTAGCGAGGGTGTTCAGATTTTATGTTTCGTTGCAACTGGAGTAGACGTATCAATCAAGTGAACTACTTCAGTTTAAATCTATATAATCTTTCTATAGTTCAGTTTCAATACATCTAGGTAATTCGCAAAGTTTGCGTCATAAAAAAACTAAGTAGCAAATGTAAGTCACCTTAATTATACAGGACTTTTTTGGTGGGGTACTTTCAAACTAAAATTTTTTTGCAGAGTTTCTCAGTGTTGAAACTGTGGTTAAAGCTCGCTAGTCAGCTTAGGACTTGTCTGCCTTTACCTGTACAGCTTGCGACATCCATATTGGAGTAAATAATGCCAAATGCTGAAAGCTGCGGACGGTGGCGATAAGTCATAACGCCACGTGTCGATACCGCCGCGGGCTCTTTCTACATTATCGGGGAGTTCGACTGTGCTACTAGGACTTTTTGAATCAGTTTCATCATCATTGACCTGCCCTTATCCCGTTCATGCGGGGTCGGCACAACATGTTCTCCTCTTCCACTCTCCCCTATTACTCGTCATCTCTCTCTTCTTTTCCATATCTTATTTCACACAATCTATTCCTCTTTTCTTAGGTCTACCTCCACTCACATATCCACCCACATTCATTTCCATCACCCTTTTAGTTACATGACTCTCATCCCTCCGCATTACATGCTCATACCACGCTAACCTATTGCTCCTCAACTTATCAGTTACTGGCGCTACTTTCAGACTTCCCCGAATATATTTATTCTTCACCTTATCCATTCGCGTCACTCCACACATCCATCTCAGCATTCGCATCTCTGTCGCGAGCACTCTTCTCTCATCTGTCGCTGTTTGAATCAGTTTATTATCATTATTAAAACCATACATTTTAATTTCCATTGAATTGGGTATTTCGTTTGTTGTGTTGGCTCAGTCTCGACTCTCACGTTTCGATCTGAAGTTCATGGATTCGGATCTCGGTAATGGATTTCTCGTAAAAATATTACACAGTGCACAAGCTCTCTTGAGTCAATCAATGCAAGGATTCAAACCCATGATGCTTAGATCGAAAGTCGAGGTACTATCCTTTTCGGTCAACACGGCTCCAGAGAATCTTAAGGTCTGAGATAATGCATACCCCGCCACAATACCGCGATCCTGTTTGGATTTTTCGTTGTTTAATAGCTAATGAAATAAGAATCATTTTAATCCATCACAAAATACATTTTTACAAGCGCCAAAAAAGCTATATTCCCCAAATGTTACGCAAAAGTGAAATAAAATTGGTATAAGCGTCGAATTAGAATTTCATAAGTGAATTTCCTGGAGTCAGATGGGATCCTCCCCTACTTCCGCTCTTCAAGCATAATGGCTTCTAATGACACAAAAAAATGCGAGATTTTGATGGAAGTCCTATGAATATTTACAGGAAATAATTGTTACAATTTGGCAACATAAAACCCTGAACACAACTAGAGGAACGTTGAGTTTAACTTGGTTTTGAGTCTTGGAATTGAGGCTAAGATGGTATAAACTCGATTCTGATTGATAGTCTCACAGCTTTGCATTTTAGCAATAGATTGTGGTAAGTACGTAGTAACCCTGTCGTAGATAAACATTCATAGTTCGTCGTGCAGTCTGATAAAACTCAGCCAAAGTCAAAGTAAAGATACTTTTTTTCTACGTGCTCTCCGATTATTAGCATCAAAACTTTTAATTTGATCAATTTTCATAGATGGACAAAATTCGTGTGGGATGAATGAAATTCATATTGGACAATATTCGTTTTGGACGAAATTATTATTGGACGAAATTCGTGTTGGACAAAATTCGTGTTGGTCATTAGTTCTAATTGGACATTTTTTGATTTTTGGACATTAGTCGTGCAAAGGCTAAAATCACTGTTTAGGCTACGCTATCGTGGAAAAATATTTTTTTTATGTAAACTTAATGAACATGTCAGCCTCAGCTCCAAAAAGCTCTTTAATACATACACGCAATACTAATTTGAACTATTCATAATTCCATAATTACACATAGCGAGTATGAGTGAGACAGTGAACTCGCCCGAGCTTGATACATAGTAGATAGTAGGTACTCGGCTGAGCGCTAAACGAACGTTCAACTTTCTCGGCCTAGTAGGTATAATTTGCGGTCTCGCTCCTCGGTACTAATCCCGCCATAAATACTCAAAGTGCGAGAATAAAGAATACCTAATCCAAAGTCTATTTAACGCTTATCGGTCTCCGCAGTTAAGCAATACTAAGTACAGGCGATTCATCAGGCTCATTAAAGTCGGTAAACCGAGTTGCCGCAAAATAAAAGGAAATCTCAAGTTTTCGCATTGAGAGAGGCTAAGTTTTATGTGGTTCAAGTCTTGAGTTGAAGCTATAAATAATTTAAAACTGTAACCTGTAACCTGAGAATAGATTTCATAAACATTATTTACTTTTAAAATTTTCGTGAGTCGTTCTAGAACGTTATAAAAAATTCTCTCGAATTTTCCGAATAAAATATCGCACTGAAACATTGTCAGTTTCTTAGTCGACGGTATTTCTTACGCCAGTACTTCCCGTGTGTTAATTAAATTTACTACAATGTCCTGTTTGGTTGTATAACTAGAGCAATTTACGTTACTTGAAATATAAGTATTTAATAGCTATATTATTATGTGTTACCGTCTGCCACCGCGTGGGGCAGTTGGTGGGGGCAGATGGTAATAATTCGGGTAAAGTCAGTATTTATGCCAGGCTTCTAAAGGGTCGTCGCACAGACCAGCCGAGCCGAACGCGCCAAACTGTCGATTTTATATTATTTTATATTCCAGCATTATTTATTATTTATTTATTATTTATTTATAGAGAAAATGCTGCTGACGTCAGAAGCGAGCCACATTTTCTGACGTCATCAGTATTTTTTGTATAGAAAAATGACTGCGGCGCGTATGGCGATAAGGTTAATAGGAACTTGGATGTGACAGTAAATTTTTGTAATGACATAGGAAGAAGTACAAATCGCTTTAGCGTGTAACTTAGATCCTTATCGGCAGAAACAAAGAGAGTGTGGCATAGTTTTATCTGCGAGCCGTAGCTGGAGCTTCGAACTGCACTAATGAATAAGCGGAGTTTGAACAAGGGATTTTTAATTCATTGCCTCTGTGTGGGACAGGTCTACTGAGTGCCTATTTAATTAGTTTCAAAATGGCTAGTCACCATTAAAAAAATCTAATCGTTGAATGTTTTTTTATATCTTTACCTACCATATCCATGGTATAAGAACGATGGCTGCTCTTAATTCTTATACCAAACAATGGTTTTATTTTTTTTATTATAAAGAAATAAAACTTTTTTTCCACTACCATTATTCATTATTGTCCGGCCATTCAGCGTCTATTTAGGGAGTATGCCTACCTAATTTAGAATTTATTAAAAAAATCTAAAATAAACAACAGCCAATATAAAGTTTTTCCTACTGTTAAAGTTTTCGCAATACAATTACCGTTATAACACGCTCAACATTTTCAAACCAGTATCACCGAGAATATTTTGAAGTGACCAGAAAATGTTTAGTTTTCCGACGTGTCGCCGCGTTCATGTCCTGGGACTAGGAAATGAGTTCCATTTCCGTGTGTGGGACTGACGTTGCGTGGAAAGTATGGAATGATGGTGAAAATTCACATTTCGGTCATTGTTATTTGAAATAAAGAAAACATTTAGAAAAATGCGGGCATGGATTTTCTATCTGGACGTGTTTATTCGAGTGCGATCCTTTGCAATAGTAGTGTGGCCACTAGTAAAATAAACTCCTGTTAGTTACACCAGTGTGACAATCTGGTGTGACCACAAGTCCGCAGTCATGCTTTGGATTTACTTACTCTTTTTTAAATGTTCTGGAGGATCTTGAGTGACAACTATTCCAAGGCGCGGTAGACATTCCTGAAGATAAAATATGCCTAAGATCCATTTTTCCGCATGAACTCATAGTCACACCAGATTGTCACACATGGGGTATCGTAAACATGTTAATTAGAATAAGTTAAGAAACTTAATTTAATTCAATAATATTACAAATGTTCCTGCATTTTTTTTTCAGTTTCTATTCTAAACAAAACCCTTTGTCTGTAGCCTGACACGTACTTGGTCAGTTTATTTTTCCGGAAATGTGAGCAATAAAGCTAGTTCACCACCAGGTGGGCTGTAATCATAAATAACAAATAACCAGAGCATGACAATGTTATCACAACGGTTATTCAGTGTCTGTGTAACTCAGTTTGTGCCAAAAATTGGACAGAGTTAGTGCGAATACGTGGGCTATGGAGAGGCACAGTGAGGCATTGCAGTATGTTAAATACATTGTCAGCTCAGAATAACATTTCAGCTATTTTTTTCAGGAAACAACACGGGTTGTATTCGCGTTCCTTTTTTCGTTCGTTTGATGAATATTTGGATGCTTCCCATCACGATTTCTGACTTCGAAACGAATGAAAAAAGGAACGCAAATACGGCCCCAGGGCACCTACGTATTTGACTGTGTTAAGTGCTGACTAGGCGGTATGGTAGTGTTATGATTGTGTTTCTTTTAGTTTTTGGATGTCAAATCAGGAAGCACTACTACAACCTAAACCATTCTAGTCGTATGTATGGATCACCACGATATTTCTGAATTTTACGAAATCGTAAAACGTTAGACGTTTTTAAGAGTTCAGTCTCATAAACATTATTTTGCTGTAGGTTTTTTTTTTAAATTAAATTAAATAGGACAGCATTTGACCTCACTCTGCCTGATGTTAAGCAGTAGTGAGGTCTAAGATGGAGCATGCTTACCTAGAAGGAACCTATTTACTCTTGATTTGAAGACCCATATATTGACGACCTCTGTAGCGCAGTGGGCGAAGGCCCGCCTGCGACGCAAGAGGTTGCGGGTTCGATCCCCGCGGCGGGACCAATGTTTGTATGATCTACAAATATTTGTCTCGGGTCTGGGTGTTTCTATGTATAATATGTATGTATTTACAAACAAAAAGTATATAAGTAGTATATCAGTCATCTAGTACCCATAACACAAGCTCTGCTTACTTTGGGGCTAGATGATGCTGTGTGAAAAGTCCAGCATTATTTATTTATTTTATTTATTTATTTATTGTACTTTTCGGGAAATTTGGCGGTGCGTATGAAAAATGTAGACTCAAAACGTTTTGTACGAACTCTGGGAATGTCGACCATGTACAAGTGGCGTCTTTAAAAGATCTTGAATGTTTTAAGGACCCTGTTTCCTTTTTCTAATAAAAAACCTGATCTACTGTATCTCAGTACACTGTATCCCCAGTTAGTGTAACTGGAATGGGTCCAAGACAATAAACCTCAGGCCACCACCGACGCTTGGCTCGATTTGCGACGCGTACGCACTATGGATTAGACCTATGACGGCCTATGTCGTTTGTTACGGCCTATTGCTTATTTATTGACATTCATTTGTCTGCTAGAGTTGGTTTACACAAAGATTTTTGACGGGATAATCTTTCTTCTTCTTTTATTTCTGGTGTTTGTGATATGATTTGTCACAATTTAAGCCAAGCGTTGGAATAATTCGGTTTGGGATGAAATAGGAACTAAAATCTTTTGGGATAAAAAATCTTGGGATGAAACAAATAACACTTTTTTGACTTTGACTTTGTTTGACATCTTAGCTAAGCACAATTTTTATCAAATTCAAGGACATAACCAGCTATTTCAATGGGAATGTTATTCAAGTAACTTTTCACGACCAATGGTGTCACAGCGTGGTTGGAATGCGTCCAACTTGAATACTTTACGTGAATTTAAGTCTTTTGATTACAATTCTAAACCTTACTGCTTGAACTTTAAAACTCATTTTTAATTTACTAGAAATATCCTATGGTTGAATCGGGAAAAATAACCTTTTAACGGTGGTGTTATGGCCTCAATAAACAGGGGTCTTAGAAAAGCGGGTACACAAAGGTAACAATTTGTTTATTTTTATTTCTTTGCTATCTTTATTTTAAATATGAGATATTTAATTAAAAAGGGTTTTAGAAGGACTTTTATTTGGTTAGCAGGTTAAAAAAATCATCATTATCTCGCTGTCTTATATCATAATAAGTGAAGTCGGCATAACATAATGTTTTCATCCTAGATTTTTAACTATTTCTCCCCATATCAATACTTTCCTTTCAAATCTTCGATCAACAATATTATAGAGACGTACAAAATCAAAGCTAAATTATGTCCGCGTAACAAAAAAGTTTTAAGTTTTACCGAATTACATCATTTGCACCCAGAAATAAAGTCACAAATCCCCAAAACATTATCATAAACTTACGATCATTCATCACGAACGAAAAACGTTAAAATGCTAAACAAAATAACGACCTGAGCTGTTATTTACCGAGGAGGGTTTTGCTGTGCTAACCCTAAATCTATAATATTGTTGATCTAAGATTCAAATACATAATTAAATATGTTCAAGGAATTTAAGTCAATATAGGTTAACTAGATAATGGAACCAGAAACATTAATTTTCATAAAAACTTACCTATTAGAAGAATCAGTATCAGAAAACAACTTGTAAAATCCAAATGGTCTATTGTTGTGAATGTTGTTAGAAGCTAAGTAACCATACAAATTGTTGTAATTGTTCGATATCCCATACTGGCCTTGCAAGTAGTGGCCGTAGTTAGACAAGAACACAGCCAGCAATGGATCAACCGGTAAGTGGTTCAAACTGTTATACCTAACTGGTATTTGAAACACAAATGGCTTATGTCTGTGATCTTGTATCACGCGGCTTTCTGCTTTAGGTTGTCGAGATAGAGCATAGTTTTGAAGATTGTCGTCTTCATTGATATTGTATTTGGAAAGATAGCTGCTCAAGTCGTTGGTGAAGTTTAGTTTCGTCGGTCTGGTGTACTTATATCCTTTTTCGTTTGCTTTAGATTCTTCTTGCGTCTCATCTTCAGTACTATCTTCTGTCACTTTGTAAGTGCGAGTGTTATTTTCTTCAAGCTTTTCTTCGTAACTTTCTTTTAAGAAATTCTTCGGTTTACCAACTTTTGGAGGCAGAATGTAATTAAGAATTACTTGGGAATCAGTCCCAGTTAGTTTCTTTGATCTTCTTACAGGTAAATCAGTTTTAACGTTTTCTTTAATTGTTGGTGCAAATGGAAGAAAATCATATTCATATTGAAGGCCGGGCATGTCCTTGAAATTGTCATAGTCGATTGTAGGCTCTAAAACAATTCCCTTGATTAATAATTTCACTCTTAATAAGTAATTAGCTTTCAACCAATTGTCGCAAAGAGATGAAAACTTACCTCTATCACTAAACTCGTCCATATCTCTATCATGCTTAGTTTTTATATCCTTGAGTTTTGTCGTTGAAGAAAATATTTCAAAAAGTTCATCAGTGTTCAGCACTTGAAAATCGTCAGCTTTAGAGTGCTGTGGTGTTTGGATTCCATGTTTTATTTGATTGTAAACGACGTCACTGTTCACTGGCACCCAACCGTCATTATTGTGGAGTGCTGATGAAAAAACTAGTGAGGTAGTGATCTGGAAATAAGGATTACTTTATCATCACACTAATTTTTTAAAAATGGATTTGGATTACCTAAGTTCTGAAGTAAAGTGTGAAGGTAGCTTATTGGATTAACAAAGGCTTTTTATCCCGAAACACTGAAGTTCCCGAGGTTAACCAAGTAACAACTACGCACATCAGGTTATATTTGACTTGTTTACAATACATGAAAAATAGAATCCCAAAAAATCTACAACCATAGCACTAAACTTCTGCAAATTATTGCACACTCTTTGAAGAAATGAGTTTGTGATTTTGTTGTTCTTTTTATTATTTAAGAATACAAAAATTTACTCACAAAGAAGAAGAAGCCACACGTCCACATGTTAAACGACCACCACAATACTCAGACAATGCACGGGTCAGTGCGCTGCACCCATCATCGTAAACTAGGGAAAGTAGTGTCATTTAGGACCTCGCTTTAAAGCTCGTGTTATTTTCTACTGGATAAGGTTGCGGTTGTATTGGTTGAAAAGAACCATTATTGTAAACTAGCTTTAGCTCACGGCTTCGCACTAATCCCTTGGCAATACTACTACATTCTATGCAATATTCACTTTTTGTACTCTTTAAAATGAGAATGCATACGTCGACAGATGGAACAGTATTAGTAATCATCGTCATCATCCACAGCCCGAGCTCACTGCTGGGTATAGGCCTCTCTTATAGTAATAACTATTATTAATTGTCAAAGTTAGGATATTATTATGCTAAGAAATGGTGATTTACTTTGAGATGCAATCAATAATTGTCGAAAAATTTCTATCCTTTACGATATTTACAAAATTGATAATTGATTGTAAGTGCGAATCAACACGAGCTCTAAACAAAATCAAAATATTTTGTGTTCTGAATCTCAAGACTCTGTAGACATTTTCTCAGGTCAATGGGCAATCAAGGGTTTAAAGGATGCAATTCGAGAAAACCATATAATATATAAAAAAAATTGAAAAAAAAATTGAACCGACTTCACATTACACAAATAGACACTAAGAACCTTCTATTTACCTACACTAAAAAGAGAAAAATAAGAATATACACATGCAATGATTACTTACAGTATTCAAATAATAAATTATTATGTTATATTATATTTTGAAGTCGGTGCCAACTATTCTAATCTAACTACTCCATTTTATGGGACCACTATGGTAGCATACCCTTTCAAACAAAAAAAAAATTTTGGAAATCGGTAACTGACGGAGATATCGATGAACATACATCCAAAAAAAAAAAAAAAAAAACATACATACACCCGAACATAGAACCTCATCCTTTTTTTGAAGTCGGTTAAAAAGTAAAACGGCACGTTAAGAGAAACAAGTCCAACATGCTCACCAGTTAAACTAAGCCATTGTCCGAGTCGATGACATAATTGCTCGGCTGCTCCCGAGATACATGAGTTTGCTTTTAACTTACACTTGGTTTGTTTTGAAGAACAATAATGGCTGTTGAAAGTTTAATATCACCTATACCTACTAGGTACCTAGCTACTGAGGAAAGGGTTTGAGCGAAACTCGAGTTCTTAAAATCTCTCAGAAGCACAATATAATTAATTTGTATTTCAGTTGAAAAACAGTCCTTTTTCACACAAAGATCACGAAAAAATATTCGCAGATCATGCATACATTAATCCCACTACGAGAATCGAATGCGCACACATACACGAGGTCAAAACTGAAGTAAAATTATCGTTGATTTTGATATCGACGGACAATTTCGTCCATTTATACTTTCTGTTCTTACATAAATTGGTTTTGTCTCAAATTCGTGCGTAGTCCATTAGCACCTTTCAGCAATCTCCTTAAAGCTTCATTATGGGGAATCTAATAAGTTCGTACTGGCACTCTGTCTCATCAGACCACTTACAACAATTATTTCTCGAAGCAGCGTTTTACTCATATCGCTTAGTTAGATAAGGTTCTATTTGCATTGATCCGGAGTGGGAATCGTTACGTTATGGAAGTGTGAGAATAAACTTGTTTCAGTTACTAAAGATTGGGGTTCAGTAGTTTTTACAATCCCAAAGTACAATCCCATCCTACTTTCCTACTAATATATTTAGCGGAAAGTTTATAAGCTGTTTGGATGTTTGTTTTTCGATAGTGAAATGATTTGGATAAAACTTAGAATAGATGATAGATGGCTAGTCTTTCGAATAATGCAAGTTGGTAGGTAGAAGCAAACGAAGCCGCAGGCCCAAGCTAGTATAAAAGAGTCGTGCCGTATACGTTACATCTTTTCTGTTTATCTTACGCCCAAATTGATGATTCTAGAGTGATAATATCGGTTGTTGATCTTTAATATCTTACGTTCACATCCCTGACAATGTAAGACTCCCCCATATAATTGAAGTCAGACTTTTAATGGTTGATAATTGGACAAATTGTCCGGTGGCACGCTGCCATCTGTGGCAGACCATGAAGCACTGCGGACTGTTTTTTGTGATTGCTAAAGTTTGTAGACGAAGTCGATGGGCGAGTCCATTTTGGGAGTTTTTACAGACCAAAATAATGAGAAAGTTTGAAGAGGGTTTTGATTTATGGTCTTGTGAATTAAATGGTGTTATAACTGCTGGTGACTACTTATATAATATGTAGATTTTGAGAGTATAAAATTGGCCTAATGCGACGTAGAAATTATTGGTTTTAAACGAAAATCGTTTGTGCACATGTTTCTATATAGACTACAAACGTCACCAACTTGTTATGAGTCTTTAAATGAAAAGAGGACCCTGACATACCCAAACAGGTTAAGCTTTTCCGGGATCAAATCGCCTTCAACGGTACACCTCCAGTCATTATCATTTATCTTGCATGACTTTGATTGATGTTTGTACGAAATAATATTTTCGCTTTCGAAATCCTCATGAAAATAAAATGATTCGGTGAACTTTTAAACCGGGATCAACAATTTTACGTACCCTCCGCACGGAAGCGCTCAGATGAAATTTCTACTGGCAGTCACCCATCTACTTATGGAGCGTTTAGAACGTTGCGTAACTTCGACGATCTATCAAGAACGACTAAACAAGCACGATCACGAGCGCTTCAACACGCACCATGTGATAACAAACCTCCAACAGTTTTCACAACTTTTCAGCGAAACTAATGGTAAGGTATAACATTCAATACAAGAGCACAGGGTTGAAAAATAAATGTGAATCTCAAATGATAGTTTTATTAACCTTAATCATCTTTAGTTAGATCTATAACAAGATTGATATCTTTCTTGTCCATCCTCTCTAACGTTTTGAAGGTTCTTTTTGGTTGAATAACGACTCTATGTTCTTTCTGGGGCTTTTCACTAGAGTTTCCATGCTTTGTTGGTACTGCTTCGATTTTCTTATGCCTTAAATATAAAAAACAGTAGGCAAGTTAGGTGTCTGACATCTGTAAAGAAGGCCATTCAAAACAAAAATATTATTTTTTGACAATTATTATTGTTATTTGTAAGTAAGTAACCTACCTGCCACTAAAATCGTCTATCAAATCTCCAAGCTGTTTTAAGTTTACATGTGAAGAAGTCATTGTTTTTCTGAATGTTTTTCCTCTATGTTTGTGTAGAATCAAAAGTGGTGTGTATAAAACCAGTGTTACAATCGTAAGCGCGATTCAGAGCTATCGACCAAAGTTTATTTCAGCGCCATCTATACAATATCACTCGAACTAGTTAGTAACTTTTTAAAAAGCGCGTGCGAAAATTCTCACCAACTTTGTTAGAAATAACTCAAGACATTCCTAATAGATAGCGCTAGCTGCTAAAAAACCAAAGAATCCTGTTTTCTTATTATTTTAAGCTAACCATTGAAAATTAAATCAATAAAACCTAGGTTGCTAATAAAAAATTTGGTAAGTAGATAGAATTGGGTTCGAGTATCTCCCTACGTAAAAAGCTAAGTAGGTAAAACTACTTAGAAAAACATCACTATTTTCTCACCTTGAGCTCAAGACCATGATCACGATGACTTGTAGGCAAATGAATAATGCTTGAATGAGGAACGAACTTAAAGTATTCGAGAAACTTTTCTTAAAATAATTCAAATGAATTCATCCATTGATTCAAACGATACAACACAGCGAAAGTGATTTTAAATAATTTAAAACTTACTTCATGGAAACCTACTTTGTGTATGTAAATCTATGATTCAAAGATACGGAAGTGAATGTACGAATCCGAAATGTTTTGGAGAACCCAATAATGTTTATCTCATTAAATTGAAAATCTATAATGACTTCAAAACTCGCTTTTCCTAACTTATTAATAAAAAAATAATCACTAAAAATACAGTTATCACTGCTTTTGAATGGATATAATTGTTGTTTAGTAGAGCGCCAGTCTCCGCTGCAATTCATCGTACAAAAATATCAAATACAGAATTAAGTATAAACCATGTAGGTACATAAAGGGAAGCTTGCCCAGAAGGTATTGTTTGTAGGTATATCAAACCATGTTCTTTAAATTCTTCTTAAACAGCCAAGAAGGATTCATCTATATTTTGTATCCCAGCATCAATTCTGTATTTGCTTAGGTATTCCTTTACTAAAACCGGGCTCAATTGATGTTGCCATATCCAATATCCATTCATTAGCAGCTTCCAATCCAGTGAAAGTGAAATCAATACTAACGTGCATAGAAATGAAACATTAAAACTGGTTCTAAAACAGGGTTTTATTGAATTGTGCAATACTTATATTATACGAACTATTCGGCAACTTTTTATCGAGCCCATTACCATGAAAAAAAGCGGAAGAAGTACAGGGGTAATGGAATTGTGGTCCAGAGATGCTATATGATTACTAAAGTAGCCCACCCACAGCAATCACCTACGCGACTAGTTATATGCTAACTTGTTTTGCAAAACATCCAGGCCCGACAAAAAAACTGAAGAACATACAAACTTTGTCTCGCGGCAGGAATCAAATCCATAACCTTTTACATCACAGACAGGGCTTTTGCCCACTGTACCACAGAGGTCGTAGTACACAGCTTAACTGATCCTTTCTCCTTTTTTTTGAAGTCTAACTGACTAAGGAATGATGTAGAGACGAAGGTAGCTTCAAAATCAGTGACCAGGAAATAACCTAAGGGGCCAAGGTATCCCTTTCTTCGATCGAGTCGAGTTGGTGAAAACGACAGGAAGTTACAAGACCGGCCGTTGTGGAACATCCGGGAAACTGATAACGCGTAATTTCATTTGAATTAGAATACGAATGGCTTATACTTGGTTAGGAAATAAGACTACTTGATTCGATTAGATCCATTTTGAAGGAATACACTGGTATTCCTTCAACATCTTCATCTTGGTGGTGTAGCGGTTCATGAGTGCTCGGCTGAAACAAAGGGCAAGAGGTCCTTTCCTGTGTTGGGTCAGTTACGAGTATGTTTTATTACTGGTTCCCATAGTACAGGCTTTGCTTAGTTTCTGGCTAGATGATGCTGTGTGAAATGTCCAGCATTATTTATTTATTAATTTTATCCCGCAACACCGTTATTCACAGGGCTAAACAGGCTGATGCACGGGTCCGGACCTAGCTGTTTCAATATCACCTTTTATTCCTTCACCTGTTTTGCGCAACTCTCTTTGCGAAAGAGATTGAAAACTGTAGAAAAATATACAATTTGGTAGGTTTGAATTTCACAATGATGGGCCTATTTTAGATTTTGCAACTGTCGAACATTACATCTGACCCTCGGGACATCCTCTTTGATGACTTTTAAAATGATCATTATTTTATTTCAATGACATTTTTAACTGCTGGGAATTAGGTTTTTTATTTGTTTTCTAGTGGATGTTTGAAGGCTATTGACTTTTACAAGTTTGGGAATATATGGTTTTTAAATAAATGATCACCCGGCTTTTAAATCTTAGATTAAGGTTGTCCCTGTACAAAATGAAAAAAAATACGGATGATGGATGAAATAGAAATGCAAATTATTAGCCACGTATTTAATGCTCTTTAAGCTCTGCTTACTTTGGAGCAATATGATTGATTCTGTGTGAAAAGTCCAGCATTATAAAAAAAATGCTTGTATACATTTAAAGTATGTTTTTTTTATATAGAGATTGTTATTTAAATCTATTCCTGGTGTTTTTTTATCCTTATTCTTTAATTAAAGCTCTGCCTGAGCGCCCCTGCGGCCTTTAAGCAGTCGTTCGACAAAACTGCTCACTTTTGATCCTTATGTTTACCAACGCTTACTTCCGCGCGTAATGTCCGGCAGATTGTCCGACAACAGCTAGTTGCAAGTGCTGTCACGAAACTGTCGACTCAGCAACTTCACCTGTCGTATAGACTGTCATTTTTCTTGGAAGTTTCCTTGCTGGGACGGTCTCACACATTTATTTTTCCATCATGATGTTTCTACGGTCCATTTCTATAAAATAATTGACCTTATTCAAGTCATAGAAAATAATCAAGCCAATTTGATACAGACACCCTTTGAATGGATTAACAATTATGTAATTCTAGTCTCATTTTGAACATCTGAGATCACGGTGGTCATGTAATTATGGGTTACACAAGCGTACTAAATAAATTAGGAATCAAATTATCAAACCGCTACTAAAGGTGGGGCGTGAAAATTGCGGTATATATTTGAATAACGTGGATTAAGAAGACTTTACACTATCTTGGTGATGTAAAATACAGAATATCAGAAATGACTACTCACTTTAACCCCCTAAAGGTGCATTTACACGGTGCGATACGATTTAGCATCGCACGCCCATTTTTCCCGTGTGAACGCTCATCGTATGCAATTTGTCTTAGTAAAATCGCATACGATGAGCGTTCACACGGGAAAATTGACGTGCGATGCTAAATCGTATCGCACCGTGTAAATGCACCTTAAGGGACAGCTATTATAATCTGATAGAAATAATCTCACAGATTTTTAGATTTGCAAGATCCTTCGAAGATATCTATGGGTCAAATGAACATTCACGTACTTTTGACAGGTGTCTACATTTGTAGTATTCAGCAGAAGTCAGCATTCCATACATAACCAGGTTGTAAAGTCCATCGCTTAACCATCTTCTTTTAAGCCCTTGTCATCCACTTAGTGGGATCGGTGGCATTTTTCTTCCATTTTCCTCTATTATTACTCATCTCAGCACTGCTGCATAAATCATAGTAAAAATATGATGTATTCCCAACGACCCCACTAACCTCCCCACTAGTAGGGCAGTTGGGAATAAAAAGTCCCAACGACCCCACTGCTCAAGTCAATGTGGTCGAATAATATTATGGTTTAGTGTTACCTAGTGTACCACTAAACCATGGGCTTTTCATGAGGTGCCAGTTGACCTTCGATCACTTCAAATCCTTGCACCGGACTGGGTGGAAGCGGCACAAGACAGAGACCGACGGCGTTCTATTGTGTTGGAGGCCAGGACCCACTTTGTGGACGATGCGCCAGGATAGTAAGTTACCTAGTGTATAAGACCCACAGCTTTGTGGGTGCGAATACTTAGATAGAAAGCCTCGCTAATTGTTACGCAAATGACTCGATGACTTGTAGATCAGTTGTTCCGGACTGACGTGCCTTCTGATAGAATGGCATTGTAATTTGATTTTACGGCGATGGGCTTACACCTTGTTCGCTTCTGGTTTAGATGATTCACTAACCTTTAATCCGCTAATTGGATACTCCAGCAACTTGATACTTGTTAAGTATTAATATAAGACATTGTGGAGGCGGTGGGAGAGCAGTGGATCCGGCTGGCATAAAACCGCCAGGAGTGGCGTGAAAGAGAAGAGGCCTATACCGAGCAGTGGGTGTTACCGGCTGGATATATAGATAGATGACATAAAAATGTATCATGTGCATTAAAATAAACCTGAGGCTGATGAACAAGCTCTTTTTATCGGATGAGGATAGTAAGTTCCTACATACGAGTTAGTGGCCAACTCTGTTGACAGGGTTTAAGTACGCTTTGAGGCATCCGTTGGATAGTAAAAAAGTAGCTCAAACCATTATCTCATCTACAAATTTTGTATTTTATCTAGATTAGATTAACAGTCCACTGGATACTCTGCATCCCGCACCAATCTCCCTGCCCCTCAAGTTCTTGACTGCGTTCTTACTGTGTTGCACAAAAGCCAGTGTCCAAAAATAACACTGTTTTGGCTATCTCAGTAGGTTATCAAACCGTTGTTTGTATGGAGTTTCATCAAGTGTCCGGGCTGTGAACTCAATCCTAGTATTGTGATAGAAGGAAGCAATACCCAATTTATCCCAATTTCACGGCTGGCCTCGTCTAATGACGTGCCGCAATATTCTTATTTGATTCCGTATGCAATGTACTGTACATGATGTGACATTTTTGTATTTTATAGAGTAGATTTTAGTGTGTCAGTATCATAAAAGTGTGATTTTTAAAACCGTCACAATAAACTGGTTTAGAAGATTTAAAGTCAGCATTCTCTGAGAAAAATCATATTCGATGGTTGATTTATCCTTTTAGTTGTGTAACCATTATGTAGAGTCAAGAAAATGTTAACTGTGTTCTTATTACAAGCAAAAATAAGGACTATTCAATATTTTATAGTAGGTAATTTCTTTTTCCCCATTGTCCTAACAGGTCACCCAGATAATGCTTCATATCTGCTATACTAAAACCTGAACCATAAGCACAATTTCTGCGAAATATAGAGTTGTAACAACTCCTTACATATCAAGCACCATGTTAACTCAGTCAGTTTGCACGTAACGTGATGGTGAGGCATTGTTGGAGATTGCATCGTCTTCCCTTTCCTTGATTCTGACGAATGCTCACAATGACTTTCTAATGGGACCATCTGATATGACAGAAAGGCTTTCAACAAATCGTAGGTTAGGTCACGAGAAACAACAATGTAGCTTCTACTATTTTTTCATTAGCACTTGTTTAAAATTGTAATTTACTTGATACCATGCTCATGCTAATAATGTATCTGACAGTATAAAGATTATATACCTGTATGAGTCCAATTTTTTTCTGGATTCTAAAATATGACTAAGTAGGTTATGTACTGAAATCTTTTTTCAATATACCCAAAGCACCACATGCACCCACTGTTACAACCCCATTTCTCTCTCTCCCATAAGGGTTTGCTGCGTAAGAGAACTCTTTTTAGGGTTAAGCACGCCTTTGCCATTACTTCTCTAGATTAAGTGGTTATGTATGTTATTTCTTTGTGCAATAAAGAATAAATAAATAAATAAGACTGTGTACCCCGCACTAAGCAAAGCTTGTGTCGCGGTAGTCCCGAGTAACAGTAGACTGTTACTCGGGACTACCGCGAACAGTAACAGTCTAAGCTTTACAGTCTAAGAATATTAAGTTCTGCAACAGCGCTGAAACACGAAATGTTTCTTAAACCTCTTATGTGACAGAGCTCGAAGAGGAAAAGAAAGAGAGAGAAGATCAGGAAGCAATCGGAAGCCAATGTCCGGGCCTGCGGCAGATGTCCGCTAGAAACAATTTGCACCAGCTTGTGGTTGTGGTCTACCAGTCCAACGGTACCGCGATTATCATTTTAGTTAAATTGATTTTGCGTAATTTACTTTCTATTCGATTTTTATTGGTAAAACTGCGGATTGAAGTTTTTTGCTATGACAATTATGGTGTTTATAGTTTGTTGGTCACTTTGTTCATCAATTTGATTCTATGTCCCGTATGTGATCAGATTTCATTGGTGCGCGTCACATATCGGGTCTTAGTATTATCTCATATAAAGATATCTGCCTCTAAAAGTCTCTTATATTGTCTGCCTGTTCGTATTATATAACATACTATATTAACACATTATCATACAGCATTAACATGCATGATTTGCTAAGGTATCAATCAAAGTCAACATTTTTATTGTAACCGATTACTGCTTAAAAATAAGGAAGTTGAATGATATTTTTTTAAGCGTAAATCAGCAATAACCCAGTTTTTTTTTCACGTTGAAAGCTGGATCACGTTATTTAATTTTATATCAAAAAATAATAGTAGGTACCTACGTGTACTAGTTGGAACATTTTCTTGTTAAATTAAAATAAATTCACAACAGATCATGCATATGCATGATACTATTCGTATTTCATAATAATGCATTATAAACAACCTAATGCAAAAACTAAATGAATGTTGGATGGATAGGTCAAGAAAAAGTAATGTCGGTTGAACTATTGCCATTATACCTACTATAAAACATTATAGAGGAAACAGCATACATGCAATAGATACAAAACATTACGCATCACAAGTTGGTATACAAAGATAAACTTTTGTTTAAAAAAAGTTGATACATTTATTTTAGTAGTATATTCTATATTTTATTAATCTGCTATTATTAGTTGACTTCAAAAATCTAAAGATTTCTAAAATTCCGCACACTCAAAAATATTTACTGAAAGTTAGGTGTAGGTTGTACATTCCTGCTTGAGGATCTCATACGATTGCCAAGGAATAGTAATTGATAGTTTTTCCTTCAAAGAACAAAATCCTTAGCGTTGCTTGTACATTTTAGGTGTAACGAATTTGAGTGACTTTTATCACCCACTTTTATTTAGGTATAGCTTTTAGAAGACTTTTTTTAATTAATCTGATTTTTTTTGTAAAATTTATGTACCCACGTTTCAACTTATCATCTTAATAAGAATGAGGTGGCATCTATTATTTATTATGGACATAGTGACATAATCCATATTTTTTTGGTAACGTGCTCTACATTGTCAGTTTGAGATTTTAAATCCTGAATTTATTTTCAATCTGTTTTGAACTTTATAACCCCTTCCGGCTATAGTTCGCTAATAAATCCTCTTCTACACAATCATTTTTATGACATTTATGGCAACAGGTTATGAAGATGTTACATAGCCTTGTTTTTATAAATGTTATTAGGATTGCCATTTTAATATTTATGTGTAGATTAATTAACAGAAATGCGTGTGAAACTTTTTGCTTAGTTATGATATTTTGCATAACTAGCTTCAAAACTATTTTGAAATATTTTCAAAAGAGATAATCGTCAGGGATAATGATGTCGACTGTAAATTAATATCTTCTTACGCGGTATCGCGATCCGTGACCAATCAATGATCGCGATCCAGATTGATAATGTACGAATTAGATTGACGGATTGATGCATCTGATCCGGATCGCGATCGAGACGAATGTGCACGAGCCGCTTGCCGGCTGTAGACATCATAAAAAATGTGTCATTAAAAAGTATTACTAATTATAATCCTCGTACTTAATACTTATTTACAGCAAAGTAGTATAATTTTTCCTGAAAGAAAAACTCATCGAATCCTGGACAGGATTCAATCCAACGTCCACCGATTGCTACTAGTCGTAGCACTAACTCAACCGACACCTCTCATCAGTTTTGAATAATGATAAAATCTAAATATTATGAAATAAATTCTGTTTTTGTTAACATAATCCGTTTAGTTTCAGTGAAAGTGAATAGAACCGGAAAGAAAAGATGTCTCATAGATAAGACATTAATGTCTGTCGTTGAGATTTCGTAACTTGCTAATTTAATAAATTATTTAATTATGCAGTATTGAGTATGTATTTATAAGCGGATATTTTAATAAATACTAGAATTTTCCACTAGTCAAAAAACAGAAAGGAAGTCAGACTGATTATGAATATCGCATCCGATCTTAAGGTCGTGGGTTAAAAACTGTGCTTGCACCAATTCCTTTTTTAGCCATTAATTTATGTGCACAACACTAGTACATAACTACTCAAAGAAAATAATTGTGAGGAAGCCGGCATTCCATGGAACCTAAGGTGTTAGTGGTAGGCTTGGCTTGACTGGCATCCACTCAGTCATGACCAGGTATACCTACCACTGACCTGCGAGGGTCTTCACATTGTGACTATGTCCTATGTATGTCAATAAATAGATATGTAAGAATAGCCTGTATGATTAATTAATTTGAGGATATGGACCATAGAAGGGTCTGAAATAAAAACTTTTATTTTTATTGAGAAAGCTACTCTAAGACATTCCTTTCTCCACACTGGTTCTAACAGTGGTATGATAAGAAGAAGAAGCACCCGGCCCCAAGCCTCCCGTTATCTTGCCGAGAGTTTAATCATAATATCAGAGTGGCACGACCCGATTCCGTCAAACTTGTAATGTTGCTTGTGAGCTTGTACAAACGTTATGCTAAACGAGTTTCTAACTTGTACAAGATAAAGAGATGGATTAGTTTCCTTTTTGTCTTTTAAAGCTTATTTTTTACTTAAATAAAGTGATCAAGACTGTTTTCTCCGGACAGACGTAGTCATCTTAGTTCAAATCTTACTTCTTACTACACTGTGACTGTGGCGCAGTGGGCGAAGGCCCACCTGCGACGCAAAAGGTTGCGGGTTCGTTCCCCGCGGCGGGACCAATGTTTTTATGATCTACAAAGATTAGTCTCGGGTTGGGGTGTTTTCTATGTATGTATAGGTATTTACAAACAAGGAGGACGGCTGATGATGATGATGGGTTCCAGAGGGATAACGCCGCGGAGCTCTATATTAATAACCTAAGAAAACCACAACTAAAAAGTAAGTAAGTTCGTATGAGTCAGTGGCCAACTCTGGTGACGGAGTTTTTAAGCCACCTTAAGGTCTCCGTCATGGCTTAACGACTTAAATAGCCGGGACCGACAATTTAACGTGCCCTCCGAAGCACAGAAGCGCTCAGATGAAAATGCCACTGGCGGTCACCCATCCACGTACGGACCGTTTCGAACGTTGCTTAACTTCGACGATCTATCAAGAACGACTAAGCAAGCACGACCACGAGCGCTTAACTAACCACAACTAAAATGCCATAAATACTTTTTAAGAAACAACGACCAAAATCTAAACGCACTAAGATATCTCAGTGCTCACACTTTTTACATAATTACTTGAATTTACGAGTAAGTATTCTTATTAATATGTAAAAAGTTGCTCTATTTGTCCCATTAAAGCTAATGATTACAAAAGAAACAAACATTAACGAAGTAACAGTATGGTTTATGGCTGTTACCAAATACTTGGAATATGGCAGAGTGTGCTGGATGGTAATTGAGGAGGTAACAAGCAGAGCATGATGGCATCCGAGATTGAAATAACACTTTCTATCGTCAAGAGGTTTTAATGAAAGTTCATAGCGTACTGTGCTAAGTCTACATTTTAGTAAATTCAGGTAAAAAGGTTGTATTTTAGCAATAAATGTTTTTTTTTCCACGGAGATGGCGGGACGATTTGGATGTGCATCTACCAGACTGGCCAACTATAGCGAAAGACAGAAAAGCCTGGAAAATGAGGTGGGAGGCCTTTGCCCTGCAGTGGGACAATGTGGGCTGAAAATAAATAATAATATATGTTTGTATTAATGACCCACTTATGGTTATTTAATACCTAATACACTTATTATATTAGGTACACTTGTCATATTTACTTCTATCCCATTCATATAATACTCGTAAAGCAGAAAGTTTGTAAGTTTGTTTAGATATTTGTATGTTTGTGTATCAATCACCAGTGAACCGATTTGGTTAAAACTTGGAATAACATATAGGCTATTCAAAATGTTGGTACGCGGGCGAAGCCGTGCGCAGAAGCTAGTAATTCATAATAGGTGGTATGGTCATGTCATGAGGAGGCTACAAGTCAATACCAAAACAGCGCGGTAGACCCCAACTCTCATGGATGTCTGTATTGAAGAAAGATATGGAAACCAACGAAGTGGACCCGCTGACAACCCAGAAACGACATCTTTGGAGAAGGACGATTAGGAGAGCCGACCCCAAATAAAGATGGGAAAAGACCTGAAGAAGAAGAAGAATTCATCAGATAAAGTCAGAGGAAATAGTCAAAGTGCATTAATGTCAAAGTGTTTTTGAGAAATGAAATGAAAAGTCTTATCAAAATTTTCGGTTCCGAGGGGATGTGAACCCGCAACGATCAGACGATCCTCCTAAAGCCGGAGAGCCTTACCGCTCGGCCACGGAACCCTACTCGTCGTGATCGAAATTTTTGATAAGCTCATATTTATCGGTTAAGCTATGATTTCTTGTTAGAACGATGTTCTAGATTAGAACGATTTTACGGCGATGTTGGTGCTTCTCCGACTAGCGAAGGATGGCAGTCAATACGGCGTTTAGTTGGCAAGATACGAGTAATAACTCATTTACATATCCCAAACACTACGGTTCGGAAGACAAAAAAAATATAGTAGAGTTTATATGGATAAATTATTATTTTGATCTACATTAAGATCATGAAAGCTCATGTAAACAAAAAGCTTAAAGCTTCCTCCATCAGCTCAGCTATTACATAAAAACTCAAAAGTTCATCCCAGGCCATTACTGCTAATGTGTTACATCAGTGATTGAGCATGGACGCATTAACATAGAAAGCAGGAACATAATAATTTCTAATCATTTCAAAGTCAAAGTCAAAAAGAATTTATTCAGTAGGACCGCTGCTGGGATCACTTGGAATAGTCTTATTTTTTTTATTTCATACACATAAATAATTTACAACGAACCCCGCAATAGGGCAATTTGAAGAGCATGGTAAATTGATGGTCCTCGTTATAAGTCTTTAAGCCATGACGGAGGCCTTATGTTGGCAATAAAACTCCGAAGCTAAAGTTGGCGACTACCTTATAAGTTCTTTTTATCTTATTGCTCAGACTGAATCTGTGAATGGTGAGGAATGAGTAACGAAATTATTCTGAGACTTTCTTAGGCATGGTTCTACTAGTCTATGTGTAAATACCCAATCCGGAATGGTTATAACAGTTGTGGAAAACTATCCCCCCGTAGGTAATTGGTGGATTTTCCCATTTTTCCGTTTTTCCCTACGAGTAAGGATATATCTGGTACCACATAACCCATGTGGAACTGCTGAAGAATGCATCTAGTTTTGTGAAGCTGCTTTCTATGTAAGTGTGCAGTAATTCCGCCGCACTTGCCAGCACCGTTGGACGAGCCAGCCAGTTGCGTTCCGATGCACGCGAGGCTTACACGCGTTTTGACAGTTATTTGACGTTTCCTTGGCGGGAAAACATTAAGTCAAATTAGTGACAGTATTCTGTGTTGTGATTATTTGGATATTATTTCTGGTGTTTTTGGTGGGTTATGTTTAATTTTTTTTTTGGATATTAGTAAATTATTTTTTAATTATTTAAATAAAAATAAATTAATATATTTTTTCTCAGAAATTCCGATAAAAACAACTATTATCAAAATTTTCATCTTCCTGCCCGTACTCAAGTGGGGTCGGTACAACATGCTTTTCATCTCTTTTTTTTCTTAATCGCTCGTCATCATTAGAATCAAAATCATCATCATCATCTCACTGTTGAACATAGGCCTCCCCCATAGATTTCCACAGCGATCGACCTTGTGCAGCCTGCACCCAACGGCTCTTAGCAACCTTTACTAGATCGTCTTTCCATCATGGAAAGAATCAAAATATTATTCTTACTTAATTAAAAACTATCTAAAATACATTTATCAAATAGGCCATAAAATATAAGTACTTATATCGTTAATATTAATTACAAAAGCACAAAAAGTATTAAAATAAGCTATAATATTCACACCAACAAAAGCAAGACATCAATGCAAATTTTATTAAATTGTTAGCATAATTTTTTTGCAACATTTAAACACATGAGACAAACTTTCCATTCAGATCCTGCAAATTTAAATAAATCTGCATTTGTTGTCAATATTATAGTATCTTTTGTTTAGAAAGCATGTCTCGTACGAACACAACAGTAAAATAATTAAATTTAAATTAAATTCAAGAAATATGTATTTGCACATGCACCTGACTACCCCTTAGACATCTTCAAAGGATCTGGAATACATAAAAAATATCTGAGAGAATGTCTACCGCGCTTTGAGGATACAGTCGTGCGTGACCCTGTTTTTAAATTCAAGAGACTTAGGGTAGCCTCTAGCCTCCCTACGCTAATCCATCTAGACTCTAGACTAGTCTAGACATCTAGACTCTAGTCATTTGACCATCTCCAAGAAATAGGTCATAAATCAAGTAAAACTGGATTATGTGAACCAAATGCAAGAATTATGGATGAAATCGCTGATCAATTTAAGCTCAAGGATGAACAATGAACGGAGCGGAGTATCAATGGTCCCAGAACCGGTAGCAAACATCTGCAGAACATGGAAATATTTTGTCTCGCTGTGAGAATCAAACTCACACCATTACCATTACATCTTAAACTGTTGTTGTTGAGTCTATTAAAATCAAATAATATCAGTAATTTGTAAAATAAATGCAAATGACTGAGAAAACAGTCTTGCAATCAAATTATCAGACAAAATGGCTGCAATCATACAAAACGTTAAGTAATTTAGCGAATTATAGTTTTTGTCCCATCCCTGATGTTACAATAATGACTTTATTATTCAAAAACGAATGCACTTGAGAAATAAAGCCCTTTCAAAATGGTTTCAATGAGGGGTCGATTCAGATATGACGGAAAATACGTCGCGAGTACAACGGTCTTCGTTTATCATCATCACGAATCATCAGTTAAGTGTGAAAGGTTGAATGTTTTATTTATATTTGTCTGTTCAGGGTTAATCCAAAACTGACGTTTCTTGTATTGTCATCATCATCATCTCAGCCTTTTTTACGTCCACTGCTGAACATAGGCCTCCCCCATAGATTTCCACAGCGATCGATCTTGTGCAGCCTGCACCCAACTCCCAGCAACCCTTACAAGATCGTCTTTCCATCTCGTGGGGGGCCGTCCTCTGCTGCGATTTCCGGTGCGTGGCCTCCACTCGAGAACTTTTCTGCCCCAACGGCCGTCAGTTCTACGAGTATGTGCCCCGCCCACTGCCACTTCAACTTGCTAATCCTGTGGGCTATGTTGGCGACTTTAGTGCGTCTACGGATCTCTTCATTTCTGATTCGATCTTGTATTGTGATTGGTTGCATTCCGCTGAACTCTGAATTGCTACTCTGACGCATTTTCCGTCAGATGTGGATTGACACTTATGATTCTGATTAAAACTTTGATCAAATAGTTTGAACTCGGAAAATATGATTTAAAATATGGTAAAGTCTCATAATTGAATTAAATCATTATCAAGAACAATCTCAATAGGTATGGTACCAATGTGCTGTATTTGGACGTCTCTTTCTACCCCCTTATACATCTTCCTAGGATCGTACTGGATCTAAGTGTCTACTACGCCTTTAGGATACTTTCGTGATTCTGTTTTTATTTTTTTTAATATGAACTCACTTCAAAATCTAATGACGTAGTTTTTTACATAGTCAAAGTCAAAAATCATTTATTTAGTAGGACCGCTGGGATCACTTTGAATCGACTTAAAAACAGGTGATTTTACTCCTGTTCCTTCGCTACCTATACCGTGAAGAACCAGGGTTTTTTTAGGGTATTTTTGATTACCTGAATCTATGAGCTTTAGATACGCAACAAAGTGATGAAATAAGTATTTTCCTAGATTAGCTACTAATAATAGCGTACGACATGTCCTGCGGTCAGTGAAAGCCATATTACAGTCAACGACAATCCACATGGCACATTGTTGACCATAAAAGCGGTTGAATTTTTTTGTATGGACCGTGGTATACCTCTGTATTTAGGCCTTCTAGGCGATTCTGACGTCTCAGCATTCCCTCTATTGAATTGACGACAATTTGAGCTTAACGGTGCCACAATAATAACCGCTGACTGTACACATTTATAGCGGCTAAGAAAGTCATTACGTTATTGCTGTAATACCTACTTTGTGCAAGAAATGAATCGAACTGAATGTTTTGCTGTTTTTAATGCACAATAATTATTTAAAGAATGCGGTTCTTGATCGAGTACTTAATTCAAGATAATATGAACAAAATTGTAACGCAAAGTTGTATATACTTATATAACTTTTTTTTATTAATAATTAATAATGCAGAGTGGGGTTAAATGCTGACCTATTTAATAGAAAAAATATTTACATCATACTGAAATATTGTTTTTAACATTTCGAATGAGACCCGTGCGAGTTCAATTCTAGCGCAGGGACATTAAATATTTGCATGATCGGGTTTCATTGGAACATTTAACTTGTATTTTTTGACTTTGTGTAAAACAAAGTTGTAAGCCTCTGTGAGATCGCCCGAGGGACGCTCGGTAACGGCGCCTGCGCACCGTTACCCACGGATCATTGGCAGGCAACTCTATGAAGACAACATGATCGTCTAATGTCAAGACTACAGTATTTATGTGCTAAGAAAGTATTTTGTTCAAAACTCACTTATTATTGAAATAACACCCTCGTAAGAGCGGTTTCACATTATCCGATCCGATATCAGTATCAGACGCCAATACGATATCGGGACTAGGAAAATGTATGAACGAGATAGCTCCGATATCCGCTATCGGATCGGATAATGTGAAAGACAGGTACCATATTTCCATACTCGCCTCCAATATCGTATCAGAGTCTGATATCGGATCGGATAACGTGAAAACGCTCTCATTTGAAAAGTTGGAACGGAGGGATCATTTTGCAATATTATCGATAATTTGCTTGGCATAAAGTCCTCCTTGTCGGGTCCGAAAAAGGCAAAACACCTACAAACTAAAAAAGAAAGGAAGCAATACGTTATCGTATTGGTTGAAATGATTTTGGGTGAATGATCTTTTAGGCATACTACATGCGAGAATTAATAATTCAAAAGATTATAAAAAAACTTACATCATTCAATGCAATGACTTGACACTCAAGTTAGCATACATTACATTTCTTTACGATCCTGCAATCATTTGTAGCGGAAATGATAGCTACTGGTTTTCTTACAAACCAGTACAGACAGACAGACAAAACAATGCTTCACAGTAGATGAAATTTTACATAAATGCAGAATCACGATGAATTATTTAATTTAGTTATAACTGTTTCGTAATCTGGGGATCTTTTCGCTTGTTCTGTTTTATGATCTAATGGAATTTACATATAAATTTGTTAAAACAAATGAAATAATTTCTATGTAAATTAAGATTCAAGAAACAATTGTTTGAGATTACAAAAAAATTAACTTTAATATAAAATATTTTATTTTATGAAATTAAAAAAAATCTATGATAAATGAATATTCGTAATAATTTATTACGGAAAAATATTAAACCTGATGACATGGTTACATGGGACACATAGCGAGGCGCGGTGATGACAGGTGGAGTAGAGTATTGACTGAATGGTGGCCCAGATCTGGGTACAGAAACGTAGGACGACCGGCGGCTAGATGGGTAGACGATATTGTACACGTCGCGGGCCGTCAATGGCTCCGATTAGCGCAGGATTGTGGTGGATGGCACAAACTTAGGGAGGCCTATACCCAGCAGTGGGTGAAGTCGGGTTGTGGATGATGATGATGATGATGACATGGTTAAAAAATTGTTGCAAAGCACAACCAAAACATAAATTAATACAAAATTTCTTCATACAAAAGACATCAACGCGCTACCGCAGCATTTTGTGTAGTTTCTTTCACCTACAAATCCTATTATATTATAAGTAATTTCAAACTGTTCTAAGCTCTATCCCTAGTTCTAATTATAAAAGTAGTCAATGCAGCTGAGTCAGCAATTATTATATTTTGTGTTCTATCCCTGTTTGTGTTTTCTACTCTTTCCAACCTTTTCTCTCTTTTATAAATAAGTTCTATCACCTCTCATAAAGAGTCGAGGTCGTCTCTCAAGTACTTCTTTGGCCATCAGCGACATTTTATATTATAAAATAAAAATTGAGAACATCATAAGCCACATTTCATCATAACTCATAACTTCATAAGTCATAACCCAAATTTTTTTACGACACTTCAACACCTCAAAATCTAGATTTTGCTTTATATTCTTTGTTATAAAATATAAATCATATATATGTGACATACTATCACTTTTACATAATATGTTGCATTTTGGAATGTGATGTACAACCGGATTTATTGAGAACAGTTT
The DNA here is from genome assembly GCA_963565295.1 of Epirrhoe alternata. Lineage (NCBI taxonomy): Eukaryota > Metazoa > Arthropoda > Insecta > Lepidoptera > Geometridae > Epirrhoe > Epirrhoe alternata. The sequence goes on along the minus strand of OY751386.1, from coordinate 12,808,857 downwards.
AATGACTTCTTTTATAGTTTCCTTATGTTGTCAATGAAAATGTTTGATTGTTTGGTTACAAGAAGCTTTTAAGTAACGGGTTATAGAATGATTTAATAGGTTTTATTGTATTAATACAATAGAATTATGCTAATACAATATTATACAGCCCTGTGCTGATTGGAGTGACGTTTGAGGGAGGAGGCCTATAAAAAAAAACTCATTTGTAATTTTTCTTGTTTCAGATCTTTGTAAAACATGACGAGAACTGAACAAATATGTGACGAAGTGACAAAATGAAACTAATAAGTTATGTGCAAGTGAGCTAAAACATTATCAAAATGTGTTCAGCCAGACTCGTGATTCTCCTGATCGTTGCGACGTTGGCGAAGGAAACTTTATGTAAGTATTATATTTTATTTGTGAACTACTTTTAGAAAAAAATATTAAAGTGTATTCTTGGAAAGGCAATTTTTGATGTGTTCTGCTTCAGCAACCAGTAGTAACCATTTTAATATATCACAAAAATGTTACTTTAATTTGTAGTTACGTTCGTTACGCTATGATCATGGCAGAGATAACTTCATTCACATATTCATTGAATTATTAACCACCTATTTCCATTTCAAATGAATCATCAAAAAACAAACTGCGTTTATATGACTTTTTGTATGACAAACAAATAAGTTATATAACATCAAACATAATATAACTGCGTTATATTACATATTTAACCTTAAACTGACGTTTGATAGTGTTTTATTAGTGTAATTATTCTTCAAATGAATATTTTTGGTTAGTTCAAAAGATCACTGTGAAATACTTTCTCACTTTCGCTGAATTGTTAGAAAATGATGTGGTGTAATGATACTTTTGTGAGTGTGGAACATTAGTGTATGGTTTTGACGATTTGTCTAGAATACTTTGCATTTATTTGGAGTAGAATAGTGGGAATATGAGTTATAGTGAGGAGAAACTTGATTTACTTTCATAGTTTATAGGCAATTTATCTTCTTTTTAAAAGTCACATTTGAGATATACAATTAAGTTTTATACGATATTTTCTGTTTTAATTCATTGATATGGGTACATAGGATCGTAACAAGTGAAAAATATGTGTATAAATGAGATAAAAATGAATAGGGCTGCTAACAACGCTATTTTCAAAATATTAAAAAAATGTATGACCGTATAGTAAGGATCATGACTGTATCCCCAAGGCGCGGTAGACATTCTCTCAGATCTTTAATGTATTCCAGATCCTTTGAATATGTCTAAGGGGGTTAGTCAGAGGAAATCCAAATACATATTTGATACATGCCCACATGCAGAAGTTAGTGACAGTTGCAAGCCCGTCGCCGCCTATAAGAATACTAACTGGTTTCCTCACGATGTTTTCCTTCACTGATTAGAGATATATTTTTAAAACTCGTTTCACTAACACTATCAGTAACAATGATAGTGAACAGGGGAAAATAATAAGAATCATGGAATAGTGAAAACATTAATAGCGCCATTCAGATAATAATTTTGTAATCAATGTGTGGTTGGTGCCATAAAATGAAAGATAATTTTAAACCACAATAGAAAGTTATATTCATTTAAACTTTACTTTAATCCAACTGTGTTAACTTCAACTTTTTTATCCTGACAAAGATTTTTACATAGATTACAATAAATAGGTTCACAAGCAATAAATAAATTGAAAATTGGAATAGGAAGAAGCAATGAGGAGAACTTTGGCCTATTACAAAAATAATGAAAAGTCTTATCAAAAATTTGGATTCCGACGGTATTCGAACCCGCATCGATCAGACGATCCTCGAAAAATTATAGATTTAGCTAAAGCGACATCTCTTAGTCATTCGATTCTGAATGTAATTTCCGACAATGAGCATGAGTTCACTAGTGAACGGTGCTCAACCGAAAAATATGAGCTTATCGAAAATTTGGACACCGGCAACAAGGGATTCTGTGGCCGAGCGGTAAGGCACTCCGGCTTTAGGAGGATCGTCTGATCGATGCGGGTTCGAATCCCGTCGGAATCCAAAATTTTTATAAGACTTTTCATTTCATAATGAAATACCAAGTGTGGATCAGCACTATAAAACAATTACAAAAATTATTACAAAAATAAACCAATTTTGTAATTGGTAGCATTCGTCTTAGAGCTTTATATCCAGACCGTCAATAATTCTTCTAAAATACAGCAAATAGTTCAGTTGTTTAAGCAAAAATAGGTCTTAATGAGAGGTAATGAGCTGAAAACCCGTTTACAGCTTCATTTATTTCAATGGACAAGGGGTCATACTTTCAAAATTTTAACAATAAAACATACAATTTCACCTAAATAAAATACAAGACGTTTTAAGAACATTTCCGTGTTCTACAAGTTGTCTCATAAGTCTCGTAAATTATATTTAGTTTCACTCAGACATCAGAAATAAGGTTGCACTAATAACTTCCCGATGTCCGATTGAGCTGGAATTTGGCACAACTATTAATTCTCGATGACAATACAATATTATGTAATTTCTGATCTGGTGTTGAAATCAGAAGCAATTTGACTGAATTACTTTAGTCTGGTAGAATCATTATCGGCAATGACAACGTATCATTTATTCACAACATATCTGATCTACTTATTCTTTATATGTCATTTTTTTTTTCAAAGCAGAGTGGCGAAAGGTTTTCAACTGTGCAAGCGTTAATGGCCATCGGATTGAACTGAAAGGCATCTTTGCTGTAACCTGCTAGAGCTATTGACGGAAGTCTTCATGAATATATCTATTCGTGTTCTTATTTTCAGCATAGTGTCTTAGCGAACCTGGGTTTTAATTGAACTAAATTTGGTTATGAGCCTGAATGTGGCTTTCAAAATTGGTCTTGAATGATCTGTTGCAGGGCGCACTAAATCTTTATAATTCTAATAGCTCCAAAAAATGTGGATTACCAAAACACGCTCACAAGCAGGTCGACCGTTTACAGTTCAGCTCAAACTGCTACACTGCACGCTATACTACGACTTCGGTTCTTTCAGGGTCACGTCAAATATCACTATTTTAACTCAACCAACTTCATCATCATTTTCCTGCCTTTACCCCGCTCATGCGGGGTCGGCACAACATGTTCTATTCCGCCATTCTCCTCTATCACTCGTCATCTCCGTATCTACTCCTTTCTTACTCACCCAACTTCTCTTCTTATATTTAAAGGGTTTGACTTTTGTCGGCGCAACTGATTCATCTTTCTTCACGCGGTTCTCTCCAAGGCCTCCTTGACCTCTTTATATGCGACTGCAAACTTGGCTCATGTAACTAATCCGGCCTTCATCTTCCTCTCCTTCCTTTCATTTTCCTTCATCATCATCATCTCAGCCATCTAGCACCCACTGCTGAACATTAGCCTCCCCCATCGATTTCCACAGAGATCGATCTTGTGCAGCCTGCACCCAACGGCTCCCAGCAAAAGCTCCTTCTACTTATTATGTGCTTAATGAAATGATCATGATAGTTAGATAGATAGATAGATACTTTATTGGCACAGATTCACAGACACACTTAATAATTAAACAAACAAAAACATAGACAGGTACTTAAACTAACACAAGATAAAAACAGCATAACTAACCTAAAGCATAAAAAAAGAAAAACACAAAACAGTTAAAGGTAGGTGCAAGGTCTGTGATATGGTGTGCCAAATAGGACCAGTCTCAGCTTTTTTGTTACTCTGTACCTATCGCTAGGTGCAGAGCAACGCTGGTTTTCAGACTGGGCCTGGGAAGAGGTGACTACACTACATCTACAATCATCATCTAAGACGGCCGATTAATCATCTTTCCTCTTCTGGTCTTGACAAATCTCTGGTTCATATCAATCTGAATACAGTTTTCGTATTATTAGTAGTAAGTATAATATAGGAACAGTAACTCGGCGGCGGGGTAGACTATGAATGTGATGGCGGGATGAGCTGGACGCCTTTGAGAGGGACTGGCAGACGAGGGCATTAAATCGTAGTGACTGGTGGAATAGGGCCTTTGCCCAACAATGGGAAGGTGTGGGCTTGTAGTAATAGTAGTAAGAAGTTTACACCCTGTATTAAAAAAGTGTGTCAGTGCGTACAAAATAAACTTTTGTGTCTGAATTTCTTTAAATTATATTGCGTTAATTGCTCACCGTAAAACACACAATAAAATTATCTTATATAAACATTAGCATAGTTAAACCCTCTGTATGTTTTATGCAAACAAGTTTATGTTCAGTAGAGAAACTCACACCGGAGGCGTCAAAACATTTATCACGTCATGTAAAAAGCAGTGATTGTGAACAGTTTTTTACATCGAATTGTCAGTTGCGTGACAGTATGGTATTATGATATGATGGACATTGATATTGGTCATTGACCTTCGTAGATAGTACGAGTAGTCATTGATGAACAAAATATAAATTCAACTAAATAGGTGGCTGGTAAACTGTCTTGTTTCTATAAACAAAACTAGAGAGGCCAAAATCTATATGTGACACAAATATACCTACACGATTCTATAAAATTAATGTGATATTATTATACATATTACATTTAGAAATAAATAAATAATGCTGGACTTTTCACACAGCGTCATCAAGCCCCAAAGTAAGCAGAGCTTGGGATATGGGTACTACATGACTGACACTATCTATACTATACCTACCTAGATACCCAACCCTCTCACAAGTGTTTTAATGACCTTAAGAAAGAGGGGGATTTTCTAACACAAGTTATCTCAACTTAAATGAAAAGTTCCCAACCCTAGTATAAGCAAATCACTTGTAAAAAACTTGTAAACGAAGCGCTCATGGTCGTGCTTGCTTTGTCGTTCTTGATAGATCGTCGAAGTTAAGCAACGTTCGAAACGGTCTGTAAGTGGATGGGTGACCGCCAGTGGCATTTTCATCTGAGCGCTTCCGTGCTTCGGAGGGCACGTTAAATTGTCGGTCCCGGCTATTTAAGTCGTTAAGCCATGACGGAGGCCTTAAGGCGGCCTAAAAACTCCGTCACCAGAGTTGGCCACTGACTCATACGAACTTACTTACTTACTTGTAAAAAACAATAAATACATTTTTACTTTACTTTTTACTTCTATACTTTTTGTTCGTAAATACATATTATACAACCCGGGCGCAATAACTTGACACCTGACTCAAATGACGTTTGTCTACAGTACTGAGTGCAAAAAAGAAACGTAAACATATGCATACATGTAGCGCCCCCAGTGCTCGTTTTTTATTTTTCTGGTCAGGCTTTATTATATTTTAACTAAAATAACAGTTTCCATTATAATTTGAATTCCAATGGAATTCCGCCGAATGGCGAGGTTTGAAATAAAAACCCTAACCTAACTAAAAACCAAAGTATTACTGATTTATAATTTAATTACCTACTGAGATAAAACATTTGTATACTAGTAACGAATGCAGTATTTATTGCTTAGTTACGAATTGGAGCAGTAATAAACTATTTAGAGTCTATTTTGGGATTAATTTCCAATATTGTTAATCAAATGTAATTTTTTATTCAAGTTCATACTAGTATCTACCTATACAATAAGTAGGTAAAACAATAAATTTCTTACGGAAATAAAACAAAAAAGAATGTTATATTAATTTATTATTTTATGATTACGTGCAACGGTAACAGTGATGCTAACGCTACTGAAGGACGAGAGCGGGGCCTCGCGCGGGGTAGCGGGAGGGGAGTCGAGTTTCGAGCCAGGTGTCTAGTTGTTGCGCCCGGGTAGTACATAGAATACACCCAGAACCAAGACAAATATCTAGATCATACAAATATTGTCCCGCGGCGGGGATCGAACCTGCAACATTTTGCGTCGCAAACGGACCTTCGCCCACTGCGCTACAGAGGTCGTCAAGAAAAAAGATGTTACACCGAAATTCACAAGAAAATCTCTGTGTTACTTTCGTTTTCTACAGTGCTAGGAAACATAAGTTTTTTGACGTATTCACGAATTCGGTGGCCATCACAAAGTCGTGGCTCACGTCTCCACGATTATAAAAGCCCACAGTCACATTCTTGTGAAATTTCACCTTGTACGTTACTTAGCCTAATTTGGAAAGAAAATACTCTTGTTTTTGTCTTCGTGTTTACTCCAAATATGAGTATACATTAAATACCGTCACGCCTACTTACCATTCTTGGGTATCAAGAATTGAGCTTTGTGAACCAAGGCTTCTAAGCTAAACTTAATCTAGGATTCAGGTCATCGTTTTAATGCCTTTTAAAGTGACCAATAATGTTTAACACGTTCACTGTTCAGTGTGCTCAGTGTTCAGTGCACCGTAGAGTGCAGAGAACGCGTTAAAACTAATAGGAATTCAGAGAAGGAAAACATTTTCAATATAAAAGTCTTAGTGAGTCTTTAAAAAAAAATATAAAAAAAACATTTTTTTCTCTCCATAGCTAATAGTCGTCTTAATAAGTTTCACCTTGAAAAAAGTTCTAGCTATAATATAAAGACACTTAACTAAAAAAACTTTCATCAACATTGTTTCTTAAGTCGGTAAAAGCGCCCCAGAATTAGTAGTATAATGAGAAAAAATAGCAGACGCCGCAGATATGACAATGCAATAAACAAACATTCATATCTAAGGGAAATACAATAGACTGTACGCATTTCTTTATGGACACATTTGAACAGAAAACAGGCTATACGCGCTTGTAAAAATTTTACAAAATACGAATACAAACAGAAGAACTTACCATGAATGTAAAGTTATGTTTATTCATGATTTTTATATTCTATCTAGAAAATCCCTGATCCCTGGATCTAGGCAAGTAGCTGAGTAGTTGTCTATTCAACAAATATTTTTCATTTTTTTTATTGTTTTATGTTTTTTTTTATGAATAAATGTATTTCTTTTTTCTTTTCGTTAAACTTTTCTAAAAAGCGTTTAAATCCATCAATAGGCACTTTTTTTCTATAAAATAAAAAATATTTAGCCGTAAATTTGAACTTGTGACTTATGGAAATGCTAAGTTTCTGAAAATTGTGCGCATGCACCGAATACATCAACCTGTTTCGTTTGTAAACAAGTTGTATTGTTCGCTCCGGTAAGTAAGACACCTCTCACGGTTCAATGCCGGCTAATTCTTTCCCTCACTTTCATCCTTACTGCTTTTGATATAAAGCTGCAATTACCTTATCAAACTGAACCAAGATGTTTGTAGGATCATAGCCCACTTCTAAAAGGCGATGACACGCCGAGTTTTTCTTAGCTAATTAATTTGCTCAGGTTAGTGAAATCTATGGGACTTGTTCTTTTAATGCTTTAAGTAATTTAAGGCATTCAAGGTTAACGATCTCTGCAAAACAGGTGGTAAAGATGGTCAACGACGACTCGAGCTCGATTCCTTCCAAGCCTTACTCACTTTTTGCATGTTTTAAGTTGAAATATAATCACGTTCTGACGTTTTATCCCATTCATATAATAAAGCTGAAAGTTTGTGATTTTGTTTAGATGTTTGGATATTTGTATGTTTGTGTATCAATTACGCCTAAACCAGTTAACCGATTTGGATGAAACTTGGTATGGACGTAGATAGTGACCTGGAATAGCATATAGGCCATTCAAAATGTTGGTACCACGCGGGCGAAGCCGCGCGCAGAAGCAAGTTAGCAATAAAATCGTTTCAGAGAAATATAATTTACGTAAGCTTAATGAACATCTATAATTAAATGCTTACTGGGTCGTGACATTAATATTTAGCAATTAATAAAACACCTAAGCTTTCAATCATCAATCAACTGGTGGCTTCTCCATTATTATTTAGTGTTTAAATGATCAATAAACAATATTCCTAGAACTACAGAGCTTATCTTATCTTATCTTGTAAGATAACTGCGTTTTATTACGAGAATTATCTAGTATAAGACCCCTCGCAGACTGCAGACTTTCTATCGGCCGATAGTTGAGACGGAACATACTTCGGCTTGAAATGAGTATAGGAAGTAAGCCGAAGTATGTTCCGTCTCAACTATCGGCCGATAGAAAGTCTGCAGTCTGCGAGGGGTCTTACTATCGACAAATCCGCACATCGTACATGGGAGGAGGAAGATTGGCTCAGGATAGAGGAGAACGATAAGAGCAAAGAGAGGTCTATGCAGCAATGGGATGAGAAAGGCTGATGATGGTGAAAATTATCTAGCTGGTCTTTCGATTACTTGAAATTCTTACTCGGCTATAAATAAATAAATAATGCTGGACATTTTCACTCAGCATCATCTAGCCCCAAACTAGGCATAGCTTGTACTATGGGACCCAGATAACTGATATAATACTCGATATACTTTTTGTTTGTAAATACATACATATTATACACAGAAACACCCAGACCCAAGATAAATATTTGCAGATCATACAAACATTTATCCCGCGGCGGGGATCGAACCCGCCACCTTCAGCGGCACAAGCAGGCTTCCACCCACTGCGCCACAGAGGTCGTCAATATGATAATATCAGGCTATTTTTACAGTGTGGAAAAACGACGATAAATTGGTTTAATGATTATTTTTGCAATACATATACATTTCAATCATTTCTCAGGCACTCTAGTTACAAAACGTATAATTATCGGTATGTTATAAATGTTGTAAACCATTTTATAACTTGGACTTAATAACATTGCTGCTACTTTGACTGGCATGCAGTTTTGAAATTGCAACCGGTGTTCAATTTGTTTATACGAAGCTCAAGAGATACTACGAGTATAACTACTAGGTACTTGTAGATTTGCTCTAGTTGTATCTAAAAATGTAAACATTGAAGAATTTCAACCTGTACGATATCGTACATTACGTGTAAGCGGTCATCGGCTGCCAGAAGTCTTAGCCTCCTCGCAGACTGCAGACTTTCTATCAGCCGATAGTTGAGACGGAACATACTTCGGCTCGTAATGAGTATGGCGAAGTATAGCTCGTCTCAACTATCGGCTGATAGAAAGTCTGTAGTCTGCGAGGGGGCTTACCCTGCGTCTTACGTGGGCGACTTGACGCGAACGCGTTTGCGAAGAGAAGCGAGTGGTGAGGCGAGTCTGTCCTTTGTGCTTGCGAATTGTCCTACATTAGTTTACGTCAAATCATACAAAATGAAAAAATTCTAATCGCGTTCGATTCAAATCGTGCCGCGCCGCTCACGTAGGACACTTCAATAGTAAATCGAGTGTTTGTTGTTTTCGCGTTCGCGTCCAGATCGCCCACGTAAGACGCAGGGTTAGTAAGTGTGACTCTCGCGCGGTCGCTAAATGGCTTAGCAAAATGAGCCAAAAATTGCATCGTGTAAATGCTCTCTATGTACTTCCAGACTGCTTACCAAGACTTACACTACGGTAGAACACAGTAAATTGACATTTATTTTCTATAGAGCTAAAGTAGATATTTCTAAAGAAAAACCAAAGAGTTTCACTCAAATTGTATACTTGAAGCCCATAGACAAAGCTATCATCTCACTGAAACAATACGCGCTATTCATAACAGTAACCCATTGAAGCGAGACAGGCCTAGCAATATATTGAGCATCTATTTCCTATCTCGAAGAGGTTGTTGGCCCCGGCAAAAACACAGGAACACTCCCGTGTGTAACGTGCTATAAGTGCTAATAGTGACGGGACATTGCGGTCTTGAAATTAACAAAAGGACAGCAAGATTTGAAGTATACTGAAAGTCAAGTAGGAATATGCCATAAATATTAAGATCTTGATTTTATTTTAGAGGAAATGTGGTAAAATTTCGCCTAATGAAATACAGGAAATACCCAGTTTGGTTTTACCTACCGTTTGTTAATGAATACGACTATTTTGCAAAGAAAGTAAGTATTGAAATTACTTAACTCTAATTCTACAGTGTGAAAACTGAAAATATACCTAATATTTAAAAAACTTTTCAAAATATGATAATTCATCAATTTTATTGTAAGGAAATTAATTAAATGGTAAGACATTTAAAAAGTTCAACTGTGTCATTAGCTTGATATTTATTGTGGAACTAGACTGCAAGACTAGTATCAGATCTAGCTGCGATTATGGAAACATTCATTTCCTCTCCAAGCTGATTGCGACTCATTAGCACAAACACTTAATTTCAAATTAAGTTAGATAGTATTGCGTTGACACATTAAAACATTATCTTTTGTACGTAATTACCTGCGTGATTAGGTTAGTTAAGTAATTAATAAATTAATCTAATTTTGACATACTTAATCAAAATTTTAATCAAAACAAAATTTTTACAATTTTATTGCTAAAAGCTTGTCTATTATGGAAAATTGCAGTCCTAAACATTTTTATAATACAATCTTGTTCCGGAAGAATTTTCTAAGATCGTTTCACTTTCCCATCACTATAAAATTGTGCCATAGATGCATGGGAGCGTTCGACACAATCATTGTTAAAGCGAAAAAATTGAAAATTCCGAACGCGTCCGCATTCCTTTAAAGGAAAGACAGAAATAGTTTATATTTCCTCCGCTATTGTTGAATGAGGGAAGTATGTACAAAGTGTTAGAATGTCTGTAAGAAATTGGATTGATATGAATGGTTCCTGATTGGTTAGATCAGAGCAAGTTTTATAAAAAACGTATCCGACCTCTGTAGCGCAGTGGGCGAAGGCCCGCCTGCGACGCAACAGGTTGCGGGTTCGATCCCCGCGCCGGGACCAATGTTTGTATGATCTACAAATATTTGTCTCAGGTCTGGGTGTTTCTATGTATAATATGTATGTATTTACAAACAAAAAGTAGGTATATAAGTAGTATATCAGTCATGTAGTACCCATAACACAAGCTCTGCTTACTTTGAGGCTAGATGATGCTGTGTGAGAAAGTCCAGCATTATTATATTATTTATATAGACGTATACTAATAAAACTTAAATCACTACGGCTGCCTACCTAGTTCTGTACAACTTTTCTGCTAGAGACAACTCCAAGTCTATAAAGCTGAGACGATGCTCTAAGTCTAGGCATTACAGAGTCCCGTTAAGTGTAAGCATATATTGCCATTAAAATCATCCAGATAAAAGAAGTTCTCATATTACACCAGTTACTAAAGATATCATGTTACAACATTAATTCTAGTCTACATGAAACAATTTTATGACCGATGTACTTATTAATTTTTTACAAATCAACAATTAGAAGTAGGTAACCGTTACGTAAGGGAGTTCCAATCTAGTAAGCATGGAAATGGAAAAATATTTTTGCGTGTGTTTATGTTATTCAAGTACTTCAAGTCATAAATGCAAGTACAATTGATTAATTAGCTGACCTAATAGACCTGAGCATCAGTCCGTTTCGTATAGTTTGAGCATTTACTTCCTGTTTTTCCAGCTTAAAAACATTGAAAAAATCCAATTTTACCCAATTTTTGAAGCAAATCTTATCTATACTAATATTATAAAGAGGAAAGATTTGTTTGTTGGTTTGAAATGAATAGGCTCCGAAACTACTGGACTGATTTGAAAAATTATTTCACCAAGAGAATCCTACATTATCCCCGATGAACATAGGCTATATTTTATTCCGGAGAAGTGAAGTTTTCCCGAGGGATCGCGGGTAACACCGCGGCGGCCAGCTAGTCTAGGATAAAATCTACGACACTCTGAGACAGTTAAGTTTTCTATCAATGAAGCAAAAGCATATATACCTCTGTGGCGCAGTGGGTGAAAGCCCGCTTGTGACGCAGAAGGTTACGGGTTCGATCCACGCCGCGGGAGAAATGTTTGTATGATCAAACATTTTTTTTTTTGTGAATAAACTTTTATTTGATTGATTGATTGATTTGATTTATCTCGGGTCCGGATGTTTCTATGTTCAATATGTATTTAAAAACAAAAGTATATAAGTAGTGTATCAGTTATCTGGTTCCCATACAAGCTTTGCTTAGTTTGGGGCTAGATGATGCTGTGTGAAATGTCCAGCATTATTTATTTTATTTATTTATATCTCTTACGAATTTCTTATGACTCACATTAAAAATAAATAATTAATCCCAACTTTTCAGTCCCATATCTAAATCCCTAGTTTGTCTCGTTCCACGATGTTTCGCTTTATAGTGTGAGAGTGCTAACATTAGACCTACATTTTTTAAACATAAAAGTCATTGGTTCTCGACCAGATTCGAACCCACTTCCACTTCCAGACCACCCGTCCTCACAAACCAATGTAGTTTTCCAATTAACTAACTGCAAAGCATCAATAAAAATTAACTAGCGCGTTATTCAAATCAGTAGGACGTTAAATCCCGCGCTGTGTGACCACTTTCGTTTTTTTCTGCGACTGGTTTCATTACGTAGAATGAGCGCATCTACTTTTTCAATCGTTGCGTAATTTATAACTGGCAGTTTTGTCTAATGTAGGTACATTCATCATCATCATCATCCACAACCTGACTTTGCCCACTGCTGGGTATAAGCCTCTCTTTCTATATGCCACTTTTTACGGTCTCGTGCTAACCTCATCCAGGTACATTAGGGCAATTTATTACAAAAAAACCGGACAAGTATTTTCTTTAGTTTATTTTCCACCCAAAGGTTGCCTGGAAGAAATCGCTTTTAGCGATTAGGCCGCCCATTGTACTAAGAACTGAACTTGTAATTGTTTTAAATGTTTTGTTTTTGTTAATTTCTTGGTGTACAATAAAGTGTTCATTCATTCATTCAAGTACGAGTCGGACTCGCCCACCGAGGGTTCCGTACCAAGGGCTAACTTACCTACGTATAACAGTGCAATCTGTTAGGTACTACCTACCTACAAACACTAAAGTTATTAGGTAGGTATAGGTACATAAGAAGGGATTTTTTTTTTAAATATTTCATCATACATCGTAAACTAAGTATAGTTTGTTCTAATGAAGCCCTTTCATACCATACATAACATACATAGTTAGCCCATATGTATGACACCCATTCCTTGCATTAAGCCCTGTTTTTTTGTTATTAAACTAAAAATACCCATTGCCACTTATTGATTCCTTCTGAGCGCTTCCGTGCATCGAAGGGCACGTTAGGCCCGGCGCCCATTATCGGCATCGGCAAGGAAAAGGATCCTTCGGCATCCTACATGCAAGCGCACACTATCGGCAATTATGCTTTGGCATGCTGCAACGTTCTTAGGGATGACGGGGCGTCCTGTAGCTTGCCGAAGCGTCTCAATATCGTATTTCTCATCATAGCAGTCTTAGAGTTGTTACAAGCTATCCCCCGAGTGTTGCCTCGGCGCCGGCGGCGTACCGAAGGATGCCGAAGCATCCCCAAGCATTCTCAAGGCTGCCGATACAGCAGCCTCAAGCATACCGAAGCGGTATTTTTGTTATTACGACCACATATCACGGAAATTTCTACTTTATTGCCATTATGTTATAGTATATTGTTATTTGCCACCTAAAATCCTCAGTCGTACCGATGCCGATAATGGGCGCCGGGCCTTAAATTGTCGGTCCCGGCTATCCAAAAGGTAGCCTAGAAACTCCGTCACCAGAGTTGACCGCAATCTCTTACGAACTTACCTACTTATCCCCTAGTGATGTTTTAGTTGTTTTCAAGAAGAGAGTTAATAGACACCTGGGTAGGCTCGCTTCATCGTAGACCTCATTCTTGCCTGTGTAAGTTTCAAGAGCCGAGCCATTCATCATAAAAACATTGTTAGGCCTTGTTTTAAAAAGCATTTTAACCCTTATAGTTGTCAGTCTTCAAGAATGTGAGTCAAATCAACGACTTGCGAATCGAAAGTCAAATTACATCCTCACTAGGCCAACTCTCACGGTCGGTCAATAACCTTTTAAACAATAATAATTTATTTTTTTGTATGTCTGTGTTTATGACAGATGAAAATCTTCTCACTCTGATTGCTTTCTTTCTCTTGTTCTCATAATAAACATACGATTTTGATGAATATAGTAACAAGATCACCTCGCACATTCATCAATCAGAAGTTGTTACAATCAGATAATATTCTTATTGACTAGATGCCCGCCCACGGCTTCGTTCACATGGTACCAACGTAACCTAATGTAGGTTTACACATGAGAAAGGGTGTTTGAAAGTATACGAGGAGTTATTGAGATTACCTACCAACTTGCGACTTAGGTAAATCTCTGTCGGATTAAGTCGGATAGGTGACATGAAAAATAAGGGAGTGCAAAAATGCTCTTTGATTTTCAAGTTTCACTTCAACTAAGTCAATTCGTTTTTGGTATCAACATCTAATCTTTTACTCCACAACTACAATCAATCATGATGAAGAATTCCATAGTTCAGTTTATACTGGTGGATTTAAGCTCAGAACATTACACCACCATAAGTAGAACCACGATTAGCGCAATACGTGCGTCAACTAGCCATCGACAACCACTTGAATTAAGAGGTCTATTGATATGACAGCTGAATGAAAAGTGCCGTAGAAATCGAAAATAGCGTAGGTCAGCATTGCACTTATTACCTCTTATGACTTGTACTTAACGATGATGAAGTGACCTTGTCAAGTCTCATAACTAGACTGCATAGTGCATACTTTACCGTACTTACTAACTTTATTCGATCGTCAATCTTACGATTGTAAGTAAGTAATTAAGTTCGTATGAGTCAGTGGCCAACTCTGGTGACGGAGTTTTTAGGCCGCCTTAAGGCCTCCGTCATGGCTTAACGACTTAAATAGCCGGGACGGACAATTTAACGTGCCCTCCGAAGCACGGAAGCGCTCAGATGAAAATGCCATTGGCGGTCACCCATCCACTTACAGACCGTTTCGAACGTTGCTTAACTTCGACGATCTATCAAGAACGACTAAGCAAGCACGACCACGAGCGCTTCTTCGATTTGCTTTTTTTATTTTTTTTTTAATTACTTCTTACGATTGTAATTTTTAAAGTTATAACATTTTATTTTGTTTTAAGCTTCTACGTCACTTTCGGGCAAAAGCTTCGTCTGTCTTCAAATAATGACCTCTGGAGTGAAGCCCGTTATTAATTATTTTTAGGGTACTCTCTCTCTTTATCTTCCCGACTATTCATCTCACATGGTGGTGGGGTCAGCCTTCCTAACACTCTTCCTCCACTTCGCCCTATCCGTGACGTCAATATGGGAAACGTTGCATGCCTTCATGTCTCGTCAACACAGCTGTCCAGAGGGCTTAGACAACCGGCAGTAGCTATGAATCGAATCGACTTCTACAATCGTCAACGCTTAGACGATAGCAAAGTTCGATTGCTAGCCAAAGTAACCTTCATAAAGCGATCGCCTTGTCTAATCGACTGATCGCTAAAAACCGCGCTTAGTCTATGATTTTCGTCTTCAAACGTGAAATGTGTCATTGAACTCTGAATGTTCGCCCGGAAAGAGCGCGAAAATTTAAAATTGAGATTGGATTAGAATATTAATAAAAAAAATTGAAAAAAAATTGAACCGACTTCACATAACACAAATAGACACTAAGAACCTTCTATGTACCTACACTAAAATGAGAAAAATAAGAATATACACATGCAATTATTACTTACAGTATTCAAATAATAAATTATTATGTTATATTATATTTGAAGTCGGTGCCAACTACCTATGCATTTACATCTAAGAAGAAATTACGAGTACCTACAATAGAACTTGGGTGCAAAATTGTATGGAGTATTTAGAGTAGAATAGTTGGCACCGACTTCAAATATAATATAACATAATAATTTATTATTTGAATACTGTAAGTAATAATTGCATGTGTATATTCTTATTTTTCTCTTTTTAGTGTAGGTACATAGAAGGTTCTTAGTGTCTATTTGTGTTATGTGAAGTCGGTTCAATTTTTTTTCAAAAATTTTTATTTTTCAATTTTTAGTGTAAATAATATAGTAGGTTAGGTTAGATATTGGAATAGTCAAAATTAAAGAAGTTAGAGTGAGAATCCCTCAGGAATAAAATTATATGGGATCACCTCGAGCGTATTTAAACATGTCAAACTATTCAATGTTTGACTCAGATTTTGTAGTGAGAATGAGGTTTTTTGAGATTTACAGGAAAACTATCAATCCCTCAGGAAAAAAAAGTATGAGGTCCACCTAGATATGGATACCCTTTCAAGCAAAAAAAAAATTTTGGAAATCGGTCCACATTTTTCGGAAAGATCGGTGATTTTTTGAGTATTACGGGAAAACTATCAATCCCTTAGGAGTAAAATTTTTATGGGACCACTATGGTAGCATACCCTTTCAAACAAAAAAAAAATTTTGGAAATCGGTTTACAACTGACGGAGATACCGATGAACATACATCCAAAAAAAAAAAAAAAAAACATACATACACCCGAACATAGAACCTCCTCCTTTTTTTGAAGTCGGTTAAAAAGTGAGTTAATGTTTATAGAAACAAATTGCTTTATGTAATAATTTTTAATACACTTTGTCAATAATGTGTTGCAATTATTTTACGTAGATACAATTACGGAAAGTTAAATCTTTGTGCCTATTTTAAGTTTATGGACTATGGAGTTCATAAAATATTAATTTAGTAGGTACCTTACCCACCTACTTACCTTTCTTTGTAATAACAAGAAATAATAGGCTAATGTACCTATACAGTAGCATAATCTTATATCACATAGTAAGTTTCGAGCCGGAAGGCAATATTGTAAACAATGACGCGTTTCACAAAGATGCCTACTTAGAACGAGAGCGCTTTAGTTTATTTTATGTTATATTACAGCCACGGTGACCTTGATATGGCTCAGTTTAGTGCGCAGAGACGTCTAAGGGCCAAAATTATTTTAACAATCATAAAACAAACAACGAAATAGAATTACTTTTTACAACCAGCTGTTTATGAAATCGCCATTTTGTTTCGATATCTACAGCATTTTAGCGTTCGCTAGCCTTACCATCAAGAGAATCGACAACTAAGCGAAAACGCTTGTCAAATGATCCACTTGGCTAGGCATTTGTATGGAAGTCATCGTTCGATGTTGTCGATTCGTTTGATGGAATCGAAATGTGTGTACATTGTCTACCAATAATCGATTCGCTAACAACAGATCACGTGACTTAGCTAAGGCTTATGTCAATCCCATACATTTTTGGACTTAGCTACTATCGAAGTCGACATTCGATTGTTACATTGTCTAGGCCCTCAGGTAGTTTTTGGTCTCCAGGTTTTTTACCGGAGATGGATAGTCCCAGTACCTGGTTGCCAACGTAATCGGGTGATCTTCTTTTGACATGTCCATACCATCTCATCCTGTTCTCCAGCAGCTTCTCTGCAATGTCGCGGACATCCAGACTATCACGCACATACTCATTCTGGATCTTATCCAGGCTACGCGGTTAATTATTACGGTTAATTATTTTTAGGGTACTCAAAAGGGAAAAAAAACAGAACCCTTTTAGGATCAGTTTGTTGTCCGTCTGTCTGTCTGTAAAGTCATTTTGGTTCTGGATCGTATTTTTATTTTATCTGTGATGTCGAATACCTATTAAATCTTAGCAAGCAAATCCACAGATACTCGTAGAAAGAGACTGGCAATAAAACTATTTACGTCTTAGTCAAGTTTTGGATGAATAATGCAATCTTAAAGATGTCTTCAAGGATAATCCACCAGGAAATGAACTTGGTGCTAAATGTCAATCACTTCATGGATATTCATGAAAATCTGATTTTTATAATTAGGTATCACGTGCAAAAAAATATTATTGTTATTCCAAATCCTTGTTAGTTTTGAATAAAAACGTAATTTTACATTTTCAACACGACAGAAATAAATCTTGATTTTATACATATTGATCATGTTTAAGCGATAAGGCAGACTATTTTCACAATAAATGAATTATGAATTTAACGGCCACTCTATACATTCGCCGAACTATTTGCCGAACTATTCGCCGAACTATTATTTGGATAGAAGATGACAGGCGAATACTGATGAAGCCTAC
Source organism: Epirrhoe alternata (assembly GCA_963565295.1). Taxonomy (NCBI): domain Eukaryota; kingdom Metazoa; phylum Arthropoda; class Insecta; order Lepidoptera; family Geometridae; genus Epirrhoe; species Epirrhoe alternata. The sequence continues at coordinate 12,790,928 of OY751386.1, read as the reverse complement.
ACGTGTGTGTAGGCAGACCTACGTTTTTCTTTCTGACGCTGTATATCTAAATAATGTCATACACGAAAACATATTTTATATTTATTCGTTCACGTTGTAAAACAGTTTTAAATAAAACTGCGATAGTTATATAAAGTTTCATGAACCTTCAACTCGATTCATTCGGATGCGCTCGCTTTCCGCTTTCTTTGGAAATCGATATTATCTATTAGAAAAGTAGTATTTGCATTTATTTACGTAATATTTATATAATCGAATGTAAATTAGACGTGGATATAAGATTGTGGGTTTGTATAAAATGCTTGTAAAATGTTATTTAAATAGAAATATCTATTGCACTTATGTTAGTGTACATACCTACATTGTTTCAAATATAAACCCTGTAAGGGCACAGCAATATTTTGCAAGGGGCGTAATATTATTATTATACATAAGTATTAAACTTATTTCCTACTATAATAACTAATGACTTATTGCCTATGTGCATGACCAAAACCTATCACAAAATTCTAAAAATGACTAGTTTTTAAGAGTCCGCAAAAAATTGAAACAGTTTTCAATTAGGTATTTTTTTGAACTTTTTTGAATTTTATATTATTATTGTTTGCGTCTTTAATGCTATCAGGAATTTTATTATATATCTTTACGCACATTGCATCCAGAATGTATAATTTGTAATGTTGAGTTTGGTCGAGCTAGACTATTTTTTGGTCTAAGATTTTCAATTCAATTCAATTCCATTTATTAAATCAGACAAAAAAATCCATAAATTGTTAGTTACATTACAAATAAAATACAATAATAAGATTTTAGGGTCGTGTATCTTAGTCAACACAGTGCCGGTCAAAATGAGTCATGGAATTTTACAAAATATTATTACTAAAATTATATTTTTTATTATAATTATGAGTTACTTTATAATTTTTAAATGAAGCCGACGGCAAACTCTACCTTTAATCAAGATACTAAAGTACAATAGCGGCCAGCACGCTATGGGAAGCTCAAGGCTAGATCGTCTAGATCTCTTGTTCAAAATGGTACAAATAACGGTTAGTTATTAGCGACAATAACGTGTTTTCGCTTGGGAACTTTGGGTTTAAAAGTGGGGGTGAAAAGTATACTTCCACTTCGCTAATCAAATTGTCATAATCATTGTACGATTCATACTGACCTGAAAACAAATTACAATTCATGGTGTATTTATGAACGAGAGAATGATTACTTTTTCTTATAAAACGTTCTCTTCAAAGCATCATCCTTGGCCCCTTTATACGTCATGACAGCAATCACCTTCCTTCCACTTTTCCCTCATCACGGTCAAAATCTCTTCAGTTTTCAAACGTTATTTTGTAACACCCAATACTAGGTTACATCATAGATTGTTGATACTAAAGATCAATGCTATGTAAATTACAGAAAAGTGTTCTAGATCGTATCTAAATCTGTACGTACACAACCATCTACTCTGTAACCTAGGTTCACAAGCAATAAATAAATTGAAATTGACGTTATATTTGTTGATAATATATCCTTAGTTTTTTTGTATAAATCAATGAGATTTCGTATTCATGAGCTTCATTGAATTTTGGCTCACCTAGGCTTGAAACAAAACTTACAATATCGATAAAGAAGCATAGTCTGAAGAAGCATAGCATGTTTGATTTTTGGAAGTTTACCTCACGGCCACTCTACACATTCGCCGAACTATTCTTTGGAAAGACGATGAAATGAATGAAATTATTTATTCAAAATAGATAGAAGCTTACAGAAAAATCCAAAGCGCTTAACTATCTTAAATGAACTTATCTCTTAAATTTTATGATTTGATGAAAGGCGAATACAGGCAATGAAGCCCTACACGTTCGTGCACGTTGGCTTTCGTCTATCATCGGCGAATATGTAGAGGGCCCGTTACACTTTAGTAAATTAAATGAAATTCTGTATTTTAACCTTTCAAAGTATGAATTTAACTATGCTCGATGATTGTAATGCCCGATCTCGTAAAAAAAGAATTCGCAAAAATTCTTCATTGCAGTATAAAATATTGTATTTTATACTGCAATGAAGAATTTTTGCAAGAATTGATCTAGACTCTATAAATACTCTTAAATATATTTAAAAAAAGATAGACCATACGTGTTTAACGACAAAACTGACAGCAATACAGAGTAGTATGTATTTATGATTTGTTGAGAAACACGCGTAAAACCATAGTTTAAATAAAGGGTTAATTATTTCGTCTCAGTCATTGTTCAGCATAAATGTTCCATAAAAAGTTAGATAGAGATATCAATGTAGCAATAGTTCTAAACGAAACGTTCAGGAGATTATATCAGTTGAAACAATACATCTAATCAATCAACATTGCGATGTACTAGAAAAGGCATTTTTATCAAAGTACTACTTTTAAAGTAAGTACAATTAACTATAAAAGTATCTAGTAAGAATATTTGCTTACTAAAAATTGCCTGCCGATTGAAATAGTCGTCATTTTCATCTTAAAAAAAACGTTTGGCAGTTTTGAGATGACAAAAAGGATTCGCCTCGAAAAGGTCACGTGCGAGTCACGTGACTGCTCACCGACCCCGGTTATTTGTCAAGTTTTGAACCGTTCAAGTTTGCCGTCTGCCGGCATTCCTGGAGTGCCAATGTTTGTTATTCTCCAAAGTCTAAACTTTAATTTACTCTTTGCTTTTGCAATAATATTAGCGAATTAATTGTGAATTGATTAAAATTTAATACTTTAAATACCTTGACCACAAATAAATATGCATAAAAAAATCTAAATATTTAGATTAGGTATTTGAACCTAGTTTCACAAAGTGACAAGTTGGTTTAGTACTTGTGTTTTTTGTACCTGCCTATACAATATTTTTTAAATACTACATTCACAGGTACAACATTATTTCACTAACAAACTAGACGAGACTAAAAAATAAACTACAATTTATTTTCCTAGATGTTTTTGTAGTTGAGTGTAGATGAGATCTCTATAAAGGTTGAGATAATGCCTGTGGTTTATCAGATTGTCGCGGTAGTTGCGAATAGTGAGGGGGTATCAGAGCGACTCGAAATGCGTAGTGAGGGGAAAGCATTGTTTACTTTGCACGTTTATTATTATATCTTGAAGCGTGGCAATCGAGTTTACGGCTAAGACAATCAAGAAGGTTAATAATAATTCTTTTCGATTATTGTCATAACAACACGACATAATTGTTTGCATGATCGAACTCTATAGATATTCAAATATTTTGTACCCTTGAAGAAATGCTGAGACATCAGTATTGACATAGTGTGCGATCAGCTATTAGGTGTTAAAAAAGAGTCACAGTGAAAATGTAGAAAAATTACCAAAATGCTAAGGAATCAAACAATAGCTATACTTCACAAATAAATGATTGTCGACGATCCTTAGACGGCTTTTTAAATGTTTATGAGCAAGTTGAAGATCCCAGCTCTACTGCAATCATCTAAACTGAAGGGTAGAGCAATAATTTAGGTCGATCTAACGGAGATAGCGCGCTTTCTTACACTCTAGGGCTTGCTTTCTCTGTTACTTGCATTAATCTGCCGATCAATGACCATAGACTCGTGGCTTCAAGTGGATAAGATTAGCTTTTTGAAGACTTTTTGTCTAAAGCCACCAGCTTTCGATTAAACTAAAATCGATAGGTTTCGTTAAAAAGGGGATTACGACAGAATAATAAACAAGTTATCACGGTTTAAAAGATAGACGCGGTAGTAGACAGAAAGACTAACAACTGAATCATGGAGTTAAACTATGCGTGTGTGGGAATATGTGCGATGACCTAAAGTGGCCCATGATAAAATCACCTGAGTAAAGCCAGAGCAAACTGCTAGTTTAGCAATAAACTGTAATTTAATGTTGTCGGGAAGTATCAGTGATGAGCAGACGGTCAGCAGTTACCTACAACTGTATATTGTATAATGACAGTTGTAACATGCAAGGCGCAATCACTCTGACCTATTGTGATAGGACGTGGCTTAGCTTTCAAACTGGAGGAATGCTCCACTTGTTTACTTTGCTCGGCATCTCCATTCTATCTGAAGCATAACGGCGTGACTTAGCGTCACGTGGTACCAAAAGCTGGAAGTCCTCCCGTGATATTGCTTCTTGAATCTGAAACAATAATTCACTGGTCGATGCGCAACTTATAATTATTGAGTTAGATAGAGATAGATAGATAGATAGATACTTTATTGGTAGAGTTCTAACAATTATAGAAAGAAAATAAATACTACTCAATCCTTTTCATTCTAACATATTAACATTCAAAGACAATATTATAAATAATTAATAAGATAACTTTTGAAATAGGATGAGTTTTTTCAGAGATTATTCCATTAATTTATACAAATTATCTATTTAAAATATTAAGTGCAGATGACTCTATTCACCTGGATACTCAGATATTTCGTCACACGCAGCCGTCATGAAAATGTGTACCTAGTAATTTAAAAGTTGTATATCTCTGTGTCGTAGGTAATAGTACATTACGATATTAGTGCGTAAAGATGGTTATAACATGCGAGGCGGAATTTCAGCCCGAGCCGTAGGCGAGGGCGTAATTGAGCCGAGCATGTTTTAACCAATACGCACATATATCGTACGACGTTTTTTAACACATTTGCGAGGAAACAGAAAAAAAAAACATTTAAATAAACTCAATCTGTGAATGCACACTGTTGCTTTCCCGCCATTATAACAGACTGCCTTGCCTACTGAGTGGCGCCGCGCGGCGATTAGTTCTCCTTTGAATAGCAAGAGCGCGCTGCTCACTAGCTGGAGGCACGACTCCAGCTCGGCGGCGATCAGTTCCATATTTGAAATGGCAAATAATGCTGTTATGGAATTTGTATGGACTATAACATAACTATTTGCTTTGATAACACACGCGTTTGTTATGACCCGCTTTACATATTTAAAACCGGTGGAATTACATCAGCTTTACGAGCAAGGGTGTTAAAAAGTTAATTAAGATGTAACCTTTTCTAGTTTTGAAAGATTGTAGGATTGTATTTTTATTTATAGCTTTTTATATCTAACCTAAATGATTGGACATCTTATACGAAATGACAGCTTTATTAAGAACATCATAGAAGGAAAAGTGGAAGGAAGACGAGGAAGAGGCAGGCCTAGAATCAGTTTCATGAGTCAGATAAAGGAGAAGATCGCTGTCATGTCGTATTAAAGAAGTAAAGGAATCCACATTGGAAAGGGAGAGGTGGAGGAAGTTGCATCATTGCACCGACAAGAGCTGAGCTCTTAAGTTTAATAATGATACCTAACCTAACCTAACCTAGCAAGCTTATACTCACTTATTGAATGCATTGGAATTGAATCACTTATTGACATTAGCATTGGTATTTAATAGTACATTACGATATTAGTGCGTAAAGATGGTTATAACATGCGAGGCGGAATTTCAGCCCGAGCCGCAGGCGAGGGCGTAATTGAGCCGAGCATGTTATAACCAATACGCACGTATATCGTACGACGTTTTTTAACACATTTGCGAGGAAACAGAAAAAAAAAACATTTTAAATAAACTAAATCTGTGAATGCCCATTGTTGCTTTCCCGCCATTTTAACAGCGCGCTAGCGCCGCCTACTGGCGCCGCGCGGCGATTAGTTCTCCTTTGAATAGCAACAGCGCGCTGCTCACTAGCTGGAGGCACGACTCCAGCTCGGCGGCGATCAGTTCCATATTTGAAATGGCAAATAATGCTGTTATGGAATTTGTATGGACTATAACATAACTATTTGCTTTGATAACACACGCGTGTGTTATGACCCGCTTTACATATTTAAAACCGGTGGAATTACATCAGCTTTACGAGCAAGGGTGTTAAAAAAAATATTTACAAAATTCTTAGTATCACATTTAATTTTCATGTTACTACTGGTTTGAGCCGATTATAGGGGTGGTGTTTGAACGCCAAGGGTTGCAGATAGATACTTTTACACTAATATAGCAACGTAACGGTAATCATACGCCATTACTAGAGCTTTCCATAAGCATCGACCACTCTTACTAATAGCTGAATTAGTTCAAATTACGTGAAAGGAATAATTTAACAAAAATAAACGTTACAAAGTGTTCCAATCTAATATTACTACACTATTATGCAACCCTGTCTAACTAATTGGGCAAGTGGACAGGTGAACTAAATTGGAGTTATCGGAATTGTGAAATAGATTATCATGTTAAAATTAGATAGTCTGGAGGCTAGACTTTCGTATCATTATTTCTAGCCTTGATTCTTAGTGATGAGGAAATTGAACTTTTTTGCGTCGTTGAAAGGTTAAGATTCTTCTAATGTAAAATATACTGAGGTCTCTTTCAGTAAGAGCGCTGAAATCATACTAGGCTTAAGATCAGATGATTACCTATAATACTACTTATCTAATGGAAAAATACAATCAGGAAAATAAACACGGTTTGGTGCAACGCTGAATAAATAAATAAATAAATAATAAAAGAAAATGACGATGGCAAGCGCCCCGACGGTATGACTCTTGTCCCTCGGGAGAGGGGAAGGCCTTTGGTATGGGACGCTACTTGCGTAGATACCCTTGCGCTTTCACATCTACCGGGGACATCCGTTAGGCCTGGCGCGGCGGCAGATTCGGCTGAGGATCTCAAAAGGCGCAAATATATAAATCTTGAAATCTTGATCTGTAAATAAATTGTGTTTATAATTTAAAGAAAATAAAGAATGCTGGACATTTCACACAACATCATCGAGCCCCAAACTAAGGAAAGCTTGTACTATAGGAACCAGATAACTGTTATACTACAAATACATTTTGTTTATAAATACATACACATTATACATAGAAACAAGAGTTAGTTTCCCTTACATTTTTAAAACTCATGTTCGTGCGCATACAAATATTAGGTACAATTGCAAATTCACAAATTCCGAACTAGAATCTAAAACCTTCGGATTGAAAGAATACATCCCACTGGATCGACACAGTTCTAACACTCAATATTGCTTAATATTGAAACAGAGTTTACTCCATGTCCGGAACAAATAAAGATAGCAACACCAAAATCGCGATGAATCTAGTTCAAAGATGATCATGTGATAATACATAATTTACACAATACAAGTCTTCCCACAATAGAACTGAGTGCTTTTCGATGGCGTTGTGAAACTGATGGGAAAGCTATGGCTTGCGATTTGCTTCGGCTAAGCCAATCGCAATAATGTAATGAGGAAGCAAGAATTCAGTCACACTTGAGCAACGAAACTGACTAAATTATGTTTGCTAAATAGTTGGCTAAGATTCAATTTTAGCATCGCTATTGAAATAAGATGATAACTAATTCAGAAAAAAACTGCTTGAAAGAGCTGTCTTATTTTAAGCTCCAATAGCATAAACTTCGTGATGAAACCACGCTCTACTGGTTTGGATTTAAATCTTTTAAATCTTGTTTAAAAGTTTACCTATCAAGGAAAGATATGGTTGGAAGGAATTAGGGGAGACTTTTGCCCAGCAGATGGACAGCAAAGGTTGTAAAAAACCTTGTTAATAATTGGACATCAAATCTTGACACCGTCAAAATTAGCTATCAACCTTCAAACTTCTTGAGGTCTATGTGGGACCCACAGGTGGGACCTTTTGCAACAAAGAACTGTTCGTATTGTCTATTTCATTGTCTTTTTGGGTTATTATAGCGACATAATAGATTATTGTCTCATTGGGATTGTGGATGCATTGTTACGTTCAAAGCGATAACTGGCGATTGACGATTACTTAACTTGGTAGATTTGTGCACGTTTGGTTTTGATTTATTTTCTTTGAGACTGTTAAAGTAGAAAGAAAGTACGGTTTTACAATAAACAAACTGTTTTGAACATCAAAAACTTGAAAGATTGTTAGGTAAAGCATAACTTGGGGTAAAAGAGGGCTCGTATAATCTTGCCACCAAGCCAACCTTATTCGTACGGAGTACACCTTGCTGGATTACTAACGAGGCTCTGACTCAGCAAAGCGCACTGGCGAGCGTGTTTTATGTCTAGACTCTCTACAATGAAAGCTAGGCCCCAAACCGTGTTTGTTGTCAGGTCTTCACCGTATTGGTCGCGAAAGAACAGGAGTAGAATCAACTAGTTTTAAGATTAATCTAAATAATCCCAGCGGTCTGCCTGAGTATATAATTTTTGACTTTGAATACGCTATATTTGAATAAAACTAATATTTTACTGTTTTTTCAGGTTGTAACTTCTACCCAGTGGGCGAATACCTCAAGTTCGTGCGGATACCGGAGAACCTGCAAGTTGGCGATGAGGTTTTACGAGTCGAAGTTCATCCTAGGTAAGTACAGAATTGGACCAAAATACCAAAGGACGACTATACAAATAGGCCCCTTTTTAAAAGTTGTTTATATGTTTGTCCGGGTCAAATCTTGCAAGCTTAATTTGACCTGGTGTCCGATTAAGTTGAATTTACACTTGTGGGTCCTCGGTGACAATGCAATAATATGGTAACAGCGAGCAGATCTGATGATGGAGTCATGAGCTGTTCCAAGGAACTCCTCAGAAAATAGGTTGATTGAAATGAAATTTTGTACTTACATCGGTGAGTTCAATCAAATCACGGTAAAAGCTTGTACTTGTTGAAATTTATTTATTACAGTCAATACACGTTTGTCGTCCATATGATACATATCGTCATAAAAATCATACTTGCTTTCAGTAAAGCATCAGTGTATAGTTTGTATTTTGATGACTACGCTGTCAGCAGCGTCCACATCAAACAACATAATGCTGCACTGACCATCAGTCAGTACTGACTTGGATAGGGATATAATATGTCCTTACCTAGTTATGTTTGTCTGTGTGTGTGTGTTTCCCAAATAAGTTTTTATCTATCTATCTTACTTGGGCATTTATAATCAACAGAGATCGTTTTATAAAACGTTTCCATAAATTATGTCAATTTCATTTTATCCTAGTTTCTCGGGTGTATTCCCGATGTCCCCACTGAGTTGGGCCCACTGGTGGGCCCAACGCTATTTTAATAAAATTTGAAATTTTTGTTCCCGTTGTCCCCACCAGCAGTGTCAGTGGGGACAACGGGAACAAAATAATATTATTTATTTTAAGTGACGTTGGCCCACCATCACTTAGGATTCTAAATTTTGATCTTTCTTTTCGGTAAGAGATAAAAATTTAACTACCCGAGTAATATCAAACCTCAGATTTAGAAATAGAATGTCCTTCATGTAATTTATTATGAAATGCGTATTAACTTAAAAATATTATATTACCTACTATTATTATTGTTATATTTTCAGTTTACCTAAGAAATAAGCATACCCAACCCAAGTTAAATTTAAAACTTACCTAACTATTACCTCCTATTATTTCAGTTACCACATCATTATTTCAGCTAAATTATTATAGTAACAAGTTGTGTTGTGACAAGTGCTCACAAAATCTATAGTTGGTATATGGAATAAAAATGTTAAAAAATCTTAAATGAAAATCTACTTCAAATTAACTCTGGGCCTAATGTTGTTGGAATAATAAAAAACCCTACATTTTAGTTTGCCTACAAAATGTATCATTTGTCTTGCCTTGTCCCGATACATTTTTTATGAAAACGACATTAGGCTCATAGTTACTTCGAAGTGTTTTTTTATTATTAGACACAGCATCTAAAAATGCAAAAAAAACAACATTTTTTTTTCTCCATATGTTTTGTATGAAAACTAAAATGTAGGATTTTTTTATTTCAATCAACATTAGACCCATAGTTATTTTGGATCATTTGTTTACTAACAGATAGAGAATCCAAAAAAAAAAAACGATTTCCTACAAAATATATATTTTTTCATTTTATCAAAATAGAGCTCTTGACTCCTAACAAAATTTTTCCATAACTATAGCCGTTTAGATTTTCCCCTCAGAGGACGCGAGAGAATTCAACCTGTATAATGTTTATGATCTCAAGTACCCAAGTAATTGCACAATTATATATTTTTTTAGCTTAGATAATTTTTATAATCCTCTAGTAAACTTTGAGTGTATTTTTTGTTGATTCGGTGTTTTCTATTGTTAATATTAGTGTGAAACTCAGAATTGCAAATATTTCCCTAATTGTTTTATGCTTTAATGAAAGTTTTAAGCGTATTGTTGATTTAGCTGTAGGTAAAAGAGTACTTTGGTACACTTTCTGTGATTCATGTATTTGTGTTTCTTGAAATAAATATAATAATTTAAGATTTTTTTACATTTTTTATTCCATTTATCAACTATAGATTTTTAATGAGGACTTATCACAACTTGTTATAATAATTTAGCCAAAATAGTGATGTAGTAACTCAAAAAGTAGGAGGTAATAGTTAGGTAAATTTTTAATTTAACTTGGGTTGGGTATGCTTATTTCTTAGGTATACTGAAAATATAACAATAAAATAGTAGGTAATATAATATTTTTAAGTTAATACGCATTTCATAATAAATTACATGAAGGACATTCTATTTCTAAATCTGAGGTTTGATATTACTCGGGTAGTTCATTTTTTATCTCTTACCGAAAAGAAAGATCAAAATTTAGAATCCTAAGTGATGGTGGGCCCAACGTCACTTAAAATAAATAATATTATTTTGTTCCCGTTGTCCCCGCTGACAATGCTGGTGGGGACAACGGGAACAAAAATTTCAAATTTTATTAAAATAGCGTTGGGCCCACCAGTGGGCCCATCTCAGTGGGGACATCGGGAATCGAACGACACTCGAAGTATAGTACTAGAAACTGTAAGCCATCGTACTATTTTGTTATCGATTTACTTTTTATCGATATATTGAGTTCGCAATAAAATATATACAACTAGTTTAGATTTTTCGTAGATAACCCTAAAATATAAAACTGGAAAAAAGGGAGTGAGGCCTTTGCCCTGCCGTGGGACAATAGGCATAAAGTGCGAAATTACTTAGGGGGGGGGTAAAATATGCAACACACACTAATGAATTAGATTTTCTTGCAAATCTTTTACATGCATTTACTAAGAAGTTATGATTTTATAATAAATTATTTTATATGTATGCATAGATACGTTATTTGTTAAACTTATCAATAAAATCTAAGATCTCACGTTTCTTATTCTTTACAGTTTTCTCCTTGACTTATGTGAACCTAATTATATGAGTGTTTTATTATTTAGCGAATTTAAATACCGCTCGAGTGAAACTTCCAATCATTCACTCCACAGAATGAGAATAGTTTGTATCTCACGCAGTAAAGTGGCTCAATGAAAGTATAGTGAGAGTATAGTTATTACAAAATTGTTGGTATTTTATTCAAACTTTACAAACGTTTATCCAAGATTAAGGTCAGAGGTCGTATCAGTATTGCTTTCATCTTAACCTTTTTAATATAAAATTCTGTTTTTGGCTCGTTTTGCTAAGCTGATACCTTAGCGACCGAGCGAGCGTCAAATTGTATTGGTTGTAACTTTTCCGTTTAAATTTGTCCCGCGGTGGGGATCGATCCCGCAACCATATGCGTCGCAAGCGTACCTTCGCCCATTACATACTGTGCTGAGTGCTTCTCTATCTTACATTTTAATGACGAAAAAATCTTTGTAATCTATACTAATATTATAAAGAGGAAAGATTTGTTTGTTTGAAATGAATAGGCTCCGAAATTACTGGACCGATTTGAAAAATTCTTTCACCAATAGAACGCTATATTATCCCCGATGAACATAGGATATATTTTATCCCGGGGAAGTGAAGTTTTCCCGAAGGATCGCGGATAACACCGCGGCGGACAGCTAGTGACTTATAAATCAATTATATAAATATTATAAATAAATAAATAAATAAATAATGCTGGACATTTTCACACAGCATCATCTAGCCCCAAACTAAGCATAGCTTGTACTATGGGAACCAGATAACTGATATAATTATGTACTACTTATATACTTTTTGTTTGTAAATACATACATATTATACATAGAAACACCCAGACCCGAGATAAATATTTGCAGATTATACAAACATTTATCCCGCGGCGGGGATCGAACCCGCAACCTTCTGCGTCTCAACCGGGCTTTCACCCACTGCGCCACAGAGGTCGTCGAAATATAAATCAAATTACTTAAAATTATATGTAATCATAGAAAATATGCCTAGATACTATCCCATACTATGCACATAAATAAGTATTTCTGATTCTCAAATTAATAAAAAAGAAAGTACCAATTAAAACATTAGTTTACATGTTAAATTATTGGTATTAGGTAATCATTATCAAAACGATCGGTTAAATATGCAATGAAAGTGGGCGATCGGGCGTGAAAACGTTATGGCTTTCGATATGATTCATTATGATTGATTTGATTTTAATTTGTTGGGCTTACGGAAAGAATGTAATAATTTTTTTTTTTCATTTCAATTGTGGACGAGGAAAAAATGGATCGTAAAACGAGGCGTTGTATGCAGATAAATATATTTCTTAGAGATAAAAAAATTAAAATTAACATAAAAAATAATTAGAGAGTAAGCCTCATCGCAGACTGCAGACTTTCTATCGGCCGATAGTTGAGACGGAATATACTTCGGCTCGTAATTAGTATGGAGAAGTATAGTCCGTTTTAACTATCGGCCGATAGAAAGTCTGTAGTCTGCGAGGGGTCTAAAGGAATCTATGCACAAGATAAGAGTAGCACAGCGAGCCATGGGGCGCGCCATGCTCGGCATCTCCCTCCTCGGTCACATACCCAACATAGAAATACGTCGAATCAAGGTCGTAGACGTAGGTATGCGCATCGCAAGTCTCAAGTGGAGATGGGCAGGACACCTGGCTAGACGGAAGATGGACTCCAGCAATTACGAAATGGTGGCCCAGAGATGCACAAAGGCCACGAGGCAGACCATCCGCCCGATGGTCAGTTAATGTAGCTGGAAAAGCGTGGGAAAGGACTGCACAGGACCGAAAAGAGTGGCGATATAGAGAGGAGGCCTATACTCAGCAGTGGGTGCAACCGGGCTGAATAGATAGATAGATTGAATACACTGTAGCATCTTATGCAAGAACTAGAATTAATATGAGTAGATACACTCTAGCATTTATTCCTAAAATGTCGAGTTACGAAAGAATAACAGGAACGTTCGTTTCATGCCTTAATATTCTTGTTTAAATACCAATTAGACGATAATCCGTCGTGTAATTTGTTAGTAAAAGTGTAAAAGTCGATTGACTTCTATAAGCGATAGGTCAATATTGCTAAAAGTTCTTTGCAAACGAGCGTTTAAAACGCTACTATTTTGTTAGATTAATTTAGAATGTTTTGTAACGTTTTTTTTTGCAATAGTAGTGTACCTTTCATCCTTAATATTGTTTTTGAAGTGAAAACTTCTTCAGGCACGCTGCGTGATTTTGAGGTGACCATAAATACTTGGATTCGCCTCTAAAAGGCTACTCACCGACACCTACTAGTAACGCCATCTAGTTCTGTACTCGGTAAACTTTTACGGCAATATTTTTTAATTAATCTAAAAACCCATTTTTTAACTAAACGAGTGAAGTCATTATCTTTAGATAAATTTTAGATTTCCTAACGATTCAAAAAATACACTAGGCACCTAATTGTTCAAGTCAACACTTTTTTCGGCACTTCCGGGAGTGCCACGGTTTTTTTTTTCTAAAATATTTTGTCAGGGCATATAAAAATGTAGCGATATTTACATTCAGTAAAAACTTTATAGAGTAAAAGCATTCTTAGATACATAAATATTTCATTTGAAGTAAAGAAATAACTTAATAGTAAACATATAACATATTGAAAAAGTGTTAAAATATTCTGGTTCTGGTGCATAGGGTTCTTCTATAAAAAAGAACGTACTACTTAACTGATATCCTCGCTTGTCGTCAATTATAGAAACGCTTAAAAAACGCCCGTCTGTAAAAAAACAGCAATTTGTGTACCGGATTTTACACGATGAGTCTCTTGTATCAAGTATGCATTACACAACAATGCGCCGGCGCCGGTTTGAATGACTGGTGCATTTCGTGAATATAATTGGTGATTGACGTGTGCCGCCGATAAATTCATGCTCTGACATATCGGCAATTGCCGAGACGTGTGTGTCGTGTGACAAGTGCAGGTTTTTGTCGTAACAAGTTCAGGTTTAGGGGGTATAGGTATCTCCTACTAGCTGCAATCCGGGGAAATACTTGGGGCCTTGGAAATACTTCACTTCTACAGGAAAGGAGTCTATACATAAATTCAAATATTCGATTCGGTGAAGGTTACCTTGTCCTAAGCTACTCTTGTTTTCTTTGCTTTTAGTTCTATTATAATGAGAAACTTGGGATGGATAGATAGCCAGATATTTGTTGCTCTTTCACACTGAAACCGCTGAACGGATAAGACCCTTAAACGTCATTTACACGATACCCATTCTGGGATATCGTTCTTGTCAATGCTCTCTCAAACTCAACGGAGCAACAGTCTGTGGCAAGTGGCAAAAATATAGATGGATTGTGTGAAAGAAGATAAGAAAGGAGTGGATATGGAGATGACGAGTGATAGAGGAGAGTGGAGAAAGAGAACATGTTGTGCCGACCCCGCATGAGCGAGATAAGGGCAGGCCAATGATGAAGAGGCAAAAATACTGTGACAGAATCACAGAATCTTGAATCTTGAATCTTCAGAGGCATGTACAAATACATATTTGATACATGCCCACATCTTGCAGAGTATTCCATACGTGACAGGTTGCAAGCCCATCGCCGCCTATAAGAATACTAACTGGTTTCGTCACGATGTTTTCCTTCACCGTTCAGAGCTCGTGTTAAAGCGCATATAAATTTTACGAAACGCAAACGATGATGCACGACCGGGATTCGATCCCACGACCTTCGGATTGAAAGTCGAGGGTTGAGTGACTTAGAAGAGTGTACCGTATCTTTGGATTACATTCTTTATCGATTTTTCACTTCATGTCGAAATCACAGATAGACATCTAATAAATCAAAAAAAGCAATCCTATAACTAAATATGGTACAAGGTCATCACAAATCCGGTTGCATCGTTATCGACTAAACGTTTTTACTATCAAATTACTACATCGAGCTGAATGCAAATAAACTGGTTCTATTCATCATTAATTTAGTCCTCAATAGGTCACACTTTAGTGCCTAAACACGATGTTGTAAAGGCTCATCTACATTACCACAGAATAAGTTTAGGCAGCGACAGAAATTCGTGAACAATTGGAGATTTTAAAGCTACATTTTCATCATGATGTGTGGAAAATTGTATATATTTTTCACTAGCTGTCCGTCACAGTATTACCCGCGTTCCCTCGGGAAAACTTCACTTTCCGGGATAAAATATAGCCTATGTTCATCAGGGATAATGCAGGATTATAATGGTGATATTTTCAAATCGGTCCAGTGGTTTCGGAGCCTAATCAATTCAAACAAACAAATATTTCCTCTTTATAATATTAGTGTAGACAAATAGTAATGGTGCGAGGCAGGGCATCCGATACAAGCTCTTTGTATTTTGTGTTTTAAGCTAAGTTATGAACCTACGAAGATTTACAAACAATAAAATGTTCATGAACTTCTGTCACTAACCGTAAATTTCAGCTTGATTGTATTACTGTAACGTTCTGTTCTGCCACGAAAATACCTTTTTTGAATCTAGGAAAATGCAAAAAATCTAAAGGCTGGAACAGATTTTCATGATCGAACACAAATAATAAAAAATACATGATTACCACCACCATGACATCACCAAAAAAGCCACTCTCAGCCAATGTCAAAATACAGAATTTGGTTTGAAATCTCTAGTAACTTGTAGATGATAAGTGACCTGAAATGCCTTCGTGCGTGTAGATTTATGGAGAAGGAATAACCTCCATTATTATGTCTTTATAAACATTATAGAGAAATAATGGCTAATACGTGTGAAACAGACTATTTATGTACACGATTATTTTGAAACAACAATATTATCGTGTACGGCTGTACCCATGACTTACAGATCGTAAGTCGGGGTTCAATGTTATACCAGAAATTGAACTTTTGACCGGGTGTAGGGCTAAGAACTCATTATTTCCAGGCATTTCATGACTTCAAAATCAAAAATAGACTTACATACATTTTTGCTGACCATAATTCAGTCAGTAGACACTTGAAGGGTTCACGGCCTGCAATATTTAGATTTACCTTTTGGTCGGAGAAAAGATATAAATAAATAAATAATGCTGGAAATTTCACACAGCATCATCTAGCCCCAAACTAAGCAAAGCTTGTACTATGGAAACCAGATAACTGATATACTACTTATATACTTTTTTGTTTGTAAATACATAAGTACATATTATTACATAGAAACACCCAGACCCGAGATAAATATTTGCAGATCATACAAACATTTATCCCGCGGCGGGGATCGAACCCGCAACCTTCTGCGTCTCAAGCGGGCTTTCACCCACTGCGCCACAGAGGTCGTCAAAAAAATATACCAAGATCTCAACAATAGCGCCACTTAGTACAGGAATGATCAGTAGAACCGATCTTAAACACCGTTGACACACCATAATGGACCAAGTTGATGATTCAGACAGATTAATATACAATAGTTTTTGTTTACATAAGTAATTGCATAACTTTCGGGACTTCCGGAATGTTTTCGGAGCGTGTGAAGTGGCACTTATTAGCAAAATGGTATAATTCCGATTTAGATAATCTGAAGATTGACCGTTTTATTGGTGTTTTGTATCATATAAATTGATCTCCCAGTTTGAGAATGATTCATTTTATAACATTCAATTCAATTTCATTTTTTCTTTTTTTTTCTATTTATTTTTAGTAGTAAGCAACTGCGCATCAGAGTCACCAGAGTTGGCCACTGACTCACACTACCTTACTTTTTTTTTGCAAAATCGCAACTATCCATGGGATTGCATCTTGGTATGGAATGCCAGATTCTGAAAAATATGGGCCTAGTAATTTTTTAGATAACGCTTTGTTAACCCTTGGACATCTTCAAAATTATTTTGAATGTTTATAAATCTGCCATCATATTATGCTTTGATATATTTATTTCAATAATTACCTATTATTTACTAAAATTGTTATGCAAAATGATCTAATGCTCATAAATATTCGTGTAGATGAGACTTAATTATGCCTTCCGTCTGTTAATTCGTTATAATGGCTCTTACTGCAGTTATTATGTCATTCGTCTCAACCGTTACCTTAATCTTTTTAAATAATTGCTGTACGTGAGAGTTTGTGAGTTTGTTTTAACCTATGACCTTAAATTATGAGTTTTTATACTTACGTCTATTTAGTCATAAACACTTGATTACTTATACTTTCTTAAAAATTTAAATACACACATACATAAAATCTTGCTTCTCTCCCATAGAGGAGGCAGGCCAAGTTAATAAATGTATCACAACTTCATAATCGCTAACTTTCTATTTAGGATATTAGGCCAAAGGAATAGTCATCTCATAGAAAAAACACAACCAAAACTTTTGATCTAGTGCCATCTAGTGACCGTGTTGCGAATTACATATATTTTTCCCACGGCGGGGCTTAACAATGAAAAGCTTTGAAACCGGTGACAGCTCTCCTCTTTATTTTAGTTCTTGTAGAGCAATATAGATGTCACTATTACCAAGCTTTGTTAAATGCAAAACTAACAAACAATACAATTCATAAAATTTATTATAGAAACTAGATTAGAAAACGAGATGGATTAGAATAGGTACTTAGGTACCTACTTATTGTACACCCCGATGACAAAAATATAAACTACGACCTGATAGAAGTGTTATTTTCTTAGCTAATAGTACTATCTATCTTTTCCAGAAAGAACCTCAGTCTCCAGCCAGTAGATAAGGAGGAGGATGCCCATCTCTTCACATACCGCGACCTGAACCGCACCCACGTGTCCGTGGTGCTGGCGCAGAGTGTCGACCACCTGGTAGACAGCGACTCCCCACAGAACGTCGTCAAGTTCCGTCTTGGCTGTGATTTTGATGCTGGTGATGATCTGGTGAGTATTTATGCATGGATTATGAAAATGGACCAAAGCGATTATTTGTCTTAATCATCTAGTATTAAGTGATCCCAGCGGTTCTTCTGAATTTTACTCAGACTTTGACTTATTATGTAGGTACTTACATTATTACTTGAGACTAGGGTGGTCGCACAGTCCAGCCGAGCCGAACGCGGCAAACTGTCAATTCAATAGAGAAATGCTGCTGACGTCAGAAGTGAGCCGCATTTTCTGATGTCATCAGCATTTTTTGTACTGCAGCGTGCAGCGTGTACGGCGCGGGCAGTGTGCGATTCTCTACTGTAGAATAGAGACATTCTACAAATGCGAAGCAGAAGCTGATATTTTAACCAAAAATTATTTAGTATTATTATACACGGTGTAAAAAGACTGCTACCGAAAACTGAGGGTTTGCAATCAGACCATGACTTTAAACATATTTAGCGAAAAAAAAACGCAAAATTTTTTTTTGGCTTATCTTTGTCATGTTATGTTATTTTCAGTTATTTACTACTAGTACGACATAATAAGACCATACCTACCTAATAATTGTATTTATAAAAGAAAAAAACAATTAAAACTCAAAATCCAGCAAAAAAAACGCGCCCAAAACATACGGAAACAGTGCTCTTCAAATGCTGTTTTCTCCGGATATAATTATTTTTTCGGTAAATCCTTTTGGATTTGGTTGTGTGTTGGGATGCTGTACCTACCCCTTTCGGCTTCGGTAAACGTCTTTTTACACTCTGTATAGGGAAGACTTTTATTAAAATTCGATAATAATACTCGTCTCTAAACAAACACCCTCCTTTAAGGTTATAATAAAAAATCAATAACCTTGAGTCAATTGATGTGAACTCTTTGATATTACGAGTACGAGTATACATTTAAAATTGAATAGAGTTATGGCTATTAAGAGTGTTGAATGTGGAAGACCTACATATAACACAGTAAGCACGATGACTTAATACAATAGGATCAAAGCTTGGAGTTGAAAAAGCCATGTATGAGAAGCCTTTAATGTGAAAAAAAAATATTCAATGGCGCGAAGTTTTTCACACATTTTGAGGAGGTTCAATACCTCTTGTAAAATCAAAGTCAATAGACCTAACAATTTTTTAACATCATTGCCTAATCCACAGTTTCACTCATGTAGTATTAACATTTTTTTATTTTCTATTGCGGACTACGATCTACATCTGTTCCAAGTTTCATCAAAATCGGTCCATTAGTTAATATGTAAGGTGTGAATAAAACACAAACATCCAAACATGCAAACGTACTGCGTACGTTAGTAGGATAGTAGGAAGTCCACCAACTGATTTTAAAGTCGAGTTTACCAAAATATTATTCTTGTAAAGCAAATATAAGTAATTTCCGTAGAAAGTTCATCACAACCTGATTCTAATAAAAACCTACACCTGAGACTTCCCACACAGTTCCGCAAACAGCGGCAAGTGAAACCTACCACCTTACTGCTTTTTCCTAATCAATGCGGTCTTTCCACTGTCACTTTCAATGCCATAAAAGCACAGGTCATTTCCATGTTACTACAATTTTATGCAGCTCACACCCACCCAGGTTGAATAGCACCTCTTACGGCGACCTCCGTGGCGCAGTGGGCGAACGCCCGCCTGCGACGCAAAAGGTTGCGGGTTCGATCCCCGCTGCGGGACCAATATTTGTATGATCTATAGATATTTGTCTCGAGTCTGTGTGTTTCTATGTATAATATGTATGTATTTACAAACAAAAAGTAAATAAGTAGTGTATCAGTCATCTAGTACCCATAACACAAGCTCTGCTTACTTTGGGATTAGATGATGCTGTGTGAAAAGTCCAGCATCATTTATTTATTTATTTATAACTGGTACGCTCACGGCTTCACTCACGTGGTACCAATATTTTCCCCCTTTTCTGTCTTAGGAGCAGAGTTTCCCAAATTCCTTTCTTAGTGCTCCTCTACATCATCTAGGAATATATACTCCAAGTTTCATGTTTCTAGGACTTATGATTTAGGCTGTTTTGGAGGTTGATATAAACAGACACTCACTAATTATGAAGTACCTAGATAATTATAGTCCCGACCTCACACTAGGATTACCTGTTTGGCGGGTATTGCAGGCTTTGAGTACTTATGAAAACAATCCACACGCAACGAATAAAATAGCGAACTCTTGTATTTCAGTCAAGCCTTTACCTGCTACGTCGTTAAAATAATACTGAGTTTCGATTTTAATTTATTTTAATAAGTATATCTCTGTGTCTATTTTTGCCACCGTAGCTCTCAAACGAATAAAGCGCTCGTTGTCGTGCTTGCTTAGTCGTTCTTGATAGACGACCAGTGACATTTTCATCTGAGCGTTTCCGTGCTTTGGAATGCACGTTAAATTATCGGTCCCGGCTATTAGTCATTAAGCCATGATGGAGGCCTTAGGCGGCCTAAAACTCCGTTATCAGAGTTGGCCACTGACTCATACAAACGCATTACGAGTAACTTGTGAATATATCAGGACTTTTTAGGCTCTTCTGCGTGACCACTAGAACATAAAGACATGGAAACCAACGTTTGAATAGTCTCTGTACACTTTTTTCTCATAAACAATTATTTTTCCAGATCTCAGCGTACCTCTCTGTTACGGTATACATCGAAGACGTTAACGACAACGTGCCCACCTTCATCGACACACCATACGAAGTAACAGTGGATGAATTAACACCAACAGGTACATAAAAGCGATAAAGTTCACAGATTTATGGAGTCTGAGTCTCTTTGAATCCAGTGATTCTTTATTAATCATCATCAGCCTATGCAGTCTGCTGGAGGATATAGGCCTCCCCTAGCACCATTGCACCCTGTCCTTAGCTGCCTTTATTAATGGTTACTTTTAAATTTCCAGGTCTAACCATCTTCAAAGGCATTCGTGCCTTCGATCGAGACAAACCAAACACTCCAAACTCCGATGTCCAGTACAGCATCGTCTCCGGAGACCCTCAGGGTCACTTCGCACTGGAGAGCTCGCACAAGCCGTCACTGGTGCTGATGCGTGCTCTAGACTATGATGCAGGGGATAAGGAGTTTTTGCTTGTTGTTTCTGCTTCAGTAAGTTACGTTATTCACATCAAAGTGGTTGTGTGCTTCACCAATAGAAGATTTGATTAGTGTGATACCACGCCAATCGTAGTTAGGAACTTTCTAGCCAATCTCAATTGGACCTTTGTACCTAGTTACATTTTTCTTATTCTAAATGTAGATCAATACAAATTAACTAAGCTCTAATACGTCGGCATTCTTAAATTTTGCATAATTTTTCCTATGAAATTATACTGAGTTTAATGAGAATTGTTTTTTTTTTTTAATTCACCGCTTTCTTCCATTTTCAGGATCGAGGCTCTCCACCCAGAAGTTCCAATGCCACCGTCCACATCATAGTGCAAGATAACGATGACCTGCCTCCAAAGTTCACGCAGGAGGTCTATAGGACGCAGATTCCAGAGTTCTATCCATTACTTGTAAGAAATTTTGCTGAATTATTATTATTCATGCAGATGTAAGCAATGCGAGTTTGTTTTTTTAAGAAGAGTAGCTTGATCTGCAAGTAGTGAAGTTATACATAACGGTGTCTGTAGTTTCAATTTAGCCAAGGCACAGCATTCTTAGGCCCACTTAGACTTAGACTTTTTTTTTTTTTTTTTTTTTTTTTTTTTTTTTTTTTTTTTTTTTTTAGATTGCTGGAAAACATTATAATATCGAAAAATCAAGTGATTGATAAAAACAAATAAACTGCATTTTTCAGGGTAAACGCATCCACAAGGAACTGCTTTTCCCGACTCCCATCAAAGCTGTGGACCAGGACAGTGGAGTGAGAGCTATGTTGCGGTACGAGCTGATCTCAGGGAATGAGAGGAAGCTCTTCAGCCTGGACCACTTCAATGGTACCCTGTTCCTGGAGCAGGAAATTGATTTGGATGCTGAAACTGGCCTTTCTGGTAAGAAGAGTAACAGAAAATCATAAACGACGACCTCTGTAGCGCAGTGTGCGAAGAATAGAATAGAATAGAATATATCTTTATTGAAAAATACCTAATAATAACAATAGACAAAGAGAAATAAAGAAGAACAGAAAATATAAAACTTAGGTATAACAATGGGCGGCCTTATCGCTGAAAGCGATTTCTTCCAGGCAACCTTTGGATGGACAGGACAGATTTAAAGATGTCGACGGCTAGCTTAGGGAAAAATAAATAAATCCACTCCACTTCCACTCCACTTGCGACGCAGAAGGTTGCGGGTTCGATCCCCGCCGCGGGACAAATGTTAGTATGCTCTACAGTTATTTGTCTCTGGTCTGTTTTCTATGTATTTACGAACAAAAAGTATGTAACTAGTATATCAGTCATGTAGTATCCATAACACAAGCCCTGCTTACTTTAGAGCTAGATGATGCTGTGTGATAAGTCCAGCATTATTTATTTATAAAATATTATTATTATTTATTTATTTATATTTAACGGAAACCCTACTATGTAGGTAAAAACACTGTTTATATTTTTAGTACTAATCTTGTATTCACACTTCAAATCAATTCAATCAATGAGCATTTGAGCTAACTTAAAACTTTATTTTTGCTAAAATTGTTTTTATAAATTTCAGCAAATACCTTTATCCTGCAAGTGCAAGCATCTCAAATAAATAATCCTCTGAAGACGGCGCTGGCGAGGGTGGAGGTGGAAATACTGGACCTCAACGATAACCTACCTGAGTTTGAAGTGGACTTCTACAACATCAGTATTGTGGAGAACTTGCCTAATGGTGTGTGTTTTTTACTTATTTACTGTACTTGTTCACAATAAAGATATGGAAGGTATCTAGCAATAAAATAGTGAGTAGCAGTCCTACTAATATTTTAAAATATTCGAAATAGCATGTACGAATGTTTTGTGTTTCAATCACGCTTGCAAACTAATTTGGCAGAATCTTGGAACTGGTGTAGTTACATTTGAAATACTACTACTTCCTTCCAAATAATACTACTTCCCTCTGGCACTAGCCGCGTGCGGAAGCTTGTATTAGATGCAGAAACATTCTCTCGCTAGCTAGAACAGAGATCATAATTTTTATGGCATTTATTTCTTTATTCAATTTTTAGCAGTTGGTTTACTTTTGTTCCCATGGTTGTCAATTGTCTTTTATAATTTCTCAAATTAACAGGTTTCAGTGTCCTCCAAGTGATGGCATCAGACAAAGACCAGGAAGACAACGGCGAGTTTACCTACCAGCTCAACGACCCTGAGGGTTCCTTTTCTATCGATCCTAGGACTGGTTGGCTTACTGTTCGGAATCAAGTAAGAGTTTTTGCTAACCTATGGTGCTTGCTGTATTTTGAGTATGCGTTCAAATTTAAATCTCATCTCCAGTGTTTGATTAATTGCTCAATTTCAATAGAAAACTGTGAAAATAAATTTATGTTTACGCTTAGGCTCAAGTCTGAGTGTGATCATTATATTTCTACAGAGTCCGATAAGAATTTAGAGTTAGCACTTTGACATTTTATTTCAATTGAGAACAAGGCTAACAGTCAATTTATTTTTTAGACGATTCTAGACAGAGAAGCCCACTCGTCACTACGAATGAAGGTTTACGCCCGAGAAAAGAACCCAAGTGTCGTAGGAACATTTTTTGAGAAGCAGCGAATGCCCAAATGGAGACGAACGCCTACCACACCAAGAACTCAAGCAAAAGACAAAACAACATACGTTTTTCCTGATAAGTTGGGGACGAGGAGTGAAAATATAGAGTACTTTGATGACCAACTTATGTCTTTTGTAAACGTTGAAGTTACACTTCTAGATGCTAATGATAACAACCCCACATTTGTCCCGAGTAATTTATACGAGTTTACAGTAAAGTCAAACGCTAAAGTGGGATCGGACATTGGAAAACTAAAAGCTGTTGATCCAGATCTTGGAAGAAATGGAATGGTATTCTATGACCTTCAAAGAACTAGTAATCTGACAATTACTTCTCCTTTCCTAGTAGACGCTAAGACTGGAGTAGTCAGTCTAGCGGAATCTCCTGTAGTTGAAGGGAGACATGCACTATTTGTAGAAGCTTCAGATCAACCCGCCAACCCTAGTGAAAGGAGATACTCTTTAGCTGTTGTAAATATTGACGTTATCAGAGCTAGCAAAGGTAATATATCAATCATTTACCGTCAAATTATTTGATAAATAATTAGGGAACTAACACTAAATAATTATTTACAGGAAGAATTGACAAACCAGGATTTATAGGATCACCGTATGAGTTTTGGGTTGGTTCAAACGTTGATATTGGCACAAGCGTAGGACAAATCAGAGTAAATGATGTACTTGATAAAAATGAAGTTACTTATGACTTACTTCACGGATATGAAGAAGGAGGTATAGATTTTTTTGTTAAATTATCTCATATAGTTTTTTTGAACTCAGTTAATAATGATCGCCATACTTTTGTTTTTGCAGTACCATTTGCGGTTGAAGAAAGATCAGGAGTAATTACAGTGATTGATGAACTATCAAACTACAACAGACCAATTTATGATTTCGAAGCAGTAGCAATACAGGAAAATGCCAACATTACTATACTAACTAACGCAACAGTACATGTAGTAGATGTAAATGATGAAAGAGGGGTATTATTGAAGTAATTGACTTTGATTTTACAAAATTATATTATTTTAATACAATAAAGCCAATAATACAATAACAACAACATTTTATATTTCAGGGGAGCTCACGCACCACTCGTGTTTCATGTCAAAGAAAATGTAGCAGGTGCAACGATTGGTCAAATAATCAAAGTTAATATGAGTAGTATATCGAATAACATTGGAAACATTCAGTTTTTGATTGCAAATCAACAGGATGTCACTGATGATATTGCTATAGGTACATTTAAATTCTATAGTTGTTTAAAATTTAAAGCATATTGTTAAAGACACAATCATTTACTTTTTACTAACTAATTACAGGTCAAGATGGAACAATATATGCTCAAAAGCCACTTGATCGAGAAAAAAGAGACACGTATAGAATGACTGTGATCGCAGAGTTCAATAGAGGAATGATATCTGGAGCAGGCATCTATCAAGTAACCATACATGTGGACGACGAGAACGATAATCCACCTGTCTTTGAGCTCCCAGCTTATGAAGGATTTATAACTGAAAACTCCAAAAAGGGAACAGAAGTCAAAATGACTACAAAAATCAAAGCTAAAGATGCAGACATTGGACAGAATGCTGTTTTTATGTACACATTCTTTGGAGAAGGAAGAGAGTTGTTCGTTGTTGACGAACAAACCGGCGTGGTCTCTTTTATAGGGAACAAATTAGATCGAGAAGAAAAAAGCGTGTATGTTCTCAAAATTGTAGCAAGAGATCGGGGTGGTCTTAGCTCTGATGCAAAGTTGACCATTATCGTTGGAGATGAAAACGACAATATTCCTAAATTCAACCAAATAGTTTTACCGTTTGGGGAAAGTGTTGAACTGTTGGAGTCTGATGAAAAATCTACAATTAAAATATTCCAAGAAAAGAAAAACAATGTTAGCACCGGAATTATTAATGTTCCAGCCAAACCAAAAAACAATTTTGCATTGAAAGTGGACGAGCTAGGTCCACTTTTTGCAATACCTGAAAATATAGCGATCGGTTCCATTGTCCTGAAGTTGCATGCAATTGATAAAGATAGCGGCGTAAATGGACAAGTGAGATATGAATTTATATCGGAAGTCTTCATCCCTCCTTACACGTCAATGATTAGTTCATCGCAGCCAAAGAGATATTTTGTGATAAACGAACGTCTCGGTCATATTATTGTAGCTAGAACTCTACCGCCTCAGTCGGAGTTCAGGTTGAATGTCTCAGCAATAGACGGGGGTGAACTAAGTGATCACATTTCCGTTAGAATATTTGTTAAAGATATCAATGATCATTTCCCAATGTTCAAAAAGTCCTGGTACAATTTCAATGTAGAAGAAGCTCAGTACACAAGACGGGTTTTAGGCAAAGTCGATGCTTCAGACGCAGACTTTGGACAGAACGCCAACATAACTTACTTTATAGAGCCTACTGGAAAAAATATTCCATTCGAAATATCACCACAAACAGGTGTATTCAGTGTTAATGGGGAACTAGACAGAGAAAAAGAGGACAAGTACATACTAACGGTTGTAGCAAGAGACAATGGACCCGAAAAGAGTTTATCATCTTCGGTTAGCGTAGAAGTACAAGTTCTAGACGTGAATGACAATGCACCTCAATTCTTTGCATACGATGAGTTGATAGAATGGAAACATCCAGAGGCTGATGAGTTATCCAACCACAATTTTGAATCTGTTATGATGCTACCAGTTTATAAGGCTAATTTGGAAGAGAATGCGCCAATAGGAACAACAGTAACCAAAGTATACGCTAATGATTCTGATTTTATCGGGAACGGCAACGGCCTAATTTTATACAGTCTACCTCAAAAGAAGAATCAAATGAACTTATTTGCAATTGATTCTAAGGAAGGCATTATTACAACAACAGCTAAATTGGATTATGAAAATCAAGCAGTCCATAACATAACTGTTGTAGCTTCAGACTTAGGATCGCCAAGCTTGAGTTCAACAGCTATTCTCATGCTGACAGTAACTGATGTCCCAGATGAAGTAGAAATGTCAGAGAAACCGGTTTTCATATCTAGATACTACGAGTTAGAAATAGAAGAAAATGTTCATGCTCCAGTCGAACTAGTCACATTGAATCTCACCGAGTATTATGAAAACTTTAAAATGAGGTACTACATTTTGAATGACAACGATACTGATATAAAGAGAACTTTTGTTATTGATCCTAGAAATGGAACATTGTACTTAGTGAGAAGCCCAGACAGAGAAACTAAAGACGTTTATGAAATCATAGTTAGAGCTGAAAGACAAAAAGTTAGTAGAGAACTGCCACATATGATCTTTCCCGTGGCTGATGATGTTTTAGAAGGAATGAGTAAATTCGACGTAAAAGTAATAGTGAGGATTAGGGATGTAAACGATAATGCTCCTAAGTTTACAAATGGTGGACGTCCACTAGTAACAGCAATTCCTACAACAGCGCCATTTGGTTATCAAGTTATACAATTAAAGGTAAGTGAAGGTACTCGCAGAAAAAAAAAACATTTAAAATGTTTTTTGCTTAATTTATTTGTTCTTTATAAATATTTCTTTTTCCAGGCCACTGATGCAGATTCAGGGATAAACTCTGACATCCGCTACCAAATTTTAAACGAGCATGCTCCACGGTTTTCTGTAGATCCGGTCTCAGGAACCGTGAGAGTAGTTGCCTCTCTCAGTAGAGATGCTGGTAGAGTCTTTGGCTTTGACGTAAAAGCGACGGATAAGAAAGGGGCTGATGATGGAAAATCGGCTATTGCTAATGTTTTTGTAAGTTTGACATGCAGTACTATCAAGAAAAGTCAATCGTTACATTGAATAAAAGTAAGAAGAAAATTAATGATGATATATCAAAACCTTGATTTCAGGTTTACGTTTTGGATGAAAATAAACAACTTGTCCTAGTAATGGGGGCCAAGCCGATGGAAATTGAGAGAGAATTAGATAATATTACTCGATCTCTTTCTAGCATCACTGGTTATGATATCAGAGTACGAAGATTAGAAGCTAACATGAAAGCTTCTATGGATGGACAAGCGTAAGCGATGCTTTTGACAATTTTATTATTTTACTCGTACTTGAAATAGGTACCCTTTCTGATTTGAATGCACTGTTTATTTTTCCAGAACTGATTTGTATATTTATGGCGTAGATCCACAATCTAATGCTATTATTGACATGGATATTCTTCATCGGTAAGTTTCTCCACATACCGTCAGAAAGTCAAATTTCACTTTTGATAACTTGATCTTCTTGATCAAAAAGGATCATTTTTTGAAATATAATTTGCAGATCTCTAATGAAACGAGAAATTGATCTCAGACACAACCTAGCAGGATTCAAGGTTTTAGAAGTCGGGGACACTACTATGGTTCAGGCCAGGAGTGGCAGACTACTCAGTACAATGGAAATAAGTGTAGTTGCGCTTGGTTGCATAGTCTTCGTCGGCGCTTGTACTACTGCTATTTGTATACTATGCGTCAGAAAAAGCAGGAGGTAAGAATTGCAAAATTAATTAGGCTTTTCATTTCTCTTATTTCGACACTGATGAAAAATCATCTATGAAAATAGTGATGCTTAGATTTATTTCTTTCTACTACTACGACTGTTCATACTTTCAAATGACTGCCATTAGTTTTAGTATCTTTGGTTCATTATTTTTAGAAAGTGTTTTGTCGATTCCATTTTCAGGCCACGGCATCAAGACAAACACATTCACTACTTCTCTTGAATATCATAGTTGCACTTTTTTACTTGCACATTAGATAATTTATTAAACTGTTGATATTTTTAGACAATAAAAGTAGTTGGTTAAAGTTATTCTATTATTTATTCCTTGTAGTTATTTGTTTTAGTTTTCACTTTGTAGTGTTTTGTGTTTCTCTATCTGTTACTATTCTATCTGCACCTGTATTTGCTTTTAAATATTTTACGAATATTGTATAAAGCTATCAGCCGGTGACGCTTTGGTTTTCGTTTTCCACGTTTTATTTTAGTTAAGGTAGGCTTAGGTAGGAATCTAAGCATAGTCTTATAATATAATTATGTTCTTGAATCTCTCTTAAAATATAAATTATAAATCCCCAGTCAAAACAACAATGAAAATGAATGAAAGCCAATAAAGCGTCAAGGCCAGTCCAAACTGTATAAACGTACACGCGAATAACCTCTAGCTCCTACTGACTCTCTTCCTTCTTTGCTTTAACAGAAAACGCCACAAACCATATTCCCAGCAACGTCTTAACACTTTTTCAACCGAGCACCTTACTAAGTATGGTGGTCTGTTTCCCTCCGGAGCAAACCAGTGCCAGGAGCTGAACCAATCGTACAGTGAAGCAGATTCGTATATCGATGTTATCAACCACAATGTTACAAAAAAAATCTGCCCACATGGGAACACCGTTGAAGAATTTGGAAAAGCTCATCAGAAATGTGTGAAGAACACTTTTGGAGAAGCTGAGAGTTTTGGACAAAAACATGAGAGGCTGTGTATAAAGTTCAACCAAAGACCGCTTCAGAAAAGGTATGAAGATTTGTAAATAGGTACAAGGTATGAATAAGGCTTGCTACGTTAAAAGGCCTCTCTGATTGTATAATAATGCAAGCTAATTAATGGGTTTCATTTCCATCCGCGATGAGTATTAAACTTTTCAAGCATTATGTTTTTATTAGTTTTAGTAACTGAGTTTAATGTTTTGTTTCAAGCTCCATCAATATTCGTTTACTGTATTTGTGAAATTCTAACAAATCGCTTTGAAGTAATTGGTAATTGTGTCGCAAAGTTTTCCAATTACGAAGTCCTATCTGGGGTAATTTAATTTATTGGCGATTGAATCTGTTACCTAAGTAGGGCGAAATAGATCAACTCCAGATGTTTGCTTACCCAATGACCTAAATTATGCGAGACCCTAATTAAATCTCGTCTGACAAAATAAGACGTCGATAAGGCTTTGCAAGTTTGATGGATTTATCTCTCTCAAAAAACATTGTTTTGCTAAAATAACACTTGCAATCTGGAAGTTTGTGTGTTTGTCTCACTTAACTCTGTAAAGGTTTCTGAAAAATTGTGACCACTAACTCATAAAAATTTACTTATCTTGTAAATATTTACTTAAGACTTTCCAATCATAACCACGGAGCGTAGCATATTGATTTATTTAATGCATACTAACTATTTTGTTTTTTGTTTACATAACAATGCACTCACTCTTATCCATCTCACCTACACATACTAACATTTCTCACAATTCAATAATTATAATGTCAAGTATCGAATCCCGTACTAAAACATCTGACACAACCTCCTTACCACCACCCATGGTCGAACTGAACCCATTGAACTGTCAACTGTTAGATGTACAAAGAAAGACAATGCAACACTTCGCATATTTAGGAAGGGGCAAGACACCTCCATCACGTCGGTCAACTCGAGTGGGCAGGATTCAGGGATCGCAGATGCCATCAGGTGCCCCTGCGGCCAATCAAGCGTGCACACTTCTGAGGAGAGCAGCGGGTAAGGCAATTTATTTGAAAAGCTTTATCTTAAGTACTTTTTTAACTTGCACGATTAAAATTTTGTATCAATTGAAAAACATTTTACATCGATTAATCGTGTTAACAATCAATCTGTTGGTAAAGCAAATGATAAAATATTGATCTAGAGTTCCACTGAAGAATAAACATCCATTTCTGTCAGTAAAAGAAGGGAGCTAAATAACAAGTTACGTAGTTATTGATTAAAACTGACAATAAATATACTTCAAAACCCGAGTGACTTGAGAAACAGCATGCCAAAAACTTCTGTTTACTTGATATCTAATAACAATTGTTTGCAGGTGTAGCTACGAAGACTCCCTCAAATCCAACCACAACCCAGAGCTTCGTAAATCCTACCGCCAAAACGAGCCGCGCTTCCGACGAGCCTCCTTTAACCACCAGCCTGTAGACACCCGCCAGTTCTTCAGGCGACAGTCCTTCTCGGAAAACATACAGAGACACTATCCACCAATGGAAAGAACCAATCGTATAACAAGACAAGTGTCTACTCCAAACGTATCTAATAATACTCAATCTTACTTTATGAATAACAAAAGAAAAGATAATAGAAGAAAGGAAGTTATGAATGAGCCTGTAGTAGATTATGATAATAGTGAAGGAGAAGATGTATTCGATACGAGGTTAGAGAGGAGAGCTAGTGGGAAACATAAACGAGGTAAATTCTTAGATATAGGACCACAGACAGCCGTGTTTGTAGCGACACCAGCCGCTGTTGATATGATGCGGAGACAAGGCAGCGATAGATTTATGTTTGCTAGGCCATTATAATCTTTAAACTAATAGGAATACTATTTAGAATGATGATTGAAAGGAAGGAAGTTATTTATTAAAATGAATATTTATGATTTGGATTGGAAAATGAAAGGAACTTGAAAAGAAAATTGTAATAATAGGAATTAGATAGCGAGAGACAATAGTATGTACCAAACGAAATACTCAATGTAGATGATAAAGAACGTGAAGCTGAAATTCAAGCTACTAAGAACTGGTGAATAAGGTCAAACCTCACTAGAAACTGAATTTGATCGATAGTCAAGACATGAATTTGTAGTCTTGTAACGATAGGATGTACGTTGTGATGCTTGTAAATTTTGTTGTTGTAGTTTTGTATAAAACTAGTTGTATTTTCGTTCTACCGTTTCTGAATACCTTTCAGCTTATTTGGCGAAGTCCAAAGAGTTCTATTAAAATAAGTGCCATTGCGGTTAGCGTCTTCCAATGAAGACTTTACCAATAGTTTCATATTTAACCACCTTTAAGATTTGTACTTTTGTAAATACTGTATAAAAAATAAAATAAGTTTGTTTTACTATGCAGTTTTTAATTTGTATTACGACTCAGTTTATGATAGACCAGCTTACTACATCTACATCTACATTTTCATCGGTAGAATATTTTTGTAGAGTGGACATTAATATTGTGCCCATCATCCCAAAACATCAATTCGTTAGCCAACAGATAAGGTCCAAGCTGCGGTCCTTGAGGTATACCTCTCTTAATCACCTATTTTGCAGTTAGGTAAAAGCAACTTTGAGAGGGAGGCCAGGAGGAGGATTCAGCTGGGTTGGGCAGCATTTGGAAAACTACGTCGAGTCTTCTCGTCACCCATACCGCAATGTCTAAAAACGAAAGTTTTCAATCAGTGCGTCCTACCTGTCATGACCTACGGTGCCGAAACGTGGACACTCACAATACGGCTAGTCCACCAGTTTAAAGTCGCTCAGCGAGCTATGGAACGAGCTATGCTCGGGTTTCTCTGAAGGATAGAATCCGAAATGAGACTATCCGACATAGAACCAAAGTTGTCGACATAGCTCAGAGAATTAGCAAGCTGAAGTGGCAGTGGGCTGGCCATATCTGCCGAAGAACCGATAACCGCTGGGGTAAACGAGTTCTTGAGTGGAGACCGCGACTCGGCAAACGTAGTGTGGGACGCCCCCCGGCCAGGTGGAGTGACGATCTGCGAAAGGCTGCTGGCAGAAGCTGGATGCGTCGAGCCGAGGACAGGGCGCAGTGGCGCTCATTGGGGGAGGCCTATGTCCAGCAGTGGACTATTAAAGGCTGATGATGATGATGATGAATCACCTATTTGATTACGTCTTGTATTTAAAATATTATAAGTAATTTTATTCATGCTTCAAAAATCTCCAGTATTTCCTAAATACTACGACCACAAGTAAAAGCGAGCACGAAAAGCCCAGTCATTCACTTTTACCCCCAGCTTCCCACACATAAACAAAACTTTTCAGCCGTTTAATTGTAAAACAGAACGCAATAGATCACTGGGCGAAGCTTAATCTCGCACTTTACAATCAAGGACGCGTCCCTTGGCCGCACAGCATAAGGGGTCAACCATTTATGTCCAGGGGTTAATAACCTGAAAAACAGAAACATGCTTATAGAACTGAATCTCAACTTTAAAAAACGCTCTGTTGATGCAAACTTCCGCATAGATGCGCTATCAAAAGGTAGATCCACACCTTATTGAGTAACATTCAATTTAAACCGCATAGATGGCCGTGTTATTCTTATTAAAATAAAAAACTATCAAGCAGTCATTTGAAACAATTTTGGAAAGTTTTTTTATTTTTTTTTGTAGGTTTGATTAAGATTAAAACTAAAAGAGATATGCGGCGACCTCGAGGCAAACCAACTGCCCGATGGTTAGACGACATTGCGAGTGGATCCGGCTGGCACAAAACCGCCAGGAGTTACGTGAAAGAGAAGAGGCCTATACCCAACAGTGAGTTTTACCAGCTGGATAGATAGATAGATGGTAAGCTTGCAAATTAAAAGTATCGTTTCTATGTTAGCATAACTAATGGAACTTTGAAGAATTACGGAAGTTTTAAAAGCGTGAAAATTAATTTAGATAATATTAAATTTATTGGTAATTAAGGAAGAGAATTCATTTCAACTTGAAGAATGCAATGAGCTTGGAATTCTTTTACTTCTCATTAAGTTGCAAATTCACTTAAGTCTCTTTTCTTCAAAATGTAGAATTTCTGCCTTGCTCATGATTTCGTTGATTTCTTACTAATAAACGAAAGATTGAGGTCTTCTCGCCGTCAAAAGTTCCCTAATTTAATAAGGGTTAATGCCTCATTTCACCCCGATCTTCAGCAAAAAATTGTCAACATGAACTCTTCAGTTCAATCCCCTCGACACGGAAAACAATTCAAGACCCCGATGTAATTAAACCGTTCATTAATATTCCATTCGATGCCTTCGCACGATCGAGTCTCTCATCTCAAGAGTGTAGGCTTAGTTTAGATGTTATCTCGAAGTCTTTTGATCCTATTTACTGAGTGGTCTTAGAAACACATGTTTCTAATCTTTTACTATTTAAGTAATAGCTAAAAGCTACGATAATTTGGAAAAGAAGAATAAAGTATTATTAATCCACATCAATATGTGAAGTTTTAGTCGTCCGAAATAAAATAAGTAACACGGCAGCAGAAGCGACCAGTTTTCATATTATTTTTTCATAGATTGTTGAACTCAAGATTAAGCTTAATCTTATCCATACTAATATTATAAAAGTGGAAGTAACTCTGTCTGTCTGTCTGTCTGTTTGTTACCTTTTCACGCCCCAACTACTGAACAGATTA
The DNA here is from genome assembly GCA_963565295.1 of Epirrhoe alternata. NCBI lineage: Eukaryota > Metazoa > Arthropoda > Insecta > Lepidoptera > Geometridae > Epirrhoe > Epirrhoe alternata. Next base: position 12,756,990 of record OY751386.1, on the reverse strand, counting down.
GGCTGAATAAAGGCATGGATAAAGGTTGTATCCCAGGGAAGGACATAGGCTACTTTTTATCCCGATAAAATCCCGACATCGGATCGGATGACATCGTTAATGTAGCTAGGAAAGCGTGGGAAAGGACTGCACAGGGCCGAAAAGAGTAGCGATTTAGAGAGGAGGCCTATACTCAGCAGTGGGTGCAGCCGGGCTGAATAGATAGATAGATAGAAAATCCCGAGGGATCGCGGGACACACCACAGAAGCGATAGCGGAGAGTTGATAATAAAAGTTTAAACTTTCCAGAAAACTTCTTTTTGGATAGTTTACGAGTTATGAGATAAAGTATCACAAGTAAAAGTTTACAGTGTTACTTATTCTTGTAACACGGATAAAAAATCTCAGGTCATTGCGTTCCAAATTCTCCGAAGCTTACAACTATTATTGCGTTGGAATAAGGTTCAAAAATAGGGTGAATTTTCCCGGAAGTTTATTGAGTTAAGTGGTCCTGTCGCAGTTGGAAGTAAATAGGGCCTATAAAGGGGCGGGTGGTGAATAATAGGAGCGGTTAACTTATGAAGTTTTTGGGTTTATGACAGTGGGAAATATTTAAATAACCTTTATTTGAAAGCTTTTTCGGATATAATGGCCTGTTTTTGAAGAACGTCACATAAAAATCAGCTTTGAACTAAGTAAAGCTAGCATGGATACCGTAGAAGACAATGCAGCATTGAGATAGTCTGATGATATTGTAAAGTCAAGTTGGATTTGATCTACAGAGGTCTGGAAAAAATGGCGTAAAAATGAGGAGGACTCTCAGTGGGTGGGTGCCTACAGGTAGATTCATACAATTTTATAAAGTATCGTCTGAACCTTCTAAATGATTTTATAGCCAGTAATGACAATTTGACGTGCCCTCCAAAACACTCGGTATTATTACCACTACCAGTCACAAAACGGATTTTTTGGCTGCATATTACACCGTTCTCGAATGGGTATGGTTTAAGGAACATTTCTGATTGATATTGTATTCAGAAATATTTTTCATAGTATTTCTGAGTGTAAATCTTTTGGACAACATGGGATGATAAAAAATACAAGTCTTCAAAGATTAATGTATTTTTGGTGAAAGTAAACTTTTCCAGGAGGGATCATATCCGCCCGCCCACGGGCACGAATCGAATTAGTGGGTCTTGCCTTACCAATCATAGATCTTGTTATACTAATTACACTAAGAGCTTCCAAAGTGCCTTCTTTATTAGGCCGAACTATTTATGAATATTTAATTGCGATCCAAAAATAATCGTTACCTTAGATATATTTGCAACTAACGTTTTTTTAGGTTAATTCATGTTGTTTTCTATAAATAAATTATATATAATAGATTTATTTAAATCTATTTTATTGATCGTAAATGTCAGTGTATTCGATTATGTATGTCACGAGGATTATCATGAGGTCTTTTTGAAGGTTACCTGGTTTTACACGTGTCTTAATCATAGCTTATTTATTATCTTTTGGTGTTCAGTAAAAATGTTATTTTGAGTAGGTGACTATTATTTGATTGCTTATTTTACTACTACATGGTTGCGATGTACCTTACTCGTACGGGCTCGTAGATACAAAGAAAATTAACTGGTTTTAATAATTTCATCCATGGCTGATACAACATGTAGGTAGAAGTCTGGTATTTTTTCACAACATGTGATTCACGCAGCATTCAAATCTAAATCATTCTTTTCCCATTTTCATTACACCTTGGACATTTTTGAGGTTCATTGACCTTTATCAAAACAAAAGTTGAAAGTCGCGTAATTTTCGCGGGTATTGTTCGAGTCTGCGACACATTGGTGTTCCGGATTTGATTTCCCGAATGTAGCGAGATTTAATAACTTCCCTAGACTTGTATGTGTTTTGTCTGGAGCGTGTTTTCGAAAGGAAACGGTGTTCGAGCTTATCTCGTTTAATTTATCGCAGGAAACAAAATGGTTCTGAGTGAATGAGTAATGTAATATTGTATAAGTTTTTATGGGAAGGTAAATCTGAAAGTACGTATAACGAATAGCCAGTCAGCATTATTTTGATTACTGTAATAGTTTATTAGACATTTGTCCAATGAAACAGGATCACGGCAGTATCCCCAAGACACGGAAGACTATTATCTAAGTATCCCTATGCATTCAAAACTACAGTAAGTACCTACGTTTTGAGTTGTTCCTACTCTAGTATACAGAAATCTTAAAATTAAATGGTGTGGTGTCCTTGAGTCAAAACCACAAGGTTTCAGCCAAATATTTAAAAAGTAATGTGCGTTCGCATTGGCTTATTATGAGGCAAAGGCAGTATTTAGAAATAATTTATAGGAAGTAGGTAATAAATTCATACAACATACAAGCAGTCAACGAGGAGTCTATCGTAAAATCGTGATTGAAAATAAATCGGAGATACGATAAAAATAACCTACTTACTGAGAGTATAATGAAGAGATTCGAGACTCGACTGAACTATGTACTTCAACACATTGTCAAAGCTTGAGTGACATTCAAAATAAAATTAAACTTATAAAGACATACACGCTTGTTCTTCTTTGTTTATAAATAGAGGATTAAGCTCTAGAGCCTGCACTTATTTTAAAAAAATTTGCATCCGAAATATTCCGAAATGTCTTTGAGGGATGATCAACAAGTAGTTTTATACAACAACAGCATTTATGAGCGGGCATATGCCACTTTAAGTTAAGATGAGTCCCTGCTAAAAAAACTGCATGTAACCAACATGCACATAAATCAGAGAACACTTGCTCCACAATTGCGTGCTAAAAGTCCTTTCGTCCTAAATTGAGCAGTTTGAGAAATTCACCCTCTCAGCTTTTTTCAGTTATTCGAATGAAATTACTAAGAAATAGACATCAGCTGTCTCATTTACACAATTTCACGCCGTGACGTCCGAACGAGGCCAAAAGGCAGGGACATTATGGACTACTAAAACTTGAGCTGTGTTCAAACTACGAGACTTTGAAGTCAAAATCAAATACACATCTTAAGTATTTTTGCTTGTTTCTGGTTTACGTTTTTTTAGTCTTATTCCATTCTGCAAAGATCTACAGTATCTAACATACTTTTTTCTCCATGCTGGCTGATTAACCTCTGAAAGTTTGTCTTTGACTATCTTAGCTATAGTGAAACCTGCTTTAGTCAAGGTTATGGTGTGAAAACCAAATCAGATAATGCACACACAATATCAAAAAAGTCAATAAACAAAACAAAGTATTAAACTGAATTAAAAGTTTGACATGAGCGATAATAGTTTGGATGATACTGACCTAAAGTGAAGATGGACTTGACCTGGCTTGGAAACCACTTCAGTCTAAATTTCATAGATTTTGTTTGTTTGCATACTCTGAGAAGATTGTTTCCTTATATGTTTATAATATCCTGCTATATATTTCCGTTCTTTTATTTATATTGACGGATGTATAGAGCCTTGAACTCTACGTACATTACCATCTCAAGCACCCTTTCAGTAAGTATCGTAATCTGAGCGTTCAGTGACGTCACGACAAGTTCGTTAACCCCGAGTTTAGGTTCAAAGATGCACGCCTGTATCTAGGTTTATCAATTTAGAATGTGGACCAGACCAGATTATCCTGGATATTAATAAACCAGAATAAATTAGATATTATTAGTGTTAATATGACAGGAATTTCATTTAACAAAATATGGTACAATCCACCCACATAGGTATATGATTATGGGCTGGGCATGTGCAAAATGCTTAATTTTAAGTCAACTTCGAGTATTTCCCAGAGATGATTTTCTTCAAGGAATCTTTCAGATCTGAGAGGGTAGCAATAAATAAACAAAATATTGTGTATCCTTTTGTTTTTTCTCAATGTTTTATCCATAACGTTACTTTTTTATGGAAGAGGGGGCAAACGAGCAGGTGGCACACCTGATGATAAGTGATTGCCGGCGCCCACAGACAACTGCAGCATCAAAACATTTTTCAAAACATTTCCAATTTTAAACTAAAACAAGAGAATAAAGGTAAACTAAGCGTTTGATCTTATATTCTTGTCATTTCGGTAATGCATCTTTCAAACTAAATCTTGTCAACGCCGTCCTTTATAAAATTGGATTTAAAAGATTTGCTCATAAATAGCTTTTCAATTTCCACCCTTAAAGCTTCATGAATAAGGGGTAGTTGACTTGTGGCCACATTTATCAGTGTCTTGTCACACCCAGAGCTTATTCTGGTAATTTTAGCGTTGAAATTCCAATGTTCTTTTTCAAAACTGAGAAAGTTCTAAAAATAAACGAACCCACACAAAAACTGCTCTATTTTAAGAACTAATTGAATAGACATTTTATTTTTGAGACTTTGTTTAGTTAGAGGAATATTCGAATACGTTTTTGAACTGTTTTTGGCATAAATCTTGTAACTTAAAATATTTAAATTGTTTTAAGCATAATACGTGCAAGCCTATATCCGATTTTCAGTGTATTTTCAGTTATGACAAGAAACCAAAACCAAATCAAAGTTTACGCCGTCTTTAGAAGCAAATCACTTAAATACGTGGGTACGCACAGGCACGCTCTCGAGTTTGTTACTCCCAAGACTAGAATACTGCGAGTTGAACACGCACACGAAGGTATTAAAGGTCTGAACAATTACTGTTGTTTCTATAACCGAGAAAAATATTACTATCTTATGTTAAGTGTGGAATAATGCAATCAAAAAACCCAGGTTGCACTTTGAAAGCGTACCACCGGTAGTACCACGGGTAAGTCCCGATATAAAATTCAATCACGTAAATTATGACAGGAAACGCTTGCATGTTGTTATGCAAGAAGATGAGTTATGTTAGATCACAACAAAACTATGTCATATGGAACTAGGGTATGTCAGTAAGAAGTGAGTGCTAAGCTGACGGCTGATAGAGGTAAACGAAAAGGCAGGTCGATGATAGCTATGTTTATGATGTGAAGGTTCTAGGTAGCCACCCTTTTAAATACCATAGTTATAATCAGCCCCATAAACTCATAAAAACTCATAAAAGACACACCATGAAAGGAGCAAGCAACAAGCTCACGAAACAAATTCGAGGAACACTGAATCAATTGAAACAATAGTCATATTGCTCTGATTTATCAACGAAATACTTTTCCGTACTTTCGCAACAGTATACACATAGACAGTAAAACCGCAGTAGATCATCTATACAGCCAAGTTACATGACTGCGATTCCAATAGAGCTCAACCAATCACACAATGGACAATGACGATTGAAGTCCAGGCTAGGTTTCAAATGGCAAAATGAAGCCGATTTCCATCGTCAGTTGGGGTACACAATAGGGCCGCAGGTTATACGTCACAGAGCCAGTGTCACAGTGTAATTTTTTTCCACGTATAAGTTCAACAAAATATTGCCATTCTGCGAAAACACTTTCGCGATTTTCTTTTCTGTGGCTCGCGTCAATGACTTTCTTTTACGATCCGTGCGTAAAATTTTAGGACGATAAAGTAAAGAATGGCTTTATTATTGTGTACAATTTATTTTTGTACGTTTATTATTGAACTTAGATTGAGAATTTCGATAATTTACCATAGTTCTACTAAAAGATAATTTCAAGAAAAAAAAACAAATTATAAAGCACAATTTTTTTAATATGATTCATGTTATGTGCGTAAGAGATTAGTAGAACTATACGAGTAGGATTGCAATCTGTCACGTATGGAATACTAACTTTTTAAATATATTAGAAGACAAACAACTCCAATGATAACTTGATATGACAGAATGTCTAGCGCGCTTTGGGGATACCAAAACGTGTGACTCTACACCTCTCTATCACCCGTAACGTAAGCTACTCGTAACAAAAAGTCGTGAAACGTGGACGTTAAAATGAAAAGACTCTAAAATGAATGAGGGTTCATTCGATAAATAGATAGTAAACTTTGTGTCGGGACTTTAAAACGTAGAGCTGGTTTTTATCATCATCATCATTCTATAGCAGTCCACTACTGGACATAGGCCTCCCCTAATGAGCACCATTGCGCCCTGTACTCAGCTCGACGCATCCTTCTGCCAGCAGCCTTTCGCAGATCGTCACTCCACCTGGCCGGGGGACGTCTTACACTACGTTTGCCGAGTCGCGGTCTCCACTCAAGAACTCGTTTACCCCTTGCTTTTATAATTCACTATAAAGTAAGTTCGTATGAGTCAGTGGCTAACTCTGGGGATGGAGATTTTAGGCCTCCGTCGTAGCTTAACCGACAATGTAACGCCCTCCAAAGAGGAGGAAGAAAAAAAACCCCTCCACTTACATGCTCGTTCAGAACATTGCTTAACTTCGACGATATTATATCAAGAATGACTAAGCAACCTACTTCACGAACGTTTCACAATCTATTATATTCTAATCTATTATGGTCATCTATTCAAGATTTGATAACTATTTCTCGGATTGTTGACTCTATGGGATGTCCTGCAGTGTGGTTTATCACGCAATAATTAACGCGATATCCCTAAGATACAATAACAATGAAGATAATTCGGTACCTTAATGGGTAATTATTTTATGAGCCGTGAAGGTGAACGACCTTTGCAAGATTTTATGGCACACGTAAGATTTTAGATTTATGGATTATGCTTCCAAAAAAGAAATTAATTCATGCTTTCAAGGAATAAATCGAAAATAACATTATTAATACATAATTGATAATGGCGCTATTTGGACCAGGATTCGAGGCTGGAACGAAATGTTACAAGTTATAGGATAAAGCGACTCAGCATCAATCTAGTTAGATATAACCTTCGATGAAGTAAGAAGACAGAATAAGAGACCTATCTAAAAACAGGGTCACGACTGTATCCCCAAGGCGCGGTAGACATTCTATCAGATCTTTATATTCCAGATCCTTTGAAGAGACCTATCTGGGATGAAATATTGACAATTAATTCGAATTATGGAGTTTTTTAACTAGCTGTCCGTTGCGGTGTTACCCGCGGTTCCTCGGGAAAACTACACTTTCCCGGGATAAAATATAGCCTATGTTCATCAGGGATAATGTAGGATTCTAATGGTGATTTTTTTTCAAATCGGTCCAGTAGTTGCAGAGCCTAATCATAATCAATTCAAACAAACAAACAAACAAATCTTTCCTCTTTATAATATTAGTGTAAGAAATGCATACCTACCAACAATGCTTCAATATGAAATTCATATTAATGGTTACCAACACAAATTCTAACATTACAAAGCAAATAAAAAGATATTCAAGACGCCAGCGATCACAAACGACATTCAAGCAAAGGTCGGGAATACATGAAACCGCCGAAAAGGGAACAATTTGCAACAATTTCCTCTCATACGGAATCTTTTCTGTGGAACCCGCATCCTTCACAATTTTATGAGACACTTTGTAAACTTATGCACACAAAGCGGACGTATCTGAAAGAATCATCTCAGTTCTTGGGGAATTCCTGTTGGCGGAGCGAACAATCAACGTGTTGAAAATATTGCATATTATTTTTCATGACCACTTAGAAAAGCTGTAAAGTTTGTACATCAACAAAATTGCTAACACCGCCCATGGATATTATTTAATAGTCATGGGTTGAATGGATGCGCTCGTGGTCGTACTTGCTTAGTCGTTCTTAATCAGTTAGGCAACGTTCGGAACGGTCTATAAGTGGATGGGTGACCACCAGTGGCATTTTCATCTGAGCGCTTCCCTGCTTCTGAAGGCATGTTAAATTGTCGGTTTATTTATGTCGTTAAGCCTTACTCCGTCGCCAGAGTTGGCCACTGACTCATACGAACTTGCTTACCTGGGTTGAATTTCCACATTATGATGAGATGCACTTTGTAGATCGTAAATTGCCGGTTTGATAGTTTACTGCGCGTAGCGGACTTTTTTTTAGCGGAGTAGAAATGTCATAAAAGTAATATGGCCTACCATGTTTCAAGCGGATGATATTTCGTCCGCTAAATGTGCCCCCATGTGTCAATAACCCTTTCTAAGGATGAAGAAACTGGGGCTACCTGTCTTCATATTTGCTCACGAACTCGGTCAAGAGTGGGATCCGGGATAAGGACAGTGAACTCTCTGTTTATGTTTCAGTTCGCGTAAACTTAAATAGGAAGAAAAGTTTGACGAGTTTTCTTATGCATGAGAAAGATTTTTCTAAGTGATTGAATTGTATTCCTTATCAATAGGTAAATAACTTGTTTTTTTTAAGGCTAATTGCGAAAAAAATTCAGCAGTTTTTTTTTCTTACAACAAAAACAGATTACCTAATATTGAGTCATCATGACGAATGTTTAAGCATTTGCTGCGAATTAATATTAAGTCTTGTTTTGCAGCTTGACATTTTATAGTTAGAATGTTTATTCAGATCAGACAGACAGACAGACATTTATTCACTATCTTCTAACTTCCTAATAAGGCACCTGTTGAGTGCCCTATAATTTGCACTTGTATTTAATATAAGCTTAATATAAGATTTCGAAATAAAAAAAATTATTTAGACTCAACTACCTCACTAGTGGGGAGGTCAGTCGTGGTGAATATATCATCATCATTGTGTACCTGTCCATAGCCCACGCTAAGCGATGCACAACATTTATTCTTTTCCCACTTACTCATATCATTCGTCAACTTCAGACTTTTTCATTTCAGGCTCTTTCATTAACTGCTTTAGAAACTTTGTAAACTTTGTAGCGTGCAATTAGCAAGTGAATGGTGTGATTAGTAAGAATAATGCGGAATCCACGATGAGGCTTGAAAGTTTCGGATTGTTGAGAGGTTAATGGACGACGCACAATTGCCCAGTGATGGACGAATTCAGTAAATCCCTACGACAGAAACTAATAATCACGATTCAGTACAGTCATGATTCTGTTAGCCTCGTCGCAGACTTTCTTTCGGCCGATAGTTGAGACGGAACATACTTTGGTTCGTAATGAGTATGGAGAAGTATAATCCCCGTCTCAACTATGGGGCGATAGAAAGTCTGCAGTCTGCGAGGGGTCTTAATGTTTAAGGGGGTAGTCAGAGGCGGTCCGTATGTCCAGATGTCTGCAATGTTATCAGAAGGACAATCTGTAGCGATTGTCTTTCTGATAACATACTTGATATATTCCTACTCGAAGCTAACTGAAAATGTCACTACCGAACTATGTAATAGGTACATACATACTTAGTGTCTCGACATCAAAAGGACGAGACTTTTCTTGTAATCATCCTTCATTGTCCTACAAACCACTAGACTATTTAACAGACATTGACATAGTACAGACTCCTATCAGTGTATCCAGTACAAGTGATACTTTGTCCTCCGAGGCTCCGGCTGCACTTACCCTCGATCCGGCCCTGACACTAATTTGCAAATAGAAGTGGAAGGGCGACAACCCTGTAGGTTTGATGAACGGTCGCAAGCATTTGCACTTTTTGTAATTGGAGTGGACTTTTCGGCTCCTGTTTTTCATCAACCTGGTTTTATTGGCCTTGTGTTACCGACGTTTGGAAAACTTGAGAGCAGATACTATAAATAAGAATTTTGTATTTATAGTTCTGCCTGCCCCCCGGCCATGAACTGCATTGGCCAATCTGGAAGTCGCTCAATAGACTCCGCACACAGGTTGGTCTATGCAAAAGTTACTTAGCCAAATGGGATACAGCGGATCCTTCCCAAATCTAGTGTGAGTGCGGAGCCCCAACACAAAATATGTCACATCTCCTTTTCTGCCTTTTATGCCCAACCAGCTGCACAGATAGAGCCATAGCGGTGGCTTCATTTTGGAGCAAGCATATTTAACATAGACAGCATAATATGAGCACATTGACACGATGAATGAATTAATTTATAGTTGACGGTTATTGGTTTTATTATTTTAATTAGCTTTTATAATGAAATCCAAAAATAGTTCATGAAACTTCAGATACCAAAAATATCTCATGTTTTTTGCGACCTCAATAATAGGAAAGCATTGAGGACTTTTCCACACAAATTGTCCTCCAATTATTTGAGACATTTCCGACTCCCACACTCCTTATTGCAGGTAATATTGATATTGTTGAACACTTGGCATAGTTCAGGAGATGGTGATACCTCACCTTGCTTAGATAAGAATGGTATCACGAAAGATATATGAATATGAATAAACAGGTTCACGAATACGTGACTATGGTGGGGTCGGTCTCTTTCTATATTATATCAATATTTTTAGAGAACGCATTTATTCTGCACGTTCACAAGTAACGTATTTGGAACATACCCATAGTTTTGCGGAAGTTATCATTAAAAAATTCATATAAAACTGTTCGCAAGTCACATAGAATACTGGCTTACTCACAATATTTCCCTCCTCCGCTTACATATTGAGAAGACACGCATTAGGTGATCAAAGTGGTACTGAATAAATGCTGCAATTTTACTTAGAATTCCTTTAATGCATGGGAAATTCCTTGAGATGAAGAAAGCACGATGTTTTCTTTTATGTCCTGACAATGAAGTAAAAAGTTTAACACCAGTTTTCAGTCTATGAGGTCAATAACCTATCCGAAACGCCTACAATCAGTTTTGCCATACAAACTGATACTAAAAACTTGCCAATTATTATTTCTGTATCTCTTCTTAAAATTCTTCTCAAGTTGATTGAACTGTAGATAAGGAAAACCGACAAATTGACTTAAAAAAAAACAAACAAATAAAAATAATTTAAAGCGATACTTACGGAGTGCTTGAGAAAGACCAAAAATATTTTTAAAAATAATAACTGATAGAGTAGAATGAAAGAGAAACACTAATACTTAGTGATAAAAGTGTGATAAAACCAGAGAGATGATGCTGATAATCTAATGAAGGCCTAAACTTTATGCCCTTGATATAAGAGAAATCTAAAGGGTCTAAGTTTTTCAACGTTGCAAAAGTATAAGAAAGTCGAATAAAAATAAACAATTAATCACACTGCAAGGGACAGAGAGTAAAGCTACCCTTACTCCCATCCATTCACCTACTGTGCCGACTCCAAATGAAAGAAAGAAAGAGCAAGATGATTTACATAGCTCATTACATAGCTCGTAGAACTGACGGCCGCTGGGGCAAAAAAGTTCTCGAGTGGAGGCCACGCACCGGAAATTGCAGTACAGGACGGCCCCTACTAAATGGAAAGACGAAAAAGGTTGCTGGGAGCCGTTGGGTGCAGGTGCACAAGATCGATCGCTGTAGAAATCGATGGGGGAGGCCCATGAGGCTAGATGGCTGAGATGATGAGAGCATAGGTAAGCTGTTTCAATGTTGTTATGACAGATATCTAGTAAAAGGGTATACGTTTTTTTTTTCAATGTGTCCATGTTAGTCGAAGTTGGCTGAAAGAACAGTCACATTAAATCACGCTGCAAGGGACAGAGATAGTGTAAAGCAACCCTTACTTCCGTCCAGTGGGTTCGCCTCGGCCTACATACCAGTTCCGGCGAGATGCCGAGCACGACATGCATATGGATTCTGGTCTGATGACCTAATTGAAACGAATGACCTTTTATTTCAATTTGTTTTGGTGCAATACAACTTACGCCTGCTATAAACCAAGAAGTGAAGTGAAACTGTGGTGAAACTTAGAACTTTACATGCTTAGTAGGTACGTTAGGCTTACCAACAGTCTGTCTGACTGTTGGTTGCCTTTTACGCCCAAATCACTGAACAGATAGGTAAGGCTGATTGGCATGGATACCTAATAGTTGTATCCCAGGGAAGGACATTTTTTTATCACGAAAAAATTAAAAAATCCCGAGGGATTACATCGTGGGAGCGTAGCTACTTATTCATAATCGTGGAAATGTTTATTAAAAAACGTGTTTGTCCACATTGACCACTGCGCGGCATCCTAGATAGCTAATCCACGAATTCCGTTGAATTTTGTAAAGTTATGAAAGAATTATATTACTTTTCGATATGACAATTATTATCCTTTTGTTAAACTATTAAAATAAATAACACCTGTTACATAGTCCTGACCTTACACTAGGGTTCGCTATGTCGAGGGTATTTAAATCAAATCAAATCAAAGTCTTCTATTCTTTTTATTATTCTATTATCAAAGTAATCTATCTTGTATATTCTATCTTATACAACAATGATAATTTTACAATCTGTTTTTTTTTTATTAAATAGGTCAGCATTTGACCTCACTCTGCCTGATGTTAAGCAGTAGTGAGGTCTAAGATGGAGCATGCTTACCTAGAAGGAACCTATTTACTCTTGATTTGAAGACCCCTATATTATACTTTTCGGGAAATATAGAGCCCGGCAATGAGATCCACAATCGGCGGTCTTATTGAAAAAAATTACTTATAATTGTACAAGCGAAATATTCGCTTGTACAATTATAAGTAATTATAGTAGTAATTATAAGTAATATTATCATCATAGATTAGCTATTGATTTACGGAACTAAGCTCAATCTCAGGTAAATAAAAATATAGCTCAGATCTACACACATTTAAGAATATTTACAAATAGGTAGGTATTACAAATAGGACAGTTCCAAATCACAACTTACTTGGTACAGGAGCATCATCATTTGCCTGACCTCATATCATCAATGTGGTCGAAACAGCTCTCCGTTCTATTATTCCACTCTTTACTCTACATCAATAATATCTTTCACAGAATCCATCAATCTTAATACATCTATTTCTATTTACATAATCCACCAACATTCATTTTCATCACCCTTTTGTCTGAATGACTTCCATTGAATGATCATATCAAAAAAATAATTAAATTCTATGAAATCCTGTGTACTTCTGCTAAATATGTCGGGAATGTCAGTAGTTTTTATCTAAGCCACCGTGGCTCCTACATCTGATCTTTTCATAAGTTGATTCGTTTCTTGACCTCTTTCAGAGTTCTTCACGCCCTGTAAACTATCAGATATTTCTTGAAGCGTTTTATTTTTTGTTTCTGGCAAGTATTTGTACAACAAAGCAATTAAGATAGAGGATGATATTCCAAAGAACAAAAACGTTCCGTGTAATCCAAAACCTTTGAATAGATACGGAGCCATTTTTAAAGATAATCCTTGTAAAAACATTCCACATAAAGCTATTACACAAAATGCCAAGTTTCTCGACCTAATGGGAATCAATTCGCCGCACACTGATGTACATAATATTAATGGCCCACAACTTACAGCTATTGAGTATAACATTAATAAACATACGGACACATACTTGTTTTCTTCGATAACAGATAAATTAATAAAATAAATATACAAAGCCATCGTAAATAAGAACAAAGCTGCAATAGATGAGCATCCAAGTAGTAAAGTCCTACGCTTTACAAATTTAGATAAAATAGAGCCAACGTACATACTTAAAATTGTGATTCCATCTAATATCAACATTCCTGCATAAGCAGTAGATTCATTTGCTGTTATTTTCTTTATAATATCAATAGCGTACACTGTAATAACTAATTTACCAGAAAATATTATAAGTGACCCTGTCAAATTTGAAATCAACAATGGTTTGTAAAATTCCTCTGACGTAACTGTCGTATAAACCTCTCTGATAGTCTCCATTCGAGTTCTTTTAATATTTTTGTTAATCTTAGTGTATTCTTTTTGTGTGTTTATCAATCTGCTTAATTCTTTTTCTGATTCTTCATCGTATCCTTTGAGCCAGTGGTGGCTGGCAGAGGCTTCTTCATACCTTCCTTTACTGACCAGCCAATACGGGGACTCTGGCCACATCAGTACTGTTGTAAACATGTATGCCACACATAAAATGTTGATCAATCCTATTATTTTCCAATGACAGAATGTGCCTATAACGTTGGATGTCCAAATGCCCCAATAGAATGTACCAGATTTCATACTCATCAGCAATCCTCGGTATTTTGGTGAACTAAACTCCGTTAAAATTGCAAGAGATGTTACGATTTGAGACGCTCCTAATAGTCCTTGCATTATTTCACTGATTAAGATTTGGTATACGCTACTGCTGGTGTAGAAGACGAGTAGGGAAACGAAAGTGTTGATGCAGACGATCAGGTAACAGATTTTCCTTCCGATGAATCGACTGAAGATCGAGAGCACGAAGATACATGGTATCCCGCTGAAGCTCATAACCGATGCTAAAACCAAAAGTTTTTCATTGAGCTGAGGTATTTAAATAGCCTTATTGATTTTATATTGCAATAAATAAATTATGTCAAATATGATTATTTTGGTCATAAGATCGTCTAGAAATTATTCTTGAAATACAATCAAGAAAAACAAGTTATTATTTACATCTATTTTATGTTTATTTATAAACATTTTGCTGCTTCGTTTGAAATAATCGATACTAACATGCTTTTGTTAGAGCAAATCAATGTCATCGTTGGCGTAGCGAGTGTAACGCAGGAGTTCTGCGAGTTCGATTCTCATTGACGGACAACTGATTACACAGGAATTATTTAGGTAAGTACTTTTACTTACTTAGCCAAGACGCCATTGCAACGCTGACGGCTTCCGTGGAATTGGTTTCTTTCCTTATTTGGGGGATGAAGACTGTTGGTGCGCCGGTAACCATTCCATACACGAAGAAAGACGCCCATACTCCGGAGCAAACGAAAAGCTGAAAGAGTTATAACATACTATATCAGCACTTATTAACACATCTGTACAGTTGCATACTGATGCCAATGATCATTTATATCATGCAAGAACAATTCATAACCACGATAATCTAGTTTAAAAGATTTTACATTATATTTCATTAAAAACTGTCATACTACTTACATATTTAAAAATTACTTCTAAAATTATCTGCTGTTTAGATTTGAATGCAGTTTTGTATTTGTATTTCTGTAATAATTATTAGTTCTCTTATAAGTGACATTGTCTTTTTGAGAATAAATCTTAGATGATCAAACGCGGCCGCTCCGCTAGAAAAGATAGAATGATTTCAAGTAGTAAGGTTTTTTTATCGTACTATGCTTCTTACTCATATGTTCATAGCAATAAGTTAAAGAGAGTCAAGTATATTACTATCAAGGGAGTTTTGTCCTTTCCGTACACACTAATTTGTTCCATGGAGAATTATAGATTTTAATAGAGATGTGAACATAAGTGTCATCGAAAATATAGTTTGTCGATAAAATTTACTACAATTACTGGTTTGGAAGAACTAGTGACACGACTAGAAGAAGTAAGTTAAAAGTTGATTATAGCTATTACCTACCTATTACTTATATTTCAGTCATTTTATAATTGTTTCTTCAAAGTACAAATTTAACAGTTTACCGTTATCAGTTTGAAAATATTCTATTAATTTAGATCTACCTAGTTCCTTGCGAAAAAAGTAAAAAAAAAGAGTCAGACAAAGTCAAAAAGCATTTTTTTTTATTATTATCAATAGACTTAAATCATTTAAACATATTAATTAAATCTATGCTATATCTACATCTGGGCCTACCCAGCAATGGGTTTATCATCTAGGTATCTATAGATACATTTATACAGGGTGTAAAAAGACGTCTACCGAAGCCGAAATTGGTAGGTACAGCATCGCAACACACAACCAAATCCAAAAGGATTTTCCGAAATATTCAATATATCCGGAGAAAACAGCGTTTGAAGAGTACTGTTTTCGTACGTTTTGGGCGCCTTTTTTTACGTAGATTGCTGGATTTTGAGTTTTAAATGTTTTTTTCTTTTATGAATGAAATTATTAGGTAGGTATGATCTTATTATAGTAGTAAATAACCGAAAATAACATAAAATGACTAAGCCAAGTCAACATTTTTTTTGCGTTTTTTTTTCGCTTAATATGTTTAGAATCATGGTCTAATTGCAACCCCTCAGTTTTCGGTAGTTGTCTTTTTACACCCTGTATAACATTGAATTGCATGTGATTTCAAAATAACTATATGTTTTCACAATTATGGATAGTTAGAGTATCGGCACCCAGTAGTCAGCCTTTTAGGGAGATTTTCAACTTTAGACCTCCGTGAAAAAGAAATGGTAAAATCAGATGTGATCAGGGGCGAATGAAATCGTATACCTACCCACTATGATTACGGGAGAAAGAGCCAGGGTTAGGCTGTAGGTAGGTACTGAAATCATACCTATACCTAAAGCCTAATCCTGGAAAAAAAACACATCGGTGTGTCAGTCTGTCTTTTGTCAGATTCTTATCCCCCTTAACTGTCGATCTATTAGGTAACAATAAGATCACTAACTACAAGCTATTGACCCTTAAACAATATAGTTTTCGTCAGGA
Source organism: Epirrhoe alternata (assembly GCA_963565295.1). Lineage (NCBI taxonomy): Eukaryota > Metazoa > Arthropoda > Insecta > Lepidoptera > Geometridae > Epirrhoe > Epirrhoe alternata. The sequence goes on along the minus strand of OY751386.1, from coordinate 12,740,733 downwards.
AACTTCTTATTTTATCTACAGGAACAGATATTGATTTTGTAATGTGATGAATTCTAACGAATAAATAAACATGAGCAATGGATTTAATCAAGAAATGTCTGTGATCATCACCAAATGTGATATCTTGTTCCAAACAGTGGTCCGATAATATATCAAAAATTTTTGTTTGTGCTAAGCTTCTCACAACTTTGTTAATAATGTTCAACGTGTTCCCGGGTGTTCCTTTAAACTTTTGATTGCCACACTGTCGCAGATTTTTTTCTGTTAATTGGCACACTTTAATAACATCATTTGATGGGTAAATCAATCCTCCCCGATTTTTTGTTGAAATTAAGGAAACATTTTTGTTATCATCAATAGTTTCCAAACTATCAACACAAACTTCACACTTCAAAGTCCTTTTAACTTTTCTCACTACAAAGCCAGCTATATACCTAACCACATGCATTGCATATTCAGTTATCAAATTTGGTTGAAGAATATAATCATGATCAATATTATTAAAAAAATCTTCCTCTTTATATTCGCCCGCGTTAAATGACTCAATCCGGCGCACATCACAATTTTTTTTTGGTGAAAAATTTAGAACAGTTATGTTTTCTAATGGCAGACAATTTCCAGAACTGCCGTCCTTAAATTGGGCATGAACCAGCAATTTCTTGTAGGCAACCTGAAACATTCGCGCTGAAGGATTGTTGTTGAAGCCACCTAGTGACCTGATAGCACCGAAAAACAGTTCTACATGATCCTGATTTAATTTGTACGTACACAAATATCTTAATGGACTATCTGGACTTGCTACTGTATTCATGTATATATATTTCAATGAACTCATACAAGTTAAAAATCCAATAAAACCTGTTTTTCTAGTAGAGTTTACAACGTAGGTGCCATCTAAAAACCTTAAATTGTTTATGTATGTCGCTGCATATTCAAAGAAAATTTTGGTTTCAGCAATGTTAAAAGCATCAGTTGCTCTTTTCCATCCCTTTGCATGAATATTTCTACTATTCATTATATCAAAAAGGTTATTGAATAATCTTATAAAATTTATAGTGCCTTCTGCGTCTGCAAATTCGGGAATCCCAAAGTCTTTGCAAAACTGTAGTTCATCGGCCACTGAATTACTCAATAGTTGAGTCGCTAAACGCACTTTCATTTTTTGCTTTATAAAGTTAATGTGTTCTTTTTTTAATTTATTACCCAAATGCAGGCCTTCTTCCTGTTGAATTGTATGTAAGTGCTCAAAAAAATCCCAGGAAATAATTTTGCCACTGCCATCAATAATTGTTTTTGTGTCACCCAATGTATTTCTAACCAATTTAATATTATGGCAGGGATCTGGCCACAGGCAAATATCTAAGTCGTTGCATCGAAAATGTGTTTGGTTTGAACCACCAGAAAGGTAGCCCGACATTGCAAGATTGGTTGAGGCCCCGTCATATGTTAGAGAAATAACAATAATGCCAGTTTCTTTTAATAAATATATACTTTGTTCTACTAGAGTAGCTTTCTGTGCTGCTGTAATAGAATTTATTAAAAAATAGCCTATTGGTATTTTCCATGTATCATTGATACACGTGACCATAAACGTTAAGGCTTCTTTAGCCATGGGCACAGCGTCACTTTCAAAATCACTACCTAACTTAGCATAACCGTAATATTTTCGGCCATCCCATTCTATCAACTTTCTAATAGCCATCTCGTCAATTATAAGCGCGCAATATAGGATCCTAGCTTGGCTTTGTACTCTCAATTTGATTGCTTCTAGTGCTTCTGATGTAAATCCTGGCTCACAGTCGATACCTTTATACCACGATGATATAGTTTTAGGGTGTGGCAAAACATTATCAAATTCATCTCTCACAAATTTATATGCTTTTGGTGAAATGAAATGAAGGCTAACGGCAAATTTCTTTAATTCTAAGGAATATTCTTTCGGCGGAACATCATCCTGCTTTTTTAAAGCAAATCGTTTAATTAACTCATTACTTTTTAAACTTTCAGGTATAAGCAGTTGCTCTCTAGTAACCTCCTCGTTTTTTAACAAGTAGTCAAATATTGAGTTATTGTCAACATTTTTGACATGCAATCGTCTAGTTTTTTGTCTCAATGCATTAATTTTTTTAAGTCGCCTTTCAGCAGTTTTTGTAATTCTCGACAAGCGTTTCTTTGTACGATTTAATTCTGCTTTCACACGCTGAAGTTCAATTTGTAAACGCATAATTTCAACATCGTGTTGCGCAACTGTGAGCCTTGACTCCGACTCTTCTAATCTTGGCCGCTTGGTTGCTGATCCCTTAAAGGATAAAACATATAGCATTATAAACAAACCCGGATAGCATTAGCGCTACTTACACATAAATATAATTTACTATTTAAATTACTTAGGTACATTCATAATAATATTATATTTTAATACTTAATATTATAAATATTATATAGGTTGGATTTTTGCGATGGGACATTGAATTTACTTTTAGCGTTTTTGTCGCTGACTGTAATTGTTTTTCCAAAATCTGTAAATGCAGTTCAAAATATCTCTAAAAGTAAGGGGAAGGTCTCATAAGAGCGTTTTCCTGCAGCTACAACGGTTAAGGTATGATGTACCTGCCCTCCTTGTCCCAACTCAAAAATCCACCATGTATAGGTAATATACTATTACTTATTCTTACTCTACTTATTATTACTTGATGTAGTATCCTACGACTACATTAGGTACAACTAAAATTATGAATACGATAGTTTGTCGCTTGTGTTTTTTTTACTCTTTTACGCAAAAACTACTGTAGGTACTGTTTTAGGTAGGTAATATCAGCCAAATCTTTACTTGTTGGTTTGGTAGAAAGAGCGTTGGTACTGCACCAGGCTGTAACCTCCGCCGTGACGATTTCGTATTACTATTAACATTGGTTATAAAACATGGTGGCTCAAAGTGTTTTGAGCAAATTCGTCTGTCATTCGGAATCCAATTGGGTTTGCCTAAAGCTTCAAGCCATTTATTTTTACTTGAACTATTTTCCGGAAAACTGAAATATTTGAAAAGCCTTCACGTATTAACCAACGCAAATCTGCCGCGGGACATATGTTCGTATGATCTATAGATATTTGTCTCGGGTCTGGTGTTTCTATGTATAATATGTATGTATTTACAAACAAAAAAGTATATCAGTTATGTAGTAACCCATAACACAAGCTCTGCTTACTTTGGGACTAGATGATGCTGTGTGGAAAGTTCAGCATTATTTTAATCTATCGATAGTCGATAGAACCGAGTACAACACTATGATAACCAATGTGTTTTGTGTTTATTGCATAAAACATAGGCTTTATCCTTAGGAAACAAGATTCTATAGTAGTATTTTGTATTAAATAAAGCTTAGAATTACATAAAAATTAGACGCTGATCCTAGAACTCCAAAAATCACTTACTTGTGTGGTAACTTAGATTCTCATCATTATTTTGCGGTCGAGATGAATGGGACGTACAGCCGGGTACTGCACAAGACATTATTATACCATTATCTTCAGCTATTATTTAATTTTTTGCAAAGAATCGCAGTTAATGTATAAAAATTTCATATTTTATTGTTTTCATTTTGTGACGTTTCCATGTAAACAATCCATGGATACGGAAGAATGTCACTCAACAAGAAGGTAAACTTTCAGTTTCTCTGACCTCTTTAATTTGGTTTCATAGGACAGAGGTTTATGTAACCTACGTAACCAGAAACCCTGTACGGAAAGGCCAAAACTGCCTTGGTAGTAATATACTTGACTCTCTTTAACTTAATGTAATGTAATAAGAGTAATAAGCAAAGAACGATAAAAATCACTTGCTACGTCATCAAATTTTTAACTTCCACCCTTGGAATAAATATCTATGAACAAATTACATAGCCATGTTACAAATCGCAATAGAATAGAAATCGAATCGACAGATAACGCAGAGACTTCACCTGCGTCTTACGGCATTTAATTGCCAAAACTGCATACATTTTATAAAAGTTATGGCGCTGGCTATAAGTAAATCGTCAGTTTGACATTATGCCAAGAACTCACGTACCACGACACTTGACATAAAACGTAGGCAGTTTTTGCAATTAATGCCATTAAGCGCAGGTATATTTATTCTCAGCGTTATCTATCGATTCGATTTCTATTTGTAACATGGCTAAGGGGGCTGATTAGCATACTGAGAAAATGATGGTAACTACCTAAAATCATAAAAAATAGGAACTACTTGCCTGTAGACATAGGCAGTGACCGTAGATGAGACCACTGATGAATTTGATAGCTTTTCCATAGAATTAAAATAATTACTGGAACCTTAACATTCATCATCATCATCTCAGCTTGGTGTCACCCACTGCTGGGTATAGGCCTCCTTTCGCTTTTGCCAGACTTTTCGGTCCTGTGCGTCCCTGATCCAGGTTTTGCCCTCGACTTTTTCAATGTCAACCTTAACATTATTTACTTTTTTTATTGAAATAGCATTTGGCCATAGTCTACGTGATGTGAAAGAATAGTGAGAACCAAAATGAAACATGCTTACCTAGAAAGAACCTAGAAGGAACCTATTTACCATATAAAAGAAACGTAAAATACATATTATTATTTTAGCTATTATATTGTTTAAGGTTTTTTAAGTTAATATTTCGAAGTCAATTGCATGCAAATACCTAAATATGGATAATCATTTTCACTCATTCTATATGTAATTGGATAAAGTTCGGTACCTTCTGTCGCGAAAGAACAGGAGTAAAATTAGTTTTAGGACTATTCTAAGTGATACCAGCGCAATTGCTTTTTGACTTTGACCTGAGAAATGATGACAGTGTGTGTACTCGAAATGTTTGTTACCTATTTTATACTCAGACCATTTTACCACACAAAAGTATATGAATTGTGCTAACATTGTTTTTATGTGACGATTTAAATTAAAAAAATATTTTTGTTATCTTCTATTTGAATTTAAAATTTCTATGATAGAATAGATAAGCTCCTTCTCCTCGTATGAGTGAGTGGCCAACTCTGGTGACGGAGTTTTTAGGCCGCCTTCAGGCCTCCGTCATAGCATAATGGCTTAAATAGCCGGGACCGACAATTTTACATGCCCTCCGAAGAACGGAAACGCTCTAATGAAAATGCCACTGATTAAGTAATTTAGTACATACTTGTCTAAGAAACGGCTTCCAATTTCTTCTGCTTGTATGGTCTGTAAAATCATCACCCTTAACATCTTTGTATTCACTTGTATTCATTTTAACACTTTGACTTTCTCACGATTATAATTGTTTACAAAATATTTTTCAAACCACTTATCTCATTTTTTAAGTATGACAAATATTAAAAAATATATGATTATGTAAACACGTCCTAACACTACCGCATAAACAACTGATTATTTCATTAATCGACGAACAGGTTTATGCTAAAAATAAAGCCATGATTATATGAATAATTTGTCGCTGATTCTGCTAGACCCACATTTCACATTAAGTAAAGTTCTAACTTATTGGCGTTTTTCTTTCTTTTGAATATCTCGTGAGTGCTGCCTACATTTTGTATTAAAATTAAAATATTCCAACAACAGTACGGCCATAATAGGCATGATGACAGTAATCAAGAATCACCAAATAGGATTCAAGGATTGAGAAAAATGCATTTATTGTCCTAATAATGTCTAGATTATTAAATTATTTAATAAAATAAATCTAAAAATACAAGAATCCGCCATGATAGCTGTACACCAATCAGAGCGCATGACGTCATCTTTCAATACAGACCTTAGAATATCCACCGCCTTGCTGTAGAGACCAAAACTGTTCCTTTTGGACCTTTTGAACTGAACTTTCCTTTGAGCTTAAACGCAGTCTCCTATTTTTTTGCGCGTAGTATTTGCTGTTGACGAGTGAGCTGTGACGTCATAACAGCTGTAATGACACGGTCGAGCGTTTTGGCGTTTTTTTTCACATAACAAATCATTCTGAACAACATAGAATATATTTTGAAAATTGAATATTATGACGAACAAATTATTCATTAACGTGGAAATGTTTATTAAAAAACGTGTGTGACCACTGCGCGGCATTTCATTATCTACATTCACTCATCGAATGATCTTAGATGGCTGATCAACTATTTCTGTGGTATTTTGTTAAGTTAGGAAATAAATATTTAACTTTTGGCCTGATATTCTTTTACCAAACTTTTAAAATATATAACACTTAACTATCACATAGTCCTGAACTAACATAGGATTCGCTTCGCTATGTCGAAGGTATTAGGAGGTGATATACACATTTATGTGGTTAAAACTCAAAGAAAGAGATAAAAAAATTATAACCTCAAAAGGAGACGAGACGAGTCAGACATGGATTTATGATAGCTACTGCGGTTTTTTTGACAGGGGATGATACGAAAATATAGTTCGAATGAGAGTCTGTACGCGATTGTTGTCTATACTACTTATTTGTACAGTTTTCATAAAATTTTGTTCGGTTTTGGTTGACTACAACCCTCGATAACTTTGTGATAGTAAAATAAAAAAACATTCTGACCATGCCATTATCATTTTCTGCATCTGCTGCAACTGTCCTTAATTTTCTTTTGGTAGTCATAAAATAGCGGTGTATAGAAGGAGAACAGCTCCATCCAAACAAACATGTTATAGTTGGATAATATGTTGTTTAATAATTGTTCCTGCTTACATAACTACTCGTAGGTATAATTTTATTTAAAGTACTTAGTATTATCAACATAGATACTATTGAAAAATAAAAACATTTGCCTGACCTCATCTCACCAATTACCTATGGTCAGCACAATATGTTCTCTTAATCCACTCTACCCTACCAATCGTCATCTCCCATTCCATTCACATCTTTCAACCCATATCGTTGTTCACAGAATCTGTCCATATTTTCTAAGATCTACCTTTAAAGACAAATCGAGAAATAATTAAAAGAGTACGATGAATTCCTGACTTAAAAGTATTTCGGCTACATAGTCAGTAGTTTCTCTCTAAGCCACCGCGGCTCCTACATCTGATCTTTTCATAAGTTCATTAGTTTCTTGAACTCTTTCAGAGTTCTTCACGCCCTGTAAACTGTCAGATATTTCTTGAAGCGTTTTATTTTTTGTTTCTGGCAAGTATTTGTACAACAAAGCAATTAAGATGGAGGATGATATTCCAAAGAACAAAAACATGCCGTGTACTCCAAAAGTTTTGAATAAGTACGGAGCCATTTTTAAAGCTAATCCTACCATAAACTTTTCAATTAAAGCTATTGTACAAAACGCCAAATTCCGTGACCTTAGTGGCATCAATTCTCCAATTACTGTTGAACACAATATTAATGGTCCACAACTTACAGCTATTGAGAATAACATTAATAAACCTAAAGAAATATAATTGTTTTCTTTGATAACAGACAAATTAATCAAATAAAAATACAAAGACATCGATAGTAAGAACACAACTTCAATTGATGCACATCCAAGTAGCAAAGTCCTTCGTTTAGCAAACTTAGATATAATAGAGCCAATGTACATACTAAAAACTGTAATACCATCCAATATCAACATTCCTGCGTAAGCAGTAGATTCATTTCCTGTTATTTTTTTTATTATATCAATAGCGTATACTGTAATAACTAATTTACCTGAAAATGTAGCAAGTGAACCTATAAATATTGATAACACTAATGGTTTGTAAAACTCTACTGACATAATTGTTTTATAAATATATCTGATAGACTCCATTCGAGTTTTTTTTTTATTTTTGTTAATCTTAGTGTATTCTTTTTGTGTGTTTATTAATCTGCTTAATTCTTTTTCTGATTCTTCATCGTATCCTTTTAGCCAGTGGTGGCTGGCAGAGGCTTCTTCATACCTTCCTTTGCTGGCCAGCCAATACGGGGACTCTGGCCACATCAGTATTGTTGTAAACATGTATGCCACACATAAAATGTTGACCAGCCCTATCATTTTCCAATGAAAGAATGTCCCTATTGCGTTGGATGACAAAACACCCCAGTGAAATGTACCAGCTTTCATACTTATTAGCAATCCTCGGTATTCTGGTGAACTAAACTCCGTTAAAATTGCAAGAGATATTACAATTTGTGACCCTATTGATAATCCTTGCATAATTTGACTGATTAAGATTTGGTATACGCTACTGCTGGTGTAGAAGACGAGTAGGGAAACGAAAGCGTTGATGCAGACGATCAGGAAACCGATCTTCCTTCCGATGAATCGACTGAAGATCGAGAGCACGATGACACATGGGATCCCGCTGAAGCTCATAACCGATGCTAAAAAAACAAAAGTTTTTCATTGAGCTGAGGTCTTCTAGCTTTATTGATTCTGTATTGTAATCAAGACAATATCAACATTAATTATGTTCATAAGATAGTCCAGAAATGATTAATGCGTCTTTATATATAATCAACAAAAAAACAAAACAAGTTATTACTTAACCTACATCTATTTTCAAATTCAAATTCATTTATTTTGTGAAACAAGGGTTAACAATAGATGACTGGAGAAAAATATATGCACAGCCTTGTTCAGCTTATCAGCATGCAAAATGTTACCTACTTATACAAATAAAAAACTAATTGAATGTTTAAAATCTTTACATTTAAGTCCATAATAATAAGAAAAGAATAATTATAAATATGTAATAGTGTGTCAGAAGATTCGATGTCAAATTGTTATTTCAGTATGTCAAGTTATAAAAAATTGTCCAAGAGATATTCATTGATACTATAATAAACCTTATGCAATAAGATTTTTTTTAATCTTAATTTGAAAATATCAATTACATTTATTTTATATTTATTAAAATAAATACTTTGTTTGTAATCGATAATTCAATGCTTTTGTTGGTGAAAATTAATATAAAAACTTTGGTGACGTAGCAAGTGAATGCTTGCCTCGAGTTCTGCGAGTTCGATTCTCAGGGAATCTATTTGGGTCTTATTTACTAAGGTACCCGTACATTATAAAACTAGTTCACAGAAAAAGCATTTATTTGTGAATATTTTGTCCTGAATGACGATCGGAACCATCGGAACCTGAGCTAAGCGGCTAGTGACCGTTGAGATTTAGAAATGATTATAGTCATAGGAATATAATCATCTCGTGACCAAAACCACGATGAACTAGGGCAATAATAAATTTAGAGCCTATTTTTTTATGTCCTTAATAATATTATGTTTTATTACGTAGCCAAGACGCCATTGCGTCACTGACGGCTGCCGTGGAGTTATTTTCTTTCCTTATTTGGGGGATGAAGACTGTTGGTGCGCCGGTAACCATTCCATTCACGAAGAAAGACGCCCATACTCCGGAGCAGACGAAGAGCTGAAAGAGATTTAGCGTACTTTTAGCACTTATTTATAAGAACTCACAGGATATTGAAATATTTTTACAGCTAATTGCCTTAGATTTTTGTGTAAATAACTCCATGTCAGTGATCAGTTGAGTAGATACATACTTGTCTAAGAAACGGTTTCCAATTTCTTCTGCTTTTATAGTCTGTACAGTCACCTTTAACATCTCTGTATTCACTTGTATTCATTTTAACATTGACTTTGTCACGAATAAAATTGTTTACAAAATATATTTCAAAACCCTAATCTCATTTTTGAGTATGACACATAAAAAAATATGATTATGTAAACATGTCCTTGCACTACCGCATAGGCAACTGATTAATTAATAGACGAAGATGTACCTACCTACTTGCTAAAAATAAAGCCACGATTTATAAAAGATCATCGGCCACGATTCTATTATTGAATAAGTTGTCGCTGATTCTGTAATTTCACATAAGTATTTTAAAAGTTTTGTATACAGGTGGGCCAAAAATTTACCTTATCAAAGGCATTTTTAGCTAGGTATTGTTTATAACCGACTTCAAAAAAAGGAGGAGATTCCATATTCGGTTGTATGTATGTTTTTTTAATGTTAGTATGTTCACCGATTTCTCTTTAAATATTAGTGAACCGATTTCCAAAATTATTTGTTTTGTTTGAAAAAAATATTCCTGAGGGTGCGATAGTTTTCCCTAAGACCTTACCCTGTGTTGAATGGTTATTTGACAATATTTCATACATTTCATGTGAGGTTTTGCGGCATTCATTACTTATGTTAAACTGACAATTTACTAATGCCAGGAATTCACGTGCCGCGAAAAAAAGGCAACTGCCCACTGTCTGCCCACACTAAAATTTTGAATCAACCTGTATACAGCTAGGATTCAAACACTAGATCATAATATTAGCATACCTATTTCTTATACTAGACGTGTCAAGTCGATTGCTTTCAAATATTTTGCTGCTCGCTTCGCTTGCCTATTTCGAAGCTCGCCTACGCACGTTAATCGCTATTTGAGAACTTTACTTCTTACTCTTACTCTTTTCCTATAATTTTAATATTTCACTCATATAATAAAACTGTAAGTTTGTGAGTTTGTTTAGACGTTTGGATATTTGTATGTTTGTGTATCAATCACGCCTAAACCAGTAAAAAAACTTGGTATAGGCGTAGATAGTGACCTAGAATAGCATATAGGCTATTCGAAATATTGGTACTACGCGGGCGAAGCCGCGCGCAGAAGCTAGTAAAATATAACTTCTTTTCTCAGTGAGGGTACAGAGGCCGCAGCAGGATCTACTTGCTACCTGGCCAACTCTCTTCTTATACTTACAGTTGGCCTATAAACCTCCATCATTAGGTACTCAGTAAATTTTTGAAACTAAGTATACCTATTATATTATTTCTGTTTGTTGATTCAGATTCAGATTTTTATTGATAACGTCAATGGTTACATGTCATAAATAAAATTGCTAATTACTTTCTAATGTATTCCTAAATACATAGTGAAAATCAATTGAATTAAATTAAGTGAATATATAAATTAAGTACAATTAATAAATTTTACAATGTTATATTGTACAGGCACAACTATTAAAAATAAAAGTACATATTCATGCAACCGCAGACGGCTTTGTAGATCTATTAGTTAAACGCAGACAGCGTTTAGCTAGTATTCTCATAAATATTATCCAACATAGAGTATTAGGAGCCTCTACCTGGAATAGGCAATAAGTGCATTTGCGCAGGTACCCCACAGGACCAAGGTCGGGGTTAGTGGAACTCGGAAACCAGGTCAGCGTAGCCAGGGCTGTCGCCTCATCGCTTTATCATTACAACTTTATTGAATAGGGATCTTTGTATAATTATGATGTTTAATATTATGTACTTTGGGTCAAATTCTGTCACTTGCTGATAGTGTCTGAGCCCATCGATAGATAACGTTTAAAATGTTACCGCTTTTATTAATAAGTAATTGCCCTGTATCCATTTTTTTTATAAATTACACTTCAAATACATAAAAAAACAAATTTAAAAAATACATTAGCAATTTATCACACAAACATTTTCGGTAAGAATCGAAGCCGTAATCTACGCCACTGAGGTCGGTCGGTGGATACATATACCTACATTTTAAATTTGAGTTTATTTTAGTAACCCTTAGGCGTCCTCGAGGCTACCACGTCTAATCTAGTTACACAAATTGCTAGTCCATGCTGTTTTTTTTTGAACGTGCAAAAAATCGATTAGTACAAACTAAAAAACTGACTTCAAAACCAAAGATTAGCAAAAAAATTAATCTCAAACCTAAGTCAAATCTTCTAATTTTTCTCATCAACCTAGGTTGGTACAAGATTTTTACAAGATTTTAAGGGTATTGGGAAATACCCTTTTTTTTCCAAAAATTCTAGGGCTCTTTCAAAGCCACAGCCCGTACTGGAAAAGTACTTTTTGCAAGTAGGAACGGTCTACATTAAAATCCAAACATACAAACTTTCTGATTTAATAATATGAATAGGAATAAGAATACAATGTGGTGAATATAGGCGACGTCTAATAATAATCTAAAAGAATATCCATTATAATAATGCTGTTTACCTTTAAATGCCAAGAGGTTAAAGCAAGAGATGTAATCTTTTACAAGTTATGGTAATTTTGCTTGGGTTTTTGTTATTAGCCCGTGAGATGACTTTCATTGTACAGGTTTCGAGTTCAGATTCCAATTTTTTTTTTGTCAAAAGCTGCTCAAAAGTCCCCATCAAATGCATCCGTGCAAACCATGTTTGTTGCCCTGATTCTTCACGGTATTGGTCGCGCAAGGACAGGAGTAAAATTATTTTAAAGACTATTTTAAGTGACCCCAGCGGTCCTACTGAATAATTGCTTTTTGACTTTAATCCACCTGATGAATTTGTGGTGACCTCTGTGGCGCAGTGGGTGAAAGCTTGGGACGCAGAAGGTTGCGGGTTCGATCCCCGCCGCGGGATAAATGTTTCTATGATCTACAATATATATCTCGGGTTTGGGTGTTTCTATGTATAATATGTATGTATTTACAAACAAAAAAGTATATAAGTAGTATATCAGTTATCTGGTTCCCATAGTACAAGCTATGCTTAGTTTGGGGCTAGATGATGCTGTGTGAAATGTCCAGCATTATTTATTTATTAGTATATTTATTTAGAGGAACATCTGACCAGCAATGGAAAACACAGCCAGAAAAAAAAATCGCACGACAATCTCGAACTCGTAAGAAAATCATAAACCTCAAAATAAATACGGGTCCCGTAGAGACAAAGTTAGAGTGCGTACCGGGGTCGACGACCGATAACATAAACAATGTACTAACTTTCAAAATTGTCTTTGGAACTTAGTTTTCTATTATACTTACTGATTTATATTAGGACGTACCTTGAGCTGTGAGTGAAATGTTTTCTACTTTGTTACCTTTCTGTTTCAGTAGTCTATCACATGAAGGAAAGAGAGGAAAGAAATCTCTTATCTTTGTGCGTAGATAGCATTTTGTGCGTTTAATTTTGAATTTAAACTCCACAGCACAGCCAGTGATGGAAGTCCAGAACTTTGCCAGAAAATGTCTCTCAGTTTGTATTTAAAGTTACTTACGTACAAAAACATGTTCATATAAATAACAGTACCTACACGAGATTGCAATTAAGAACGAATTTTTAGGTTTTGATAAAAATAGGTACCTACTCAATTTCATTGGCATTTTTTTGTATAACTATTGGAGTTTTTTTTAAACATTATACCATTATTATTTAAAACAAAAAATATTAGTAGTAATTAATTTAATCACTAAAATATATGCTTTTTTCTTATTAAAAATATCTTAGATAACTACTTGTAGAAGAATATCTTAAAAATATTACAAGTCAAAGTGTGCTCAAAGTCAAAAAGCATTTATTCAGAAGGACCGCTGCGCTGGGATCACATTGAATCTTATTGAAAAATATATTGATTAAAATACCACTTATCTTAAATTGAATAAATTGAAATTGATCTAGTAGACTAACTAGTCTAGTTGTTAAGTGGTTTTAAATTAGTGTTTTTTACCATTATTTAGGACAAATAAATAAATTAATCTTTATTTATTGATTCAAGAGCTGGCGAATTTTTGGCTGGTTGAGTTGAGCTATCTATAGATCGTTTTTACGACGATCCTTAGATAACTTGACTGATTCTATTGTATTTTGTAATTTTATGTACATATTGTAGTAGCTTAGTTTCTGTAAATAAGCTTAAAAGTAATCTTTATTAGAACAGAAAATATAATAAAATTGTATGCACGATGTCATTGGGGGGCGATTTTAGGGGCTAGGTAGCCCCTAAAATCGGATTCGCAAGTTAAAACTTAACTGGATAAAAGCATCTGTAACAGCTGGCCAAACAAATGCTTCAAAATCAATAGGTCTGCACAAACACCCGGAAAATGAACCTTATATTTTCAGGAATAAGAGCTACGCATTACTGCAAGGCGAGCTTGCATTAGAGCAATGCCCTTGAACTGACGATTTTAGGTCAGGATCGGGTCGCATTCCCGGGCCGAACCGGTGCCAATCAAATTTCAACTCTACTATATCGCAGTAGGGTTGAACTGTTCGAATGATCGACAATTTATTATGATTTTCAATGTAATAGAGTTAGGAAAAACTAGAAAATTGCTTCTCGATGTTAATTTGTATGATTTCAATATAAATTCTTAAAAATTATAGACCGGGGGTGGTTTGTATACTAATAGCAAACGTCGAGTCCACACATTTATACAAAAATACACAAAAATTTTGGACTTGGGAGAATATAAAAGATTTCCCGCCGTTACCGACACATCGCATTCGACTACCTGTCAAAAACTATCTCTGTCTCTTCCCGACATCCCTTTTCCCGCTAACACATACATTAGGACCATAGACAAGAGATGTATTAGACCACAGACAAGACAAGAATTATTTGCATTCTCGTTACAAGTAATAATTACTGAAACCATAAACAATATTACGGGATGCCATACACTATCCCTTACACACCACTATCTTGTAACTTTAAGGAACATTCATTTTATTTATTTATTGTTATTTATTTTATTGATAATAATAATAGAATGGTTTACAACCAATTACACTAGTTATAAGTAATGTTAAATTAAAATATTAAAACAAAATACATAAATAAATAACATTTTAACATTAAATTAGACACACTACCTTTTTACAAAATTACTACAATAAAAAATAAAAATACAAAATGATAGAAAAAAAAGTGAAAATTCTAATCAAAACGTTTAGTCCTAAAGATAGGCGTAGAATTGGTTTTAATGCCGTTGTCACAGAAAATACGCTTCTATCAGTCAATTATTTGGGATATAACTATCACAAAAAAATTGTGAGCATTAAAATGTCCATACATTGGCCATCCAAACACGTGATCAATATCCACAAAACCCATCTCAAGTTTCCATTATCTGCGATGGCCATCCAAAAAGGTCATCACTTCCCGCAAAAAAACGCGATGGTCATCCAAAAAGTCCGTCAAAACATCGCGGCGAGTTTGACCCAGTTTCAGTAGTTCACGGGCGCTGCACGGCGACGATCGATGTTAGCTGGATGCGTGTGCTTAGTTCAAGGTCTACAGGCTTGGAGTGTCATCTGCCGAAATGAAATGAAAATGATCTAATCGAAGCCATGACGGAGGCCTTAAGGCCTAAAAACTCCGTCACCAGAGTTGGCCACTGACTCATACTTACATTTTTTTAAAGTTACGCAGCGCTACCGGAGGGCTAGGCGGTGCAGTGCACCGGGGCCTCCAAGCTCAAGGGGCCCTCGGACTCTGAGTCAGAGCCCGAGAGTCCGGAAGGTTTTGTTCTAAGGAAACTATAGGTATGAATATTTTGAAAATAAAAACAACTGCAATTTTAGAATTTTACAAAAAATTACTTAAGTATAAGTAACTACAGTTAGCCCAGAAAATGACGAATCAAATCGTAAGTTTTTACAAAAAAAATCTGCCACACCCTGCATATTTAGACTTGATAAAACCTAAGCCGTTCAATTAGGGCCCCAGTTTATTTTGCACCAGGGCCCTTGGCTACCTAGCTACGTCACTGGAAGTTAGCATTCCATACATGATGGGTTGCAAGCTTTGAAGCCATGCAAGGCACCTGAAAAAAGTATTAAACTCTGCCGTAAACTGCCTCGATAAATAGAGTCCATACTAACCCCCAAGTTGCCCTAAAAGAATGTGGTTACCGCCAAACTTTCATGCAGTGCCGATGCGACCGCTGCATTTACCCTTGAACTGAAAACTGGGTTAAACTATCGCATCATTTAGGTAATACCTATTATATTTTTTTTGCAAAAGAGAGGCATGTCTCAATTTGACATATTGGGTCATTTTTCATTTGTAACTAACAAATGTATATATAAACTATGTAAGTGTTGTTTGTGCTTGTCAACATAAAACATTATATTCTATACTTTCTTTTGGAGGCTTTTGTTTTTGGTTAAAACGGGGTGTGACAAAAAAATTGTTTTTCCAAAAATATTTTGTAGGATTTTTCAAAAATGTTAAATAAGGCAACGGACAATGAAGAAATCGAAGCTTTGTAAAATAAAACACTCGTATCCCGGTTTAATACAAGCCCATTTATTCAAAAAATACGCCGAGTCGTCGACGCAAATCCAAAACGCAATGATAGCGCGATTCAGGAAATGCACAAAATTAATCGCGCCATCTAGTTTTCTTTCGAGTAAACCAAGTACAAAATTGCTTTTCTATGCGGCTTACATTTCGATAGAACATGCCGCCCACCAAGGACATAATGAATGTCCTTAACAATCTTAACCGCCCACCGTGAGGTGGGAGCATTACAATATAAGTATGACAGTTATGAAACTTAATACTACTGAGCATAAGAAACTTACTTAAAGTGGACTGTATAAATTTAACAAAACATAACTCAATAATAAACTCTGACATGTAGGTAAGTCTCAACATTATCACACAAACACTAGACAACATAACTTGAACACATTTCTTAATCAAACATTAGGTAAATATTTCTTAACTAACTAAACACAGTAAAAACTCAATCAGACACAGGTAAAATACACAATTTGGATACAGGTCGTTTAATCAACGAACCATTACATTTGAGCGTTACTACGCGACTGATTTTGTCCAAACCAGGATGCTTTTCGGTGACCTTTCCTAAAAGCCATCGAGCTGGAGGCAAATTATCCTCCTTTACTAGGACAATATCACCAATATTTGGTTCTGGAATTTGTTTATTCCACTTGTGTCTTTGAAGAAGATGCACCAAATATTCCTGCGACCATTTGCGCCAAAATTCTTGCAGCATACGCTGCGTTACCTGCCACCGCTTCAGACTTCCCATATTGAAATCTTCGAAATTACGATCAGCTACAGTGACTAAAGGCTCCCCGACAAGAAAATGTCCCGGTATCAACGGGATTGGATCGTTGGGGCCGTCTAGCATCATCGATAGCGGTCGAGAGTTAAGGCATGCTTCTACCTGAGATAAAACAGTAGATAACTCTTCATATGTGAGTGTTGAAGTACCGATCACTCTCTTCAAATGGAACTTCGTCGATTTTATTCCAGCCTCCCACAGACCGCCGAAGTTAGGGGCATGGGGTGGAATAAAGTGCCAGGAAATGCTATTATTACCTAACCACTCTTGAATTTCTGTAGCTACTGACGATCGTTCCATGTCGATTAGATGAAGCAGCTCCTTAGAAGCACCGACAAAATTTGTGCCATTGTCACTCCAGACGTCGGTGACTGCTCCTCTACGGGCGACGAACCGCTTGAAACCTGCTATAAAACCTTGCGACGTCAGATCACTTATGGCCTCTAAATGGACTGCCTTTGACACCATGCAAATGAAAAGGCAAATGTACCCTTTGTACGATTTATGACCGCGCCCTTTACATGACCGAATGCTGATTGGTCCAGCGAAATCCACACCGCTGTGTCGAAACGCTCGTGCTGGAGTCACCCTGCTGGCTGGTAGCTGCCCCATCAATTGAGTTTGAGTGGCCGCAGCGTACCTTTTACATTTGACACATTTGCGTACGTACGACTTAACCAGAGTTTTGACTGACAGGATCCAAAACTGTCTACGCAAATGGTACAACATCAAGGTTGGACCTCCATGTAATGTCGTCTTGTGAGCTTCAGCAACCAGTAGATGTGTGAAGTGGTTGCTGTGGGGCATGATGATAGGATGCTTAACACTTTCATCTAACTCGGCGTTTTGTAGACGACCACTAACGCGCATGATTCCATCATCGTCGATCATTGGACATAGGGATTTAAGTTTTCCACTAGTCTTTGCTCTTCCTGTCTTCCTGATTGTTTCCATCTCTTCGCTGAACTCTTGCTTCTGGACATGTTTGATACAAACTTTCATTGCATCTGCTATTTCTTCCTTTGTCAGATATGTTTCGTATCTCCTTTCACCCGTTCCCTTAATCCTCCATTTCATCACTCTTCTGCAATAAGCAATAACTCGCACCATTCTTTGTAATGAAGAAAATCTTGTCCATAGCGCGTCTTCTTGAGATTCTTCTGTGCCAACGTGAGCCTTAATGTTTCTTTGCTCCGCAATTGTGGCGATCGATTTTGTTCTTGTGTAATCGATGGTTTTCTTCTGCAACCACGTTGGTCCTTGTGCCCACAACTGACTACAGGCCAGTTCCTGGGGAGTTACTCCTCTAGATGCTAAATCTGCAGGATTGTACGCTGATTGGACGTGAGCCCAATGCGAGTTGTCTAGTTGAGTGAGGATTGTAGAAACTCTATTTCCGACAAAGGTAGTCCAACGGCTTGGGTGACTGCTGAGCCACGCCAACACCACTGTTGAATCAGTCCAGGCATGAATGTACGCTTGAGCAACGCTCATGACTTCAGCTACTTCTGTTATTAACTCTGACAACAACACAGCACCCATTAATTCGAGTCTGGGAATCGATTGTTGTTTTACAGGAGCAACTCTTGTGCGAGACGTGACAAGACTGGTCTTGATGTTTTCATGTAAGTCTACCACCCGTACATACACAACTGCAGCATATGCTGCCTCCGAAGCGTCACAAAAGCCATGCAATTCTACTAACAAATCGTCAGCCTTTGTATTGACCCATCTTGGTATGCTAAACTTACTCGTCTCTAAAAGATCTCTCCTGTATGCTTGCCATTCTGTTAACAGTTCCGGTGTTAACTCCTCGTCCCATTCCAATCCAGATAGCCACAGCTTTTGGATGAAGATCTTCGATGTGACAACACAAGGTGCTGCCCATCCTAGCGGATCAAATAGACGCGCAATATCAGATATTACCTGTCTCTTAGTGATCGGAGTTTGCTGCGGCGGGAGTATGACAGAATACCTAAATTCATCGCCGTCACGATCCCATCTGATTCCCAATATTTTCATGATCTCGTCCATTTTGATGTCCTTGTTTCCCCCCTGTTCCTTCTCCTTCTTCTCTCCTTCATTCACCGTACCATCTGAAATCACGCTATTTAGTTCCTTATTACTGCTCACCCATTTCTGCAGCTGAAAGCCTCCTTTGGTAAGTACTGATTCTATAATTTCATACAATTGCATGCCTTCCTCAACAGTTTGACATCCGGTCATCAAATCATCAACATAAAAATGATTTTTTATGATTTCAGATACGCCGGGATGCTGCGCGCCTTCGTCGACTGCAATCTGCTGCAAGGACTTCACTGCAAGGTAAGGAGCTGAGGCTGTACCAAAGGTCACTCTCAATAATCTGTACTCTTCTATTTCAGATGCGGGATCATCGCGCCACACGACTCTATGGAAATCGACGTGCTCTGGAGAGATCTTCACCTGCCGATACATCTTGACGACGTCGGCGCAAAGACTGATAGGATGCATTCTCCATCGCATGATGATGTGACGTAGTGGTGGCTGCAACGTGGGACCAACCATGAGATCATCATTTAAGGATACTCCGTTCGTGCCTTTCATTGATGCGTCAAACACTATACGAACCTTGGTCGTGGTTTTATCGTTGCGGATGACGGCATGGTGCGGCAAGTAAACAGCTGATGGTTTATCTGACTCGTCAGCCGGGACGCGTTCCATGTGACCAAGTTTCAAATAGTCATGAAAGACTTCGGAGTATTGCTTCTTGATTTCAGGTTCCTTTCCAAACTTTCGTTCGAGATGTTGGAACCTTCTCTTTGCCAACTCTTTGGACCCTCCATATTGGCATCGAGGATTGTCTGTGCGGAATGGGAGCTTGACAACATAACGACCATTATCATCTCGGACTGTGGTTTCTGAGTAAATACTTTCGCATCGCTGTTCTTCCAAGGTGAGAATCTTCTTCTCAGGAATTGTGGACTCGATCTCCCAGAACCTCTTCAGCAGTTCATTATCATCATTCTGTTCGTGTACGCTCACAATGGCACTATGATGACATTGTAGAGAAGGATCCTGATTCTCATCTATCTGATGTGTTGGACCTGAAATTATCCATCCTAGGGCAGTACATTGCGCGGTGGGCATACCCTTAGGACCCTTAATCAGACCTTCTCTAATCACTTCGCCGTACACATCTGCTCCAAGCAACAAGTCAATTTTGCTCGGCGTGTGGAACTGCGGGTCAGCAAGAGTGATCTCGGCAAACTCCGGCCATTCCACATGATTTATTCTGTTTGACGGCAAAAGACTGGTAATAGTACCAAGAACATGCGCACGTACTTGGACTTGAAATTCGGGATCATGGCGCGATTGCACCTTTATCATGATGACATACTTGGAAGCCAATGTTCCAGGGTCACCACCTAGTCCCGAAATACTACTCCTACTTGAGATCTTTTTCAAGCCAAGCAACTGTGCAGCTGACTCTGTGACAAAGGATGCCTCCGATCCTTGATCCAACAGAGCCCGAAGAGTGTATGTCTTTCCGTCTCTTGCTTCGGCTTCCACGAGGGCAGTGGCGAGTAAAATGGTTCTCGCGGAAGTTCCCTTTGAAAAGTGTGCAACGACTTTTGAGGTGGTCTCCGAATCGTCCAATGATACCTTAACTCTCGAAACCGCTTCGCTGACGTCTGCTTCTACTTCTGACTTAACCGATTCTGACCTACTACCGGACGGTTCCGATGGTTTCGGATGAAGCAACGAGTGATGCTTTCTCCGACAGACACGACATCTGATTACCGATCGACAAACCGTGGAGGAATGATTGGTACCTAAACAGTTGAAGCAAAGCCTGCTGGTTTGGACATAATCGTATCGCTTATCGTAGCCTAAGCTCGAAAATGTCTTGCAATTGGACAATTTATGCTCACCTTTACAATATGTACACTTTACATGATCATTGGCACTTGCTGCCATAGCGTGCAAAACATGCTTTCGCTGAGTTGGTACATTTGGTTTTGAGACCTTTTTCGTATCTATGAATTCAAGGGATCGGAATCTAGTCTCCAAGAACTCCGTCAGCTGTATCAAGGTTGGTAGCTCATCTGACGTTCCGATGTTTGATTCCCATAATTTACGCGTTTCCGCATCCAACCTTGACGCAACCAGGTAAATTACAATTGTGTCCCAAGAGTTCACATCAATACTCAAATTTCTCAAACCATTTAACGTATCATTAATTACATCCAACAGATTTTTTAACGCACTGCTCGACTCGGCTGCCAGGATTGGTTGGTTCACAAAACGCTTCAATAGACAATTTGCTAGATATTTTTTATTGTTATATCTCTTATTGAGCGTCAACCATGATTCTTGATAGTTTGCAGCCGTGATAGGAACATGTCGCAACAGTTGTTCAGCCTCTCCCGATAGATGGCCTTTAAGATAATGCATTTTTTGCACATCGTCTATCGAAGAGTTATTGTGAACCAACGATTCATACAAGTCTTTGAACGTGGTCCATTCAGCATACGACCCGTTAAAAGTAGGGATTGAGATTTTAGGCAACCTTACATTGTAACTGTTGCTATCGGTCTTTGTCTGGGGTACTGGGGTTGAGCTGCTTTGTTTATTAGGTTTTAACATAGACAAGTATTCCCTAATATCCGTCTTATATTCTATGTATTTTTCCTCGACACATTCATACATGTTTTCAGTAACATACTGAGAAGCAGCCAATTCCTCCGTAGGAACTTCGGTTATTAATTTCAAATGAGCATCTGAAAAAACCCTCCATTTGTCTTCTAAAGAGTCCAACCTGGTAAGCAGATAGAATTCCTTGAGAAGCCTATCCTTTGGGGATTTTTTGAAGTTCCCATGAGCCCGTTCTATCAGAGACTTGTAGCCTAACTGAGCCTTCAGCAACACAGACAAAGACATTTTGACAATACAATCTAACTTTAACTCGGACAAAATCAGTTTAAACAATTTCTAACTCAATTTAAATAACTAATGAATTTTGGAAAATTTTACAAGTGTTTGAAACTTAAACAATCTGACTGAAATCGGGCATAGGTTCCCCGTAGGTTACTTTTTCACAAAATTATTCTAAGTCCAAATTCTAATAAATTAATGAAAATTTTTTAAGTGTTTGAAACTTTAAAATCTGACTGAAATTGGGCGTAGGTTCCCCGTCGGTAACCTTTTCTTAAAATTATTCTAAGTCTAAAATTTAATAAACTACAGAAAATTTTACAAGTCCAAAATTCTTAAAAATATTCTAAGTCTAAACTGAACTTCACTATAGGGTCACTGTACTGAACTTATGAAGGGGGTCGATAAACTGCACTCAAATAAAAGGTCAAAGTACTCACGTTTTTTCACTTGTTTACCACTTTGCTGTTGACTACCACTCCGAAGACGTTTCATCCAGCGCCACTGTTGTGGCGCGGTAGCGGAGCGCGTGCGTCACTCCTTGTGACACACCGCGTCACGCTTGCTTGAAGCCTCCGTCGAGTGTTGACTGACCAACGCGTATCATTCGCGTCGTCAGCACCGATCAGCAAGTACGGGCCAGCACTTGCTGGCGCGGGGGCTCCGCAGTCGGTTTTCCTTAGTTGGATGCACACTTCACCACACAAACACAGCACTGCAATCCAACTATCATCCGTGACAAGTAAGTCTCAAGCCAAGCTTGGCAGAGACTCCGCCCGGTGCGCACCGAGTGGCGATCCACCACTCCTACTAGTGCGTTGAAGACAAAAACCGTGTATTTACTTTACACGGGACACTTCAATCACCTCCGACTCGGAAGGACCATGAAGAAATCGAAGCTTTGTAAAATAAAACACTCGTATCCCGGTTTAATACAAGCCCATTTATTCAAAAAATACGCCGAGTCGTCGACGCAAATCCAAAACGCAATGATAGCGCGATTCAGGAAATGCACAAAATTAATCGCGCCATCTAGTTTTCTTTCGAGTAAACCAAGTACAAAATTGCTTTTCTATGCGGCTTACATTTCGATAGAACAGACAACATAATACACTCGTAAGAATGCAATGCGGCCTCCAAACATTGTGGTTCGGGGAGCTGGTCCTTGGCCGGCGCGATGTCAATCCGCAGATTTATATCTTTGCCTTGATTAGGTATACTGCACAAAATGCTGCACTGGTTAACTAACTAGGTATCCCTTTCCAACGTCATCTTTCAATATCAATATCCACTTACTTCAATACCGATATGGTTTGCCTGGAAGAAATCGCTTCTATAAGGCCTGCCTGATTGTTTCTGTGTATTCTATTTTTTTACTTTGTGAATTCTGCAGCTTGAAATCCATTCCCAGTTGCCGGCTCCCGGTTTTGATTTCAATTGAAAACGGATAAAAAAAAAATTTTTTTAATAAATATTTAGGTTATTAAAAAACGGTAAATATGAAACTGAAATAAAGTGGGGTAGTACCTAGGTATTGAACTAGGTGTTGTCTCATGCCTAGGCACATCCTCACGATCATGAACCCGCCTGTATTTGGGTCACTGGTGCAAGGTCTGTAGGCGTCGAATTGTTTTATTTGTCGAGGATTCACTGTGCAATCGATTTATACCTGACCTACCTCAACTTTGTTTGCAATTTGCATGAAAAAATTACATAATTTTTTAATGCATAAAATCTTTTTTCCTTACATCTTTGCTAAATGATTTTTCGAAGGTTCATGCTCATTATCAACTTGATTTAGTTAGTCGCCATTTGAAGTTGCATAACTAAATAAAATAAATATTGCTGGTCATCACACAGCATCATTTAGTCCCACCCTTTTCTAGAAAAGTTTTTTTTTTTAACTTTGTTACTTGATAGTTTTTAATCGCCTGCTGGATCTCACCAGGCAACACCTTTTACAATTTGCTCACTGTATGAACTTACTACTCTTATAGCGCAATACTTCATCATCATCATCTGATTTAATTGTAATCGTAGCTACACTTAAGCACTTGAATACATTCAACAATATCTTTTAAATCGTTGCTTTAGACGTTATAAAAAGGGTAGGTAATACCAGAATAGCCAAGTTCGTTAAAACCTAAATGGGTATAAATCTCTTATCCTGGGAAAACTAGTTGAACAAAGTTGAGTTTATTGACACGCAGAAAACACTTTTTCCCGCTTTTTTAGTAAATGCAGTTCGATGACCTCGTGTCTGGAGGCAGTCCATCCCGCGATTGAACCTTGATTGATGGACTTCCGTCACAGACAATGATGTCCGAAAGAATAACCTTTGTTGAAACTATTTATAGAGACGGAAACTAAGGGTAAGTATTTGGCAGGGTGCGAAGTTTTGAATAAATAACAAGTAACTTTGACTGGTCCTAATGACGCCTTCATACCTACTTTAAAATTGAAGATCTTATACCGTTAAAGTCCTTGGAAGGCCTTGGAAATTTAAAGAAAGGGATCTTAGCTCTTTTTAGTGCTTATTATACGAATTCCTCTATTTTATCTCTTTTCAATTCAGCCTCTTTCACTTCTAGAAGCGACATGATAGCGAGCTTTTCTTTGTACATAATATCTTCATATATATCAATCCCACTATTATAAAAATCTGAAAGTTTGTTTAGATGTTACCAAAATGCCTAAACCAGTAAACCGATTTAGATGAAACTTAGTATAGGCGTAGATAATGACCTGCAATAGCATTAGGCTATTCAAAATGTTGGTGTCACGCGGGCGAAGCCGCGCGCAGAAGCTGGTAAAGATATAAAATACAAAGAAATCTAAAGAGTTTTGAACATTTTATTTTACCATCAGGTTAATGACCTCACTTAAAAGAACCAGTAAATTTGCCTATGTAAAGTGATCCGATGGTAATAGACGCCTGAACAAATACTTACAATACTGTACCGAGTGCTTGCCAAGTAATTCTAAAATAAGATCGTGATGTTGGTAGTTTTTGCTTTAAACAGTTTCAAAAACTGACAATCCTCAAGGGGATATCCTCTCTAAGCTTTGTTTAAAGTCGATTCCCACCTTAATAGCCCACTATCTAAATAACTAAGATTGTGTTTATGTTAATAGATTTTCGATTTTACAGTTAAGACTCATAAATGAAATGAGTTTGTATGTCTGCTTAATTCTGCACTCTGACTAAACAAATCCAAATAAAATTTAAAATGAGCCTAATTTGTAAAATTTTGTGACTCGATGACTGATGTATCAAACCGATGTCAGTCAGCTTTGATAATACGGGCAGGATTGGGTAGATTTTTATGAAAACACTAATAACTTAATTTTCAATTTATTTATTTCTCAAATTACGTACAACGCTTGTGACCAATACATATTCGAATACACAAAATATTACTGATAGTAAATTTTAAGAGTTAATCGATATAATAAATTCCTCTAGGATCTTAAACTTTCATAATAACAATTTTGTGTATGAGAATCCTGTTTGCTTTGAAGTGGCAACAGTAAAAACAACTATTTCAGCTATCTCCACACGAATTTCTTACTTCTAGGTATTTATTGTTATAAAAACTGTGAAAATGTGTTGTATAACTAAAAATTCATATTATTTAGGCTTCTTTCATTAGCCACTTAGCGGCGTACTGATTGACTTGAAACACAAATAATATACAAATCAACACAATTTTTTTACTTCTATTATAAGAAAATGATTTCTAATTAGCCAATGACTAAATGATAAACTGTAAACTGCATAATATACATACATAATATTATACGGATAATAAAAAAATATTAAACAAAAAAACTTGCTTATTATTTTACAGTGCGCCGCTCACTTGTTTGAAAGAAGCCTAAAATTTATAGATAAACAAATCAGAGCAGCTCTACTTCTAAATTGAAAAGGAGTTTGTTAGAAAACCTACTATGCCTATGATTTTTGTCACTAATTCCTAGATACTATAAATTAGTACCAACTGCAAAACGCAACCTGAATTCTAAATTTAAAATTTATGTAGCTTGTTTTCATCATTTTGTAAGCCATGACCAATGATCAGATTGAATCAAGTATAGATTTTTGTATAAAAGAACAGAAATCAAATATTTTACCAAAATTTCTAAAATTGATAGGAACTGTAGGTACCTAATAATAATGATACTAGGGGAGATTTGATGAAATAAAATTTTACGTCCATTGGAGAATAAAAAACCTTTGGAACACTATCAAGAATTAAAAATATGTCGTTATAAGTAAACGAAAGAAAAAAAGAGTTTATTTAATGGCACAGTTTTAAATTTTTGATCAAATATGACTTTACTAAAATTATATCAAAATTAGTATTGCAGTTTCGAAGATGTAAAAGATTTTATGATTGTAATAAATTTCATTCAAAAAAGAGGTAATTTCCATTTGATATGTTGGACAATTGAAAGAATGATGAAATTTAAATATTATTACGAAATCTAATAAAAATTGCTTGCTCTGTAATTGTGAATTATCCCATAGGATTATCATATACGATATAATTTGTAATTTGAGTTGGTTTGAGTATGATAAACTGATAATTGATGTATTTTGAAAATTTAAAACAAAAAACACTCCGAAGACTTGATTATACTATCACCCTAGTTTTGGACACCCTTGAATACGTTTAGACCAATCGTATTTATTTGAATCAGCTTATCATAGTCAAACCAGTCAATACTAAAAAGCATACTAATTATGTATCTAAAAATTCTAACATTGCTTATAACATCAAACTACCTAACCAATAGATTATTATGTGTAGGTAAGGTACAGATAATATTTTCATACAAAACTGTCTACATACTTTTTTACCTATTCTACAAGCCCTTGAATAGAGTGTAGGATAAAATATTGATTTTATTAACAATATTTAAGATAATTTTAACATTTACAACCTTAACATCAAACAGTTTTAACACAATTTTTTTTTTGTAAGATTATAATGATGGTAATAAATATATTAGGTATATAATCTTAGATGTGTATTATTATCATAATTTTAATGTCTATAATCAGGTCTCACAAAATAATTTATCTTAAAAACATTATATTGTATTCCTACATCTAACACCAAACACAGCAAAACAAAGGTAGCTGTTTATACAGTTGCAATTGTTCAAAATAAAATATTGTATCTAATACTTTTTCTATACAAATGAATAAATTAAAGTTAAATGTACAATATTTATACAATTTAATATTAAATAATTTATCATAGAAGTATTATTATTATTCGTAATAAAATATTACATATACCGTTTCATAATAACTTAGGTACATCCACGATTTTTTTAGACATTCTCCTATGAGGTGTGTAATTTCTCTATCATTTATGCTTGAAAAGGTAGGTACGTAGAATATCCAAGCCAATCAATTCCTTTCTAAACTGTGTCAAAATTTTGTAACTGCTGAGTGTTTGATCAATGCCGCCCGCAGCATGTTTTAGTTTGAAAAGCTAGGTATATTTAATTCCTTATTTAACGCTTATTTAATTGCTAAATACTTACAATTTTATAACTACACCATGCTCTGCATGCCTCCTTCCATATTGCCTTTTCATTCCAAGTAAAAAATGACAGAAACCATAGAAGTAAGACTTTCCAAACAAAGTTTTTTTTCTCTAAGAAGCGTGATATGAGCTAGAGATAAGCTGTTTAATTATAAAAATAGACGAATTTGAAATCCACATCTATCACAAAAATGATCCTTTAGAAGGAGTTATAGCATTTTTGTCAGTCTTGCAAGCTTTACATTGTCAATGATATCAGACAGCAATTTTAAATATGAAAGGCAAAAAAAAACTAGCCATCATTTTAATCATTCCTCAATCTACTATTTTTTATTTTATTATTTTATTTCAGTACAAAAATATGTTTTTCATTACTAATGTCAGCTAGTGTGCAATTTTTTGTACGTAACAATTTTTATTGAATTTGTTGTGTCAAAAAACCTAACATCTAAAGGTTCATATGATTACTGACCTTGAAGATTCCTATGTGGTTTTTTACTAGCGGTTATTGCACTTGTCACCCATGCTTCATACTTATACTATATTTTACTATAAACTTAAACATACCTTTTGCATAAGTTTAACTTAAGAAATCGTAAAGTACAACTATTCTATGAGATAACTAAATAGGTAATATTTATAAATTCTACGAGTATTTTAATATTTCTACAAGAGCTTTGATCTTGTTTATATTTCAATTACAAATATGTTTTTGTGCTTTACAGCGGCATACCCACCTGTGCAAGCCAGGCAGCTAATTTTTAGGATCATTAAAAATAAGATGTACATTATTACATCTGTACATTTTCTCTTGGATAATAAATTTAAAAAATATTACACAACGAAATATCCCTATTTTTAATGGTCCTTTATTTAATTATAACTACTATGATTATCTTGTATTACTTACCACATTGTACGTTTTACATTATCACGTATCATTATTTACCTAAGTTAATTATATACTTAGCAATAAAAGAGACTTTTTATAAACAATAATTCACAGTAAACTAGGTATACGCCAGCTCCAAAAATTAAGGATATATATATTATAAAATGTAATTAGGTATGTATTTAAATTTTACTTCAGTGGAACACAGGTTTACAAGAAAAAAAATATTTAATAACTACCAAAGCACGATAGACGAATCAGATCTAGGAATTTAATTGTTGAAATTAATATTATATGGGTTGGACGTGGAAAATATACTTAATTATGGTGATCTAAGTACATAATACTTTGACCTTTTGCAGAAATTATAATTTTTCAGTTGAAAAATAGTTTGTTGCGGACTAGGCGTATTAAAATCATCAACAATAAAATTAAAGGTGTGAATTGGATTGTTTTTACTAAGTAATGGAATATAGATACCCAATGATTCTATCAATATAAAGTTGTGGTTAAAATTTGAGAAAGCAGATTTATTAATATATTATTTAGATATAAATTACATAATATTATGTTAGCAACTTTCTGGTGACGTCACAACAACCACGTGGGCCGGAACGTAAAAGGAGCGAGCAGGACGGCGAGCTCTCACTTTGCGTTTGGATTTCAGACACGACGGATGTCTTGTTGTGCTAGGATCTTTGTATTTTTGGGTTGTATTGCTGTTAGAGTACCTTGGTGTAGCTTTCTTGATAAAAATTATAAGTGTCGGCTAAGTTATAGTTTTAGGTACATTGGTTGTTATTTTTTTTAATAAATATTTCTGTAAGTTTGTAAGATCAGAGCGTGGGATATGTTACCCACACACGTGCCTTGATCGTTTGCCATCAGTTTTAATTTGATTTTTCGAACAGTGAACACGTGTGCCATATTTTTGTGTGTGTTTTCGTGTTTTTTCCTGTTTCCGCCGTAAGTCGATTATTTTTGTAGTACCGTTATTGTGACGTGTTGTTGTTCAAATCATGTCGAGTTGCGAAGGTACGCCGCATAAAAGTCAATCTAGGCGTAGACCCCGTGAGCACTGTAGTGATTCGCATACAAGTCGCGATGCTCTCGCGCATACAGTTATCGTAGGACGTGTAGTTGTTTCTCTAATTGCCCTCATTATCTTATTATTAAATTCAGTTGAAGTTTTCGTAGTTTTGTGAAGTTTTGTGTGATTTTTAGTATCTGCAAAACAATCGTAAGTACCCTCATTTTGTTGAGCATGTTGAGACGTTCGTCCAGAACTAGGATCGAGAGCATGTACCTACGTAGGAGAGAACCAATACGTAGTAGGAGTCGTGATTGTCATTATTCAGCGTCTATTAGTCGGCATACGCCAGTAAACGACAATCGCCGTCGCAGTCATTTAACTGACCGCCGCAATCGTGTGCGAAGACGTGATAATTTACGTGGTTCTTGTAGTAGCTCACGTAGGCATAGTCGACGTGATAGATCTTTTGATGTCACCTTAGATAGGATTTTGAATCGTCTCGAGTAATCGAGGGTAGATTTTTTTATCGAACGATGGACCATCGTGTTCAACTAACGATGTAGTCGACGCCTGTTAGTAAGCCGAACTTCGTTGTTACCGTGGTATTGACCGATGATAGCATTTCGCGAGAACCTGAAGTACCTAAGTGGCAGCGTCGAGAATGATAACTCAAGTAGTTTTGGCGACACTGCTGAAATCAAATCGATCTAAGCATCCTGAGTTTGACGCGTAGTGTGAGAGTGGTGTGTCGATCGTAGTCGACGTTTGAGCAATCGGAACGATCGTGAATGCCTTTGGCAGATAGATAAATGTTTGCGGGGCGTTGCAATGTTATGGTTAAATGATTGGGCTACAAACGATAGGTCATAGTGACTTCAAAATTGAGTTTAGATCAGTAATTTGTCCTCCCAATGTTGACATAGCTACTGTTTTGTTTGGAGGTTTTGTGCATGAACTCGAATAAATTCTCGACTTATGCGGAGTACGCGAGAAAAGCATTTCTGCGTCTTGACATGACGGGCCTGTCGGACGAGCTGAAAGTTGCTATTATTGTAAGAGGTATTTTCCGATCTGCTTCAGCAATAGCAGCAATTCCGATAAACTTCCAAGAGGTATACCGGTATAGGTCCGGTACAGGTATAGGTCCGCAAAGTACCTACTTACGTTCTGAAATACCCTCTTTTTGTGATTTTTCTTTGTGTTCGTGTACTGTTTGCCTGTTTATAGATCAGGTTACGTGAAATGTATGGGACGCCGAGATATGGGTCACGTGAGCGTCACTCACGGTGTTCGCAGCGTCATCGTTCGCACAGCGGGCGGACGCTCGCGGTGTTGGCGTTCCCACGGTCAGCAGCAAGGGTATACTTCTCTGCACAGTGAGTGTCAGGAGGACGGCCGAACGGCTGTTACAAGGAAAACTTGCGTGTGGATCAACTTGTTGGCAGCTGCGCCAGCAGACGTGTTTGTCGAGTCATGTTACAGATGCGGGATGTGTGCATAACCGTGTTCCTGACCCTGAACAGCACGGGTGCGCGTGTGGTGCGCACCTCTCCGGCGCGGTGGCGGCTCGTGGCGCACGGCCCACCGGCCTAGCGCGTGCGGTGTGCATGGCGCGCACCTCTCCGGCGCGGTGGCGGCTCGTGCGTGGCGCGCGGCCCACCGGCCCAACGCGTGCGGTGTGCATGGCGCACACCTCTCCGGCGGCACGGCGGCTCGCGTGCGGAGCGCGCCGGCCCAGCGCGTGCGGTGCCCTTGCCACGCACCTCTCCGGCGGCGCGGCGGCTCATGTGTGGAGCGCGCCGGCCTAGCGCGTGCGGTGCCCTTGGCACGCACCTCTCCGGCGGCGCGGCGGCTCATGTGTGGAGCGCGCCGGCCTAGCGCGTGCGGTGCCCTTGGCACGCACCTCTCCGGCGGCGCGGCGGCTCATGTGTGGAGCGCGCCGGCCTAGCGCGTGCGGTGCCCTTGGCACGCACCTCTCCGGCGGCGCGGCGGCTCATGTGTGGAGCGCGCCGGCCTAGCGCGTGCGGTGCCCTTGGCACGCACCTCTCCGGCGGCGCGGCGGCTCATGTGTGGAGCGCGCCGGCCTAGCGCGTGCGGTGCCCTTGGCACGCACCTCTCCGGCGGCGCGGCGGCTCATGTGTGGAGCGCGCCGGCCTAGCGCGTGCGGTGCCCTTGGCACGCACCTCTCCGGCGGCGCGGCGGCTCATGTGTGGAGCGCGCCGGCCTAGCGCGTGCGGTGCCCTTGGCACGCACCTCTCCGGCGGCGCGGCGGCTCATGTGTGGAGCGCGCCGGCCTAGCGCGTGCGGTGCCCTTGGCACGCACCTCTCCGGCGGCGCGGCGGCTCATGTGTGGAGCGCGCCGGCCTAGCGCGTGCGGTGCCCTTGGCACGCACCTCTCCGGCGGCGCGGCGGCTCATGTGTGGAGCGCGCCGGCCTAGCGCGTGCGGTGCCCTTGGCACGCACCTCTCCGGCGGCGCGGCGGCTCATGTGTGGAGCGCGCCGGCCTAGCGCGTGCGGTGCCCTTGGCACGCACCTCTCCGGCGGCGCGGCGGCTCATGTGTGGAGCGCGCCGGCCTAGCGCGTGCGGTGCCCTTGGCACGCACCTCTCCGGCGGCGCGGCGGCTCATGTGTGGAGCGCGCCGGCCTAGCGCGTGCGGTGCCCTTGGCACGCACCTCTCCGGCGGCGCGGCGGCTCATGTGTGGAGCGCGCCGGCCTAGCGCGTGCGGTGCCCTTGGCACGCACCTCTCCGGCGGCGCGGCGGCTCATGTGTGGAGCGCGCCGGCCTAGCGCGTGCGGTGCCCTTGGCACGCACCTCTCCGGCGGCGCGGCGGCTCATGGGTGGAGCGCGCCGGCCTAGCGCGTGCGGTGCCCTTGGCACGCACCTCTCCGGCGGCGCGGCGGCTCATGTGTGGAGCGCGCCGGCCTAGCGCGTGCGGTGCCCTTGGCACGCACCTCTCCGGCGGCGCGGCGGCTCATGTGTGGAGCGCGCCGGCCTAGCGCGTGCGGTGCCCTTGGCACGCACCTCTCCGGCGGCGCGGCGGCTCATGTGTGGAGCGCGCCGGCCTAGCGCGTGCGGTGCCCTTGGCACGCACCTCTCCGGCGGCGCGGCGGCTCATGTGTGGAGCGCGCCGGCCTAGCGCGTGCGGTGCCCTTGGCACGCACCTCTCCGGCGGCGCGGCGGCTCATGTGTGGAGCGCGCCGGCCTAGCGCGTGCGGTGCCCTTGGCACGCACCTCTCCGGCGGCGCGGCGGCTCATGTGTGGAGCGCGCCGGCCTAGCGCGTGCGGTGCCCTTGGCACGCACCTCTCCGGCGGCGCGGCGGCTCATGTGTGGAGCGCGCCGGCCTAGCGCGTGCGGTGCCCTTGGCATGCACCTCTCCGGCGGCGCGGCGGCTCGTGTGCGGAGCGCGCCGGCCTAGCGCGCGCAGTGCACTTGGCACGCGCGTGTGGTGCGCAGGCCTTCGTTGGGAATGGCTAGTAAGGCGTTGTGAATGGTCATCATCAATCGGTCACGGTCCTCATGGATGTGATCATTGACGTACACCATGTCACTTAGTAACCAGTGCAAGCTGTGTTGCTGTAAATGGAAGGCGAGGGCGAGATTACTAAACATGAGTTAGTGATTGAGCAAACGTTTCTCCATGTTACTTTGTGAATGGCGTAATGCTATGTCACTTTTTGTCATGAACGTGAATAGCGTAGCCCGCTAGGTCACTGGAAGTTTCATGGCGTGAATAACTCTAGTAGGTCATGTCACCGACTTCACGTTGCGGTAGTTTTGTGAAATGTGAATGATCGATGTGAGTTATGTCACGAAAATGACACGTCTCGTGTTATTTTCAACCTATTATGATGTTTTGCGACTAATTGAAGTTCGAAATTCAATTATTTGCAATGCGTTTCTCACTTATACAATTTTCCTGTGCTTTGTTCATGTTACAAATTGAAGTAGCTTCACATAGATTGCCTTAGCTTTGAAAGGCTGGTGTTTGTGAAAGCTTGAGTGCACGCTTGCTTTCATAATAACCTGTGGCCAATAAATAACTTCTAGCTGTTGCTTTGCGCTCATGCCTAGACTTCAGATTGTAACATCATCGACCTAGGTAGAAGATCTCAAGTCTGTTCACTTTTCAGAATGAATCCTTGCCTAAAGAGAATGCTATTGAGGTCGCGTGCGCAGTGCGCCAGTGGGCGCGACGGTTCGAGTGCACAGCGCGACAGATCGTGGGCGTGACAGCCTGCACGTCGAGCAGCGCGATGACGCGCGTGCGCGGAGCAGCGCGCCGGCGGACGCACCAGTCTGCGCGTTGTGGCCGACCCCCGACATTGTGGCGGCATATTACTCACAAGCCCCGACATTGTGCCTATCGTTGCTTGTAACCTCGACATTTTGGTTATCGTTTGCCCCGACATTGTGGCTATCGTTGCTTGTAACCTCGACATTTTGGTTATCGTTTGCCCCGACATTGTGGCAGTGGCAGTCCATTTGCTTGTAACCTTGACAGTTCGATTATCTTATGCTCCGACATTGTGGCATCACAGTGCTTTGTGTAGCCTCGACATTTATGGCTACTTACCTACATTTCTGTTGGTAACATTGTTGAAAATGTTCCAGATACCTATCGCTTCAGATGATGACCAGGTAGCCGGTGAAGGGTCTTCTAGCGACAATACTGCGGTCGTGGACGTACCGCAATGCCAGGAACGGCCGTGTTAGCAACTTTCTGGTGACGTCACAACAACCACGTGGGCCGGAACGTAAAAGGAGCGAGCAGGACGGCGAGCTCTCACTTTGCGTTTGGATTTCAGACACGACGGATGTCTTGTTGTGCTAGGATCTTTGTATTTTTGGGTTGTATTGCTGTTAGAGTACCTTGGTGTAGCTTTCTTGATAAAAATTATAAGTGTCGGCTAAGTTATAGTTTTAGGTACATTGGTTGTTATTTTTTTTAATAAATATTTCTGTAAGTTTGTAAGAATTATTTATGTTACGAGTATAAGCTTATTTAGTATGAAAAAGTTATTTGTACTGTAGTATTTTATCTGTGTAAGTTTGCATTTTTTTTCAATTTTTTTTTTGTAAAAACACCGATAGAATTTATAATAAAGTATAAAATTTAAAAAGAGATATGGAACCATTCAAAAAACTTAAGACACGTTTGCATAGCGATCAAAATAAAAAAACAGAACTTTTTTACAATCAATATCTAAAAATACTTCTATTTAAATAATTGAATACACAATAATATAAAAACCGTTTGTGCTATATGTGCGTCTGTCATCGACCGCGTCTAAATATTACAATCAGTGTAAAAATAAATCTTTACAACACGTTAACCAACTTACGTATAAAAGTTACATTTCTATGAATAGTAAAAACGTACACTGATAATGTTCACCGTATAGTATCTAAAGTTTCAAAAACTCGCACAAGACAACATCAAACTGAACGAAAAACGCACGAATAGAAATCGTATGCCTCGATATGCTGAGTCGCGTCGGGTCTGCTTCGCAGCGGGATTGTCCAACGCTTCGCCATCCATGGCTTGAGAAGTACAACCAGTCTATTCACCGGACCCACTTACACGCCAGTGTGGTTGAAAATGAATGATACAGCATTTTTGTCGACGGGTGGCGACCGGCGCGTGAAAGAAGGATGGTTATTATTGTTGTAATGCCATGATTTTCTCGTTGACGTACTCGATGATTGCAGAGCAATGGTCTCGTAATATCGCAATCTGCCACAGCACTTTCTGCTTTTGATGATTGCGACGAAGCCCTTTCTGTACTTCTTGTTGAAGAACGCATATAGTATTGGATTGATGCAGGAGTTCGATGCTCCGAGCCACTGCGCTAGTGGTGTTACATAAGGGAACATGTCTTCTTCCCACTTTTTGACCGGCCCTCCAAGCTTTAGTCTTGCAAAGATGGAGTATAGTGGCAGCCAGGAGACAACGAATAGGATGACGACAGCAACGAGCATTTTCACGACCTTGACCTTAGATTTCTGTTGCATTCGTTCCATCTGGGCGTCTTGGGTGTCGGTGGGGATGGATCGCCTTGCAACTTTTATCCAGATGAGAATGTAGCACATAGAGATGAGGAACATGGGGAGGATGTAGCAGAAAATGAGGTTACCAATGACGAAGTAGAGGACTTCACTGAGAGGGTTCGGCCAGATGTCAAGGCAGAGGCGAATGTGGGGGCTCTCTTCGAAGACTACGACGAGGTCGAAAAAGAAGACCCAGGGGGTGGTCACGACGATGGCGAACACCCAGATGAAGAATATCATGAGGCGGGCGCGGCGTTTTGTGATCTGGCACTTCAGCGGCCACCAGATGGCAAGGAACCTGAAACAATACAAAATCATTAAAACAACACTATTTTAGCTGAGGTTTTACATGATGATACAGCAAACAGAAACATCAAGATTTTGCATATTTTATTGGGAAATATTAATTTATTTCATAACCTATATAAAAAACGAAGATTGTATAAGTCTGTCGTAAACCAAAAACAGCATAAATTGGTATCTCATCCAGGTAATTGCCGCTTCTCATCTAATGGATCCAAGATGTCGTAAATCCAACGAGGAGGAACGAGTTATCCGGTCTGGTGGCTTCAGTAAAAACAAGGATGAGCTTAAGACTTGTACTTTTTCTGCTCCTGATTACTTACAGCTTTTTTTATTATTTCTATGACAGTTTTATGTGACTTATACTTAACCCTAGAATACTAACAATGGCTTTGGAGGATGCATAGTAAGATTTTTCCGATTATTTCAAAATGTGCGCTCGAATTAAGTTGTGTGTTCAAAGCAACTCACAACAACACAGCTATTTCGAAATCGATATTTAGGTAATTTATACATTACTAGCTGCGCCCCGCGGTTTCACCCGCGTAAGTCCCGTTCCCGCGGGAATATCGGGATAAAAAGTAGCCTATGTGTTAATCCAGGGTATCACCTATCTACATACCAAATTTCAACCAAATCGGTCCAGCCGTTTTTGCGTGAAAGAGTAACAAACATCCATACATCCATACATCCATACTTACAAACTTTCGCCTTTATAATATTTATAGGATATTATATTATAAGTTCCTAGAATAATTATAAAGTTTAGGTATTTGGCGCAAAAAATGTATGATGGGTCCATGAATGTTTGTCACTGTTTGTTGGCATATTGTTGAAACCGTAAAATCTTTCAATTCCGTAATTTTTCTAGAATTCCCTCTCGAATTTGTTTCTGTATCTTTTGAAGTTTACATCAAAAAATCTTAAAAGCTTCTCAAGATCTTTCTACAAAATATTATTAAAAGATTTTGGTACTTAATGGTTATGTAATAACTACTCGCTTTCAATGTCATATTTTTTTTTAGGAAAAAAAATCGCTATAACAAATTAAAATGCTTCGTTTTAGCGTAATTAAAACTTTCACATAATATAAATTATTAGGATAGGTATAATTATTGCTTAGTTTGGGGCTAGATGATGCTGTGTGAAAAGTCCAGCATTATTTATTTAATTATACATTTTAAAACGCTTCATAAAATCGTTTAAGCTATTATTGATAAGTTATGAGGGTACGCGATACTTGGTTTTTATTGACTGTAAAAAAAATATTGTTACACAAATTACGCAGTTTATGAAAACCAATTTAGGGAAAAAAATCAATTATTTTTCTTTGACTTCATCTTCCTGCATGAGTCCCACTTTAAGTAGAAACCTGTACCTGTCTTCCTACCATTTTCCTCTATAATATTTTACATTTACATAAGGTTTGTATTAATAATATCATTATATTCATATTATTGTACAAACCAATAATTAGTCGGTCAACAACTCCATACATCACGTATTAGAGACTTTAGGGATCGAGATAAATGGCTAACAATAAGCTAACAAGATTACATACCTAATGTGATATATATATTTTATTTATAGAACTAGCATTAGCAAAGTTTATTCAGAATTTTTAAATACTATCATCATCATTCACAAAGGTGCCCGCGGTAGTATATCATATTATACAGAAAACACTTATTTAGAACTTGTTGCGAGTTCTTCTTCACATGTTTGTTTGTTTCAAATAAATAATTGTTTTACTTTACTTTACTTTCTAGAAGTAAAGTAAAGCATAGAGCAAAACGCTTCGGAAAATGTAGAACTGAAGGAAACAGTCCACTTACTATGACTATCTCTGGTAGTCAAAGTCAAAAAGCATTTATTCCGTAGGACCGCTGGGACCACTGAGAATAGTCTTAAAACCAATTTTACTCCTGTTCTTTCGCGACCAATACCGTGAAGAATCAGGGCAACAAACACGGTCACGAACTCGTAGAGGGCTTCATCGCCTGTATTAATTTACCTGTCATCGTCTATCCAAATAATAGTTCGGCGAATAGTTGGGCGAATGTGTAGTTCCATTCATTAGATAACCTTCCACAAACTTGTATAACTTGAAGTAACTAATTCTACTTTGAACTATTGGCGTGAACTTAAGTAAAACATCTCATGATCACGTGTAGGAGGTGAGTTTAGAATTCATTATGACTAGGCGATACGCGGTGTTCACGTTCACTCGGGAATAGGTACTTTATTTTTTTACTAATATTATAAAGAGGAAAGAGTTGTTTGCTTGTTTGTTTGTATGTTTGTTTGTTTCAAATGAATAGGCTCCGAAACTACTGGACCGATTTAAAAAATTCCATCACCATTAGAATCCTGCATTATCCCTGATGAACATAGGCTATATTTTATCCCGGTTAAGTCAAGTTTTCCCGAAGGAATGCGGGTAACACCGCGACGGACAGCTAGTACTTTACAAAAAGAAGCCTCTGTGCTATTTGACTATTATACCTTCTATGTGCCAAACTTTAACCAAATTGATTCAGTAATTTGTGAATGAAGAATTATTATATCATTCTTATTTAAATAGTATTAGGATTCATTTAGGTGACGACCTCTGGCGTAGTGGGTGAAAGCCCGCTTGTGACGCAGAACGTTGCGAGTTTGATACCCCGCTGCGGGATAAATAGTTCCCGTAGTTTTGATATATGATGATATTGTGTGAAATGTCCAGCATTATTTATTATAATATTAGTAGGATTCACATCTACAGCTAAATTGCGAACCTTCTTTATCGTCGGTTAAAATAGTTACCACACAATACAGGGTGTAAAAAGACGTCTATCGAAGCCGAAAGGGGTAGGTACAGCATCCCAATAGACAACCAAATCCAAAAGGATTTTCCAAAATATGCACTAAATCCGGAGAAAACTGCGTTTGAAGAGTACTGTTTCCGTATGTTTTGTTCCGTGCGTTCTTTTACGTAGATTGCTGGATTTTGAGTTTTAAATGTTTTTTCTTTTATAAATGAAATTATTAGGTAGGTATGGTCTTATTATGTTGTAAAAGTAGTAAATAACCGAAAATAACATAGCATGACGAAGCTAAGTCAAAAAAAGTAAGCGTTTTTTTTCGCTAAATATGTTTAGAATCATGGTCTGATTGCAACCCCTCAGTTTTCAGTAGCAGTCTTTTTACACCCTGTATATGGACATCCTATTCCGATAGTAACAAGTTACCTAGGGCTGCATATTATTAAAATTTAAATTGATCTGATGAATAATTCATTATTTACCCAGTGTCAATGAGAAGCCATAGAAGTATGCTAATGAGGAACAAACTATGGTCTCTTGATAGCGGAAATAGTAAGCGGAAGTTTTATAAGAAAAACATTAATTTAGGTCATTACAGGTATTGGTCTTATGTAAATATCGATAATGTAACGAAAAATGTTTTTACCTATTTCAATATATTTATACATCGGAATGTTTGGGCCAGAAAAACACACCATTTTGTTTTTTTCACATGTTGACCTGTAAAACACTAGTTTTTAAATAATGCATAAGATCTACTAACCAAATTGACTGGGTCCGACGGACCAATATCGTGCCGTTCTAACGTGTCCACCGTCCCGGAGTATTTCCAGTGTTTAATACAAGTTTTCATCTGTATTACTTCCTCACTAGAATCAAGGCGATCACCAACCCTTATCATTAATTATCATAAATTGTATCCATTCCATACCATTATCACCCTAGGTTAGGTAAGTTACTTACTAGTACTGATTTACTTTCTATATGTACTTGTTTACCCAAATAAAAATAGGCTTCTGTTTTTGTTAAACCTTATTTTATTCCCTTCCTTACCCCCTAGGATTATCCTAAATTACAGTGGCTAACCTGACCTCAAGGGCCAAATTATAAAGTTTGTAAAGTCAAAGTCACAGAATAGGTATCATCTAAAATTTAAAATGAAAGAAGATGGTCACCTTGATGTGTGACAAATTCTCTGGCGATTTTGTAAAGGGCGCTTTCATAAATAATGTAAATGTTTATGAATAAATCTTCATGATAAGATGAATCATATTTTTTTAAACTTATTACATACATACATACATAAAGTCACGCCTCTTTCCCAAAAGGGTAGACAGAAACCACGGATCTTCAGTCGCTACGATCCTGACACACAACTTTCGCCTCATTCACTCTCATTACATTCTTCATACATGCTCGTCGGTTTAGGGTACTTTTGACCTGGCTCTTCTCCAAAATGTCGCCAATTTGATCCAAGAAGGTTCGCCTAGGCCTTCCCCTTCCAGCTGTCCCATGCACACTCGCCTCATACACTTAAACTTATTAATTTGAGAATTTTAAAGATTAAAGAGACTGTTCGGAGTTAACCGAACAGTCAGCAATTATTAACCATTGTGGAACTTTATTATAATTAATCGCTACCAAGTGATTTTAGTTTCATACCAAATATAGAAAAACCTACCGGTTTTTACAGAGACCGTTGATCAGTGAATTGAATGTTTTATATCAAGCCGTTTCGAATTTGAAAAGAAATATGTATAGGTACAATTCAATGTTTTGTAGGTTAACCCGCCCACGCGCCCTCGTGCCTTTTAGTTTGCAACTGGTTGCTTACTTAAAAATTAACCATTATATTATTAATGTGTTGAAACAATATTACCCCAAACAAAATTGTTCCTTTATAAAATCTATATAAAAAGGTCTCTCTCTATATAAAAAGGTTTGTTCACTGTTATACTCGTACAACCGTACCACGGTTGAGAACCGCATTCAATGAATATAAAGCGGATGTTACACACGGAGAGTTCTGTTACACAAGGAGAGTTTCTCGCATGCGAGCAGAGATTTCTTCTAGGCAATAATTTGCTAGCCTAGTGTAAACAAATGCTTTGAGCCTCGCCTCTCGCCTGTCATACTCGTATTAGAGAATCGCTTGAATAATACGAATTTCTGTCAAAATGTAAACAACCGCAGGCGAGACTCGAATGGCGAGTTTTGCCGAGGGATAATCGCATACGATTCGCGGACGAGAAACTCTTCTTGTGTAGCAACTGCTTTAGTATAGTTACTTATGACAATTTCAATTGATACATAAAACATAATACTTAAATATTACAATAACACACATACAAATTAAAGCTTTCTTGTTTTCTGAGTCGCGTAATTTACTCTGCATTAGATTTCATACAAATATTTTGTTTATTGAAACGGCGGCTGGCTTATTCCCACAAGGGATACCTTATAATAGAAATAAAACACGGTTTTAAATTTTATAACAGGACTTAATCGCGTAGGTATAACATTTAAAAAAACCGTTATAAAATGTAAAATGTCTTGTCTTGTTGTAAAATGTCGCATAAGTTTAAATGCGATTTTAAATTATAATTTAATACCTTGTCTATTATTTTATTCGACCCTCAGCAGTCAACTTAACAAGCGTAACTATTAATTATTAAATTACAGAGCTACTTATCCATGATTGACATATCAAGGGTATGTGTTTTGATCGTATTGAGTAATCCTTACAAAATTATATAGTTAAGTATTTATAATTAGTATTTTTATTGTTTAACCTGTTGTTTCTTGGAAGTATGGATGGAGTGTGTGAAAGATGGATAAGGAAGGAGTGTGTATGTTGAGATGACAGCTGATAGAGCAGAGTGGAAGAGAAAAACTTATTGTTACAAAAATTGTCACGTGGAGTCAAAAATCTTGGTGGGAGGCATCCGAATATTCACCAAACGAACAAAAAAGGAACGCGAATACGTCCCCTGGTTTTAAAGCTACTTATTTCGATATACCTCATCATCTCCCTGCCCTTCTCTCACATTACGTGGGGTCGGCACAACATGTGTTCTTCTTCCATCTCCTCTATCAGCCGTCATCTCAACACTCACCCCTTTCTTACTCATGTCATCCTTCACACAATCCATCCATCTTTTCTTTGGCCTACCTCTACTCGTTACTCGTACTTATTTCGATATACCTAAAAATTTAAAAATTAAGGGTTAAATTATTGTAATTACACTAATGTACACCACCTTAATGTAGGAGGTGACTAGAATATACAGTGAATTCAGTGAACAAGACATTTATATTACTTTCTCTGTAATCCGTTTGGGGCTTTGTCTTGTAATCTTTCACTGGACCGCTTACAAGAGTCACAGACACAGTGAAATGAAATGAAGTAGGTAAAGGAAATGGTGAAAACGTTATACATTAATTCATTCATCATCAACACAGTCGTTCAAATAAATAAATAATATAGATTATTTTCAGATTGGTATTTATTTTTTAAAGAAACGCTAAGGACAACGTTTCATAAAAAACTTTGTACTTTTGATCCAATTTATCTTTGATTTGAATAAATAAATAAATAATGCTGGACTTTTCACACAGCATCATCTAGCCCCAAAGTAAGCAGAGCTTGTGTTATGGGTACTAAGATGACTGATATACGAATTATATACTTTTTTTTTTGTAAATACATACATATTATACATAGAAACACCCAGACCCGAGACAAATATTTATAGATCATACAAACATTTGTCCCGCCACGGGGATCGAACCCGCAACCTCTTGCGTCGCAGGGGGGCGTTAGCCCACAACGCTACAGTGGTCGACATGAATGATTAAAAGATTCTCCTAAAATGATGATGTTACATCCCAGAATATATCAGTTCTCTATAATAGTGTTTACTTACACCAGCGCGATCAAAGCCGCTACGAAGCGGGAGCGTCTGCCGCGCGGCGGACGCTACCCATACTTTATCTATAGCGCTTTGCACACCTTCGCAATCACAACGCGGGTATAATCTTATTTTCGTACATATTCGTTTCGCGTTGTAGACGCTCCCGTATCGCTTCCTGCTTCCCGCGTTACTGACGCGCCGCATCCTTATGGCGGCTCCTCACTTGGCTTAGCGTATTCGTGAGTCGATATTGTTGTGTTTGCCTCAAATAATCAAATATTTTAAATACCGTCAAATACGTCATCCACACATGGACTTGTACGGGCAAATCATTCAAATATGCCACAATATTTGCTTATTCTTTTTTTTTGAGTTCTTTTACTGTGCACTCTTCTCCTAAATTACTTTGAATATCGATCCATGCATCATGTTTTTATGCGAGGTATTTCTGGGGTCCCAAATACAAGGATGCATTTGATATAATTCCAGAAATCGCAATACGGTTTCATTTGTCCAATCCATTACGAAGGTACGTAGTAAACGTTCACACGTCTGAACAGGATCACCGCGCGCGCGCTAATGAACGAACCAAGTGTGGACAGTCGACGCAAATATTTGCCTTATTTTATTCCTTTGATGTGTAATCAAAAACCGACAAGTTGACGGAAACGCATATTCGCTATTTGCGTTGTTTGCCATATTCGTGCAAATAAAGCAAATACAATCAAATAGACCGTCTACACATTGCAGTATTTGGACAAATAATGCAAATACACGCCAAGTGAGGAGCCGCCATTAGATTTTATTTATCAAATGTTTACTTAATAGAAAACATCGGAAGATCCTTGAAAACTCCATATTATGAAAACTGTTTATAAATTTCATCATTGATAACAACTTATAATTGCTTACTACGCAGCTTGTAACCAAATATCATTGAAATGTCTTGTTTGTGTATCAATTATCAATCACAAGGCCCATAACAAAGTCTGTAAAGTCGTTGACATCTAGTCTAACAGAAATTGTGTGAACACTGAACAGA
This sequence comes from Epirrhoe alternata, assembly GCA_963565295.1. Taxonomy (NCBI): domain Eukaryota; kingdom Metazoa; phylum Arthropoda; class Insecta; order Lepidoptera; family Geometridae; genus Epirrhoe; species Epirrhoe alternata. The sequence continues at coordinate 12,697,376 of OY751386.1, read as the reverse complement.
CAACAAACAATGCTTAGATATAATACTTTGTGACAGTATTTCATGATCTAATAACTCCCTCTGCTGATTTTGTAGCTGTAAGTAAAATGATATTTTATGCCAAAATCAAAACAAATATGACATCTATTATCTACTAGCTACTGCGTGCAGCTTCGCCCGACGTACCAACATTTTGAATAGCCTATATGCTATTCCAGGTCTACGCCTAAAGTTTCATCCAAATCGGTTCACTGGTTTAGGCGTGATTATTGACATCTAAACATCCAAGCATCTAAACAAACTCACAAACTTTCAGCTTTATTTTATGAGGGAGACAAGTACTTTTTATTTTTCTAAACGAAAAATCCATTAAAGCACATCAGGGATTCAAACCCAAAACCTTCAGATCGAAATTCGAAGCACTATCTTAAAAAATATTCATGTTTTCTTTCTTTAGCTGCATATTCTGTGTCTCATAAACAAATGGCCACAATTATTACGCAACATATCCATTTGTCTACATTCGTATTCAAGTGGATATTTTGTGCCTGTGTGTTGTGTGTGAATCAGATTACACAAAAAAGGCTTTTACTTAAAACTATATGATTTTATTGCATTCAAAGACAACTTATTCCTATGTTTAACAATTAATTTATGAGCATTAGGTAAATATTATCGTTAACCAACTCCTAAAATATTTTCGTATTTTGAAAAAAAAAAGAAAAAAATATTTTTTTAAAACAGTTTTAACATTTTTCGCGTGTCGCAAGTTAAGAGTCGATATTAGTACAGTCAGCAAAGAAAGTGGTTTACCACTTTGGACAAAAGTTTCTGTGAAATCTAACTAGCGCTACGGTTTACTTTTCTAACGGAGAAGAGATGCACAATTATGACGTAATATCCGCTAGCTGATATGCCTGACATTTTTGAAATCACTGGATTATTTGGTTATTTTGAGCTCTATTATCAACGCAATAGCTTATTTTTTGCATAAATAAAATCTTCATTCAATTAACACAAGTTCGATCTTTTTTGAGAAAAACTTTTTACATCTGAAAAAGAAAATATCTCTGATAAGTGTCACTGTATTACTGTCAACGTAATAAATATTTAAGGTAAAGTGGGGTTATGGCAACTATCGGATAATTTCAACTAATATCACAATTTTCAGTAGGCTTGATATAAATAAATAAATTGTTCTCTTATTTACTAAAATTAGTAAAAATTTAAAGACTCGAAAAGTAGCATTCATTTACTTGTCGAGTTTATAAAATCGCGATGACGTGCCACTATTTGTAGGTAAATAGTTTCAATTACCCGTCCCACTGTTACAAGCATTTTGTGCAAAATAATACTACATATTATATTGTATACTTTTATTCTTTACACACTTTACAGCTTAAGACATTTACCTAAGACGGCAATATAAAACTAGATGAAATTTGTAAAAATATACCTAGAATTAAAAAGCGATGAAGTTAGAACGCCATGGTAATTGTAACTAATTCGAAACGTAGATACTAAACTTAATTTTAAGTTTGATAATTTTCATAGATGGACAAATGCAGATTTGACAAAATTTGTGCTGGACGAAATTCATATTAGACAATATTCGTGTTAGACGAAATCGATATTGGACAAAATTCGTGTTGGTCATTAGTTCTAGTTTAACATTTGATTTTGGACATTAGTAGCGCGAAGGAAAAATTTTAGTCGCAATTACCCCACTTCACTATTGAAGTGTATACATATTACCTACTAGCTGTTACCCGCGACTTCGTACGCGTTAAAATCGAATATCGCCTTGACTGTGCATCGTCAATAAGTTTGGGCTATCAACGATTGCATCACACGTCATCAGAACCTAGTGTTCCTAGATTACAAAAGTCAAACGAGCTTCCCGTCAAAAAGTTCTTACACAAACTTTGAAATCCCTTTTAGGGGTTCTTTTGAAAACCCCTGAAACACGTGTCCATTTATTTTATAATATAATGTATCCAAACCGAGTTTCAAGCCAATAGTTTCCAGTCAAAATGTTCCTATACAAACTTTAAAACCCCTTTTAACCCCATTTTAAGGAATGTTTTGAAAAACCCTGAAACACTGTTCAAGCAAATCGATAAACGCACTAAAAAGTTTTATAAAAAACGTTTTCAACCCTTTTGGGGAAGATTTCCGAAACCGCCATAATGGGTAGTGGGTTATGTTATAAAAGAAAGCTACCGCTTCTTTCAGTTTAGCTTCAGCGGTTTCGGCTCCGCGATGATGAGTCAGTCAGGTTAAGCTTTTTTATGGATATAGATTAAATTATAAACAGGGCAATGATAACTGTCATACATAGTTTCTAATTCTTTGCTGACGTAAATAGTATTCCAAGGGAAAATCAACCTTGTTGATTCATGACGTTCATATGAATCTCAACCGTAGGGTGGTAAACCACTTATTTTGCTGACTGTACCTACTTACTGATTTTGTACTGTAATTATGACATACATCTCCAAGTTTTTTTTTCAAAAAAAGTTCTTCAAAGCGTCTCAAGGTTTCCTACAAAAAGTCCAAAATTGTAGTTTGTTGATTTCCCTTTCGTTTTCGATAAAACTAAATTAAGAAACCGCCAAGTACTATGATTATCTGGCTTGTTTACGCGCATTATTATTTCATTTATGGACATTAACGATTTTTTATCTCGATCAAGTACTTAATTATAATTTTTTGGCTATAAAGGCTATAAAAAAGATATTTTGCATGTAATAAGATTTTTTTATATACTGACTGTTTAACACCTAAATATCCTAATTACCACTCGCCCATTACTCTAGATTCAATTAATATTTTACATTATTTTAAACGTAGAGGTAAGTTACTTTACATGTTTTCTACTTAAGTGTGCACGGAGTATATGGATTTGCCTCTGACTATCCATCTCAAAATTTTTTCGGCAGGCAACCGAAAACAACAAAAAAGGTTTGGACAAAATGACCCCGCGAAAACTCGCGGGCGTTTAACTAGTCAGACAGACATAATTGTGAATTGAGATAATTAATACCTACTACCGTTTCCATGTCAATAACTACATTTTTGGCACTACAATCCATCAGTGTGGCGCTACTTTCCAACCGTCAGACTGACATTGACATCAAACTGGTGCGGTTACGTCCAAATTATGGCATTCGCCACGCTTAAACGTAGCTCTTAAACGAGATCGTGCTCTTATTCTTTTATACGTAGAGTTCAAATTCGTTTGTGTTTTAATTGAGTAGGTTTTTTTATTTGTATTCCTGTCAATATCAGATGTTTATTAGCAATGACATGACCACATTTGGCTAAACGGCCGTAAAGTCGATTTCTGATGATTTGAGTGATAACTTACATTTTATTTCTGAAATAATTGCATGTGCGAAATAAGGTGTGTTTCACTGAGAATGAAGTCATTTGAGAAGTTATTTACCGGCATTATGATGAAAGAGATAAAAAAGTTGTAGAATTTTATGGAGCTACTGTTGAAATGTTTTTTCTCATTATTTTGGTTATGTTAAGGACATTGGATTAAAATAATTAAAGCCTTACCATTTGAGTTAATAACTTCATCATTAACAGTTAATAAAAGAACTACCTAGATAACTAAGCAATGACAGAGGTTAGGTTAACTTAGTCATTTGTAAAAAAAAACGTAGGACATGAAATTAGTGTCATAGTGTCTGAGATATGCAAAACGGTATGTCAATGCCCATCAAAAAATAATTTTCGCATTACCATACATCGGCCACACATCATTATTACCTACCACTTACCATCACCTGACATTTCGATCTCGCGATCATTCATCACTCATTTTTTAATGTTTAAAGCGATATCTTAAATCTTTGAACCTTTTAATTGTAGGTACTGTGAGTGTCGAATTAATTATACTGTCATAATCTTTATGTGTTTCTGATCAATTTTTATCAGAAATTTAGGCCAAATTGCACTCTATCCAATTGAGATAAAAGTGATTGAATTGTTGTTAAAGGCTTGAGAAATCAAAAGTATATTTTTCACTTAAATATGCTATTTGTACGCTGCGGTAGGTAAAGCAAATAATAAAAATATATATTTGACTGTTTGTCAGATTGTTGACAGCTTTAAACGCATTGCGTCTTACCATAGAACGTGACATAAAGTTATTCCGGAGTGTAAACTGTCAAAATGTATGGTTATTCTTGATTTATTCGGTGGAATAACTTTATGTCACGTTCTATGGTAAGACGCATTGTGTTTAATTAAATCTTAAATTAGATAATAAAATGGAAGTACTTATTTAAAAGTTTTTTTTACAACTACTGACATGAATAAATCTAATATTTACTAACAATAGAATATTATTTAATATATACTTTCTAGAGTTACAACATGTTTAACGTGTCTTTGTTTCATAGCCTTCATCAAAATGCTCACGTTTAATATTTTCATTTAAATATACGAATAAATTAAATATTAAAAACGAATCAATTTATAATTGAAAATAATTTAAGGTATCGTTGCACTTCAAAAGGAAAGTGCATTGCGAAGGTGCGAACAAAATGTTTATTGATATCATAAATAATCTGGAATGGAGCAATATCTTGACGGAGATAAATAATCTGTAATCATCAGGACGGATAAACTTAAAAAATGCATGTTTTAATTTCTCAATAGGTAAAAGCTCAAAAAACTGAAGACATTTTGATGAAGGGTCACTTTTAGTATTCGTAATAATATGTTTTTTAGCTGCCTATTTTGCTATTATTACCTTTTTTATTGAGATAATAATAATTACAACGTAAGTAATCTTTGTATATTGTCAAATAGCTGTGAGTTGGGGTGATTAGACATTTTGAGAAAAATATAATATTTTTTCCAATAATCCTATCCTTAGTCCTAATCTTAGCCTATCTTTAGTCAAAAAGCATTTATTCAGTAGGACCGCTGGGATCACTTAGAAAAGTCTTAGAACTAATTTTACTCCTGTTCTTTCGCGACCAATACCGTGAAGAATCAGGGCAATACGGTTATAGGCAATACTTCTTTTATCTAATTTACTTCGCTTATAATCTCACGATCATAATAATAATATCATTAAGATCTATTATTTTGCAAGCACCGGCGCTTGTAAAAGTTTGTCGGTACCTACTCTTGGCCGTGCTTCAACCTTTTGTCGCTGAGAGCGATAATAGGTCTGATACGATCAGTCCACAGATTTGAATCTACCTTAATAAGACAGTCATAGGTCTAATTGTAACCTACTTAAATTTCGCTTGGGCAGAATTCGATCGATTTGACCGATTAAACTACTTACCTAAATTGTATGAAAAGTGAACTTTTTTACACTTTTCAATATAATGTGGTTCACAAAAACTTTCAGTCAATGCAAGAAGTGTACCAAACTCAAACAGTTAGAAGAAGAACAAAATTATATAGGCCTTATAATAGACCTTTACAATTTTCATTGATGATTTATGAATTCAGGAGGCCACTAAACCTAAACTCATGCGGGAAGCTGGTTGTGACTGGAACATTGTTCAGGAGAGATTGGCACAAAATTCTGTTAAAAGACTTATAGCTAGAACTCAAAACAAATTTTGTAATAAGACATAGGTAGGTCAACATCTACTTCATATGACTTTTTGAACTTATCAGATGTAAAGCCTTGGATATGTTTAGATGGATCAAACTTAAATAGGCTTGCGAAAACAGAATTGCAATAATTATGAACGCTAATTGATACGTTTAGATCACTATCATTTTAATTCTGACATCTGTCATGATATTTTTTGTACGCGCATTTCTACAAAACGTATAAGATACAATGTCCTATCTCACAAAGGTTTCTTTGTGTGTGTAGATTTGTTTCTGTTTGCGTAAGCGATACTGGACGCTCATTCGTTCATGGAGCTATCCGACGCTTACGCACACAAAAACAACGTGTATGTACATCTACACACACAAATAAAAGCAACCCGCTTTCCTGAGATAAAACAACTGTACGCACCAGTAGGCACGTAGGTATGTGTGTTGCAAATATTTGGGGTAATCATTTTCGTTCATATAAAACGTAGGTACTCCGACATTCAAACCATCAGTCGGGAGCGAGCAGTGAAACATTTACAATGCAAAACATTGTAAGTGCATTAATCATTTATTTTAAATTGAGATCATCCTTTAGGAGTTACTATGGAAAATATTTAGGTCACGACTTAAATGGCAAAACATAAAAAAAACTATTTGATTTAACCAAAAAATCTATAAAATAATAAAATTAACTCCCATTGAGCCTGTTTTGTAAATCTATTTATAGCAGAGATTACAGGGTTCTGTGTATTTTGGAGTGAAAATTTTGGAGTGACACCAAAGTTGGGGTAGTTGAAATGTAGGTAGGTTATCCATTCACAAATTAATATCATCTATTCTTTTGACAGATCCTCATCAGCGCCATTCTGGCGGCAGCTGCAGCAGCACCAGCCGTCTACTACGAAGACCACGACACCTACATCCACACCCCAATCTACCCCGTGGTCCATGAACTATCTTCCGCCAAGTCAACACTGACCAAAACCAGCCAAGTAGTGAACCATGGAGGAACTGAAATCATTCATGCTCCTGTATACCACGTCCCAGTAGTTCACGAAATATCGGCTAAGAAATCAACAAAGACGAAGAGCAGTCACGTGGTCAACCATGGTTGTACCTCTATAGTCTATGCTCCAGTTTACCATGCAGTCGAGCATGTGCCATTGGCAAAAAAATCTACGGTCACAAAAAGCAGTCAAGTTGTTAACCATGGTGGTACCGCGGTCTTGCATGCTCCCGTGACAGTCAGCCATGTACCAGTTTATGAGGGATCAGCAAAGTCTACTGTGACGAAGAGCAGCCAAGTAGTGAACCATGGAGGAACAGCTGTGGTACATACTCCGGTCTACAGTCATATGCATGTGTACGACTATGCGCCAATTGTTTACACCTCAACTAAGACTGGTGACTCAGCTGTCTCCCATCACAGCTCGACTGTACACGAAACTGAACCAGTTGTGAACCATTATCCTTTGTATGCTCTGCATTGATTTTAATTAAATTATTTCATTGTTTCCTGTTTGTTTTCGCTACTTTGGGGAGTTGGTAGAGGGTGTTGGTTTAGGAAAATCAACGTTGCAAACATAGAACTTAATGTAGAGATCTAAGGTTGCAAAGCGAAAATATAAAAACGAATCCACACTTTTAGGATATTCTTACGTAAGTTAAGTATGGTTTTGTATTAGTCCATTATTCAGTTTAAAAAAATGTTTGTATCAGTTACATCTACTAGCAAATTTGACAAAAGCTCCATAAATAGTAGGAAAAAGATGTTTTTTCCGTCAACTGAAAAATTTAACTTCTTACCAGTTTTTTTACCTAGAAATAGTATTAGGATCCATTTAGGAATAATAATTTTCTTTAATCAACAATGGTTCATAACAGAGCCACCAAGATCTCGGATTAAGGTCTCACACACAATTCTCTGAAATAAGTAGAGAGACCTACGAATAAAATATTATTTCAACTGAATTAAGTAAAACAGTTCTATTTTATCGTTTTTAATCAAAAGAAATAAGAATAAGAGAATGCTTTGAAAAGGCCGAACAAATGGACAATTTAAATAGTTTCTGTAACTACAAGCAAAAATTAAATTGGCTGTCCAGGGTTCAATACGATTCGAGAAATGAGAGTGATTTAGAAGACAATCCCTTAATCTTTGGGTGACGAAGCAAATGGCAAGAGATTTCAAAGACTAACAGTCTATATACATATACATATATATATATATATTGGCCTAGTGGGTTACTTTTGACATTCAGTCTTAAGTATTTTAAAGGTTAAGCTCCAATCCCAGCCGGGCGTCAATGAATTTTTTCTTTATGAATTTTACAATACGCTATAACAAATTGTTCTAATCGGTGAAAGAAAACATACCTAGTGAGAAAAGTCACAGCAATTCAATTCAATTCAATTTATTCATAAATATTACAATTACTATAAATAATTTACCACCAACTCCGCACTAAGCTAAACCTGTATCGCGGCAGTTCGAGTAAATATTAGAACAATATAACTAAGTACTTACCTATATAAAATAAATACCTTACAAAACATAATAAATAACATAATTACATAAATAATAACTAAACTAAAATTGACTACGAGCTGCTAAAATCTAGAGTAATGTAGGAGATCCTTGTATTATTTTGTGTAATAAGGAAACGCTAAACGTAGTACCTTTTTAAATCATTGCGTAGGCTTTCAGTCAATCAGTCCTTAAGTTATTTAGTGGATCTATTTTTCTTCTAAGCTTACTTAAGCCAAGACTCAAAGCTAGCAAATTCATAGTTCCCAAGTACATTAAGAGATTGCGTAATGACAACGTAAGCAATTCAAGATTCATACGTAATATCAGGACTCAATTATTTCGGCAGCCCCAGTTCGTAACGTTGCCCAAAACATGTGCCTCATCGCCACTCGACCTTGGGGCCAACGAATTCAAAGTGATCCCAGCGGTCCTACTGACTAAAATGCTTTTTGACTTTGACTTTGAATGATGTTTTCTAGATCCACATGTTGGAACAGTGGCGTTCATAAAAAGTACAAAAATTCAAAAAGGTGCAAAGGTCCACAATTCCTAAGGATGGCTAGAAATAGTAGACGAAATCAGAAAGGGGGCAAGCGGCGAACAGACCGTTCCGGCCAACATTGGGCCCATCGTGAGTGCCGGCCTAAGTAATCCTCATCATTATTTGATATTTTGACAGGAGATTAGAAAAATGGAACAAAAGTAAGAAAATTTAAATTTTTTAATACAAACATATATTGCTATGGTTTCGTGTCATGAATTCAATTAGTCAAATAAATAAACTATTGTAACTAAATCAAATGTTGCAATCTAAAATAAACCTTAGCTTTGTAAAGATAAAATCAATTGTAGCTTTGCTCTATTTCTGGTCACTCATTAGGATTCCTCATGTGTCAGATAACTACGAATTACGTAATAACTATTTTTGACAAATACTACAAAAATAGTTTTGTCACGTCGCGTCTTAACTGGTCAGTTATTACTTATACCAAATCTCCTAATAACGAAGTGCCGAAGTCTAGCTTTACACCAAAACACTAGACTCGAATATAGGTTATACCCAAGCATAAAAAATATTAATGATCCGTTGAATAGGCGGATAAATAAATAAATAAATAATGCTGAAGTTTTCACACAGCATCATCTAGCCCCAAAGTAAGCAGAGCTTGTGTTATGGGTTACTGCATGATTGATATACTACTTAATATACTTTTTGTTTGTAAATACATACTTAATATACATAGAAACACCCAGACCCGAGACAAATATTTGTAGATCATACAAATATTAGTCCCGCCGCGGGGATCGAACCCGCAGCCCTTTGCGTCGCGGGCCTTCGCCCACTGCGCTACAGAGGTCGTCCTATAAATTGGATTCTAGTGGAATTTATCTTTAAATTTTAATTTTTAATTGTTGGTCCTAGCTTTGCTATGACTTATTTTGTGGTCTAAACAGTCCGTCACAAAGGTTCACCAAACTCATCTTAATTTTATGATGACAGTTGACATTCATACCTTCAGTAGATTTGATGACTCATAAACGTTTGTCAAATAAAGTCTTGAATTACAGATTACTACAATCATTTCACAAATTATGACGCACTTAGGGCAAGCTTGGGGCATGTTTCTACGGTCCTCGGACTGTTTTACTCGACAGAAAAGATTCTAAGACAACTTTTTGTCTGTTTCAGATAAGTCAAAGTCAAAAAGCATTTATTCAGTAGGACCGCTGGGATCACTTTGAAATAGGCCTAAAGCCTGAAGTATCATCACCTGACTATGTAAAATCTATATATATAAAAGAAAGTCGTGTTAGTTACACCACTTATAACTCAAGAACGGCAGAACAGATTTGGTTGAAAATTGGTAGGGAGGTAGCTTAGAGCCAGGAGACGGACATAGGCTACTTTTTTTTTTTAATAATCATAAGGGGGCTTGAAAATAAGGGTTGCAAGTTTGTATGGGAAAAAAAGTTAAGCAACCCTGGGCGCCGCCATAAAGATGATGGGTGACCGCCCGGGGCCAATTTTTGCACGCCAGATTTTTTTTATTTTTTTTTATTTTGTATGATAAATGATTTTAAAATTAATGATAAACATGTAACATGTACATTCCCATTCATCAAAACATCCGAACTTTTTAAACTTTCGTGATTTGGTGATATAATTCTTATTTTAAACTTACCCTGTTTGTACCTATAAATCAAGAAAATCTTATCTTAAAATCTTAGTAAGATTTTCCCTACCTCTATCTAATCTTAAGGGAAAATCTTATCTTAAAATCTTAGTAAGATTTTCCCTACCTCTATCTATTATGGGATTCTTGAGAGAAACATAAATATAAAAAAAAATATTATTATCATATCAAGCGACGGAGTTTTATATATTTTGTATATACCTTCTCTCGATTCACTCAAAACTCCTCTACTTTGTTCCTAATAATGCGCAGACGAAGTTGCGCGGGTCAGCTAGTTTACAATAATTGTGATTGCTGATCGCTCATTGGCCTGTGATTAATATTTGCAGATCATACAAACATTTACCTCGCAGATAATCATAATTTCAAATGAGTTAATAGACCAAACAATCATGCCAAGTTGCATGGAATTTCTAAATGGATATTGTTGATTCAAGGTTGCAAGATTTTGCAAGCTTGTTTCAGTTGCCATTAAAATGACCCCCGTGGTTAAGAGAAATGATAGCTGGGACGATATGCCAGTTTCCTAACAATGTTTTTCTTCAACGTTTGAGCGTACTGGCATAGTAAGCTCGTGTGAAATAGTGGTCAACCACAGAACTACCAAGTATTTGTTATGTGTGGCCAGCTCTCTGGTCATTGTCATAGTGCACATACATTTTTGGACAGAAAAACGCATTGGTGCTTGTCACTGGTGTATGACCGCATTCAAACCCACGGCCGAAAGGCAGGGCAGTTCCACAAGACCATCAGCACTGACTTTGACTCGCATGAAGGCAGGTTCAAGAGATGTATCCATAACATTCTAATGTTGAATTATTTTTGTAATGTATAACTTTTTGTTGGAAAATGATGGGGGAGACCTTTTCCCAGCAGTGGGACAGCATAGGCCAACAAAAAAAAACTTTTTCTACACTCAAGTTCTAGTTTTTAGGGTAATTTAGTTTTTGTTCTTGCAACATTTAACTCTTTTGTGTTCACATATTTTGATTACGAATCTAGAACTGTTCAAATTGCTACCTTATTGTATGAACTTTATACGATTGTAATCTTTTTTGTGATCTTTATAAATAAAATTAAAAAAAAAGTACTCGTATGATAAGATCAATACAAAGCTTAAATCAGCCGTTTGAACTATACAAGTATTTTACAATATTTTAAATTGCGTAGTCCCATAGGTACAATCTCATTGTGTAGGACCTGAACTTGACATTCAAGTAAGTACATTGGAGTTATGCAAAGTTGCGCCGGCGCAAACTGATTTATCGAGCATTGATCGTTCGACCTACTTCTGTAAAGGGATTATGGAAACGTTTTATTCAATGACGACCTCTGTGGCGCAGTGGGTGAAAGCCCGCTTGAGACGCAGCAGGTTGCGGGTTCGATCCCCGCCGCGGGATAAATGTTTGTATGGTCTGCAAATATTTATCTCGGGTCTGGGTGTTTCTATGTATAATATGTATGTATTTACAAACAAAAAAGTATATAAGTAGTGTATCAGTTATCTGGTTCCCATAGTACAAGCTATGCTTAGTTTGGGGCTAGATGATGCTGTTTGAAATTGTCCAGCATTATTTATTTTATTTAATGCTTTGTTTATATCGATCAATTCTTTTAGGTAGGTATTTTAAAATCTTAAAGTATGATACTTATTTGTAAATTTGGATTTATCTCTAAATACATCTTAATCAATGATGATAACCTCATCTTCAGGTTATCTTCGGGGGCAGTGGATGGGTGATCGCCAGTGGCATTTTCATTTGGGCGCTTCCGTGCTTTGGAGGGCACGTTAAATTGTCGGTCCCAGATGACGGAGGCCTTCAGGCGGCCTAAAAACTCCGTCGCCAGAGTTGGCATACGAACTTACTTACTTAGGGGTTGGAATGTCTCCTGTTTCTGTATGTCTGTTTGTTACCTTTTCTCGCCCAAACCACTGAACAGTTTAGGCGGAAAAACTATTCGCAAAGGTTGTATTCAGGAAAGGACATAAGCTACTTTTTATGTAAAGGGACCGCGAGTAACACCGCGGGAGCGCATCTAGGCACTTATAATAACTCATAAGGATTGTTCACCCTCAGAGATGACTTTTAGTCAGCCCTTGACTTGTGTGGGTGTATAGGTAATCTTCGATGTGAGATCTCTTGGGCAATCAACAGAACTACCAGGCCATGACAGATTACAGATATTAAACAGGGTGTAAAAGATCACTTTGAAACAAATCCAACCAAGGATCAATAAATCTTCGTTGCTCTAACTAACTTTGTCAAGCTCAAAAGCATCACAATATTGTTTTTTTAGTATTCACTAAATATATTTTTTGTTATTATAAAACATCCTACTAATATAATAAAGCTGAAAATTTGTGAGTTTGTTTAGATGTTTGTATGCTTGCGTTTCAATCACGGCTTAACGAGGGAACCGATTTGGATGAAACTTAGAATAGCCGTAGATAGTGACTTGTATTCCAAGGCATATACGCTATCCAAAATTTTGGTACTACGCGGGCGAAGCCGCGCGCTTTAGCTAGTACAATCATAACTTCATACTCTTTTTGGTTGTAAATTTTAATCCCAGCATCAACGAATTTTTTGTTTTGGCTAATTTCCATGCGTTTAACACGAGCTCTTAAATGAAGGCATCATCATCATCTACAGCCCGACTTCACCCACTGCTGGGTATAGGCCTCCCTAAGTTTGTGCCATCCACCACGATCAAATAAACTAAGTACCTATTCTAAATTAATGGCCGCGATGGGACTGCAGCCTGTCAAGTATGGAGTTGAAATTATCAATTTTCTTAAGTTATACTTACACACCCATTATGAATCACGCAGATAAATCATTCAATACATAATATGGGGACTATTGATTTATCTGCCGTATGTAATTTATGTGTACCTCATAATGAGTCCCTTTCGTGTCATCTCGGTCTGCGGTACTAAATTATTGCATATCGTAAATAAAGCCTCGGTTTTAAAGTTATATTTGGTTTACTATTAACTCAAATGTGTTATCTTCTCCCTTTATATCAGAGATGTCTACCGAGCCTGGTATTCCCATATGAGTCGTGCGTGATCACGTATGTACTGTACATGTACAACCTTTTGTAAAATGTTAGAATTATTTTATTATTCAAAAACAAGACTGCTAAAAAAGTTTCTAATAAAATCATAAAACCTTCTTAGGGAAGAATGTTATTTATAGGACAGTGTACAGTTACTTATATACTTTTTTACGTTTGTTTTAGCGTCAATAACAATTTATATAAAATCTAAATAAAATATGATCTACACAAAATAAATGTCCAAATTACTTCATTCTGCTTATACGAAAACTTCTCGCACTCCACCATTAGTTATTTACTGATAATATGTATACGAGATCGAACTTATATAAAAACTATAAAAAGGTATATAGGTATACGGCAAGTTATGTAAGTGAACTTGACTTCAACCTCAATATGCATAACTTGTACTCGTTTGTAGGTATCCATTGATCATGACGTGATGTGTGATGCGAGTGAAAGCTTAGGTGGATGCGGCATTTATACTCAGCATAGAATGGTCAGTCAAAATATTTTCTTAACATTTATTTAATGAAATACATCTATTATAACTACTAAAAAAGGAAGCTTTTCAGTTCGTTTTATTGCTTTATTTATTAATAGTAGTAGTAAGTCCTAGGTAATACCTTTATTGCGATATTACGTGGGATTTATACCAACTTATAATTTTTCTTTATATTTATAAAAAGTAATTACACTACGTTTCTTTGAAAGTTGTCAATAATCTCTTTAGGTATCAACAAGCTCTTTTTTAATCAATGACAAAATTTATAAACTTTTAACACCAAAAACCTGTTCCTCAAGCAGAACACGAATTGTTGGTAGTACTGCCTCCTCCAGTAAAGCTCACATTCGCACATCGTTGAATATAAACCAAATTCAAGTACTCGTTCATTGTCGAATTTCGGCAGTCGGTATAAATACCCCGAGTGTGTCCACTGTTCGTTAGATACCACAGTCCTTTTGTGACGAACACATCAAACAAACAAACCCACCAAAATAAACATGCAGATCTTCGTAAGTTTTTGTTTGTTGATTTGTGAAATGTGTTAGTGTGAAGTTTTCATAGTGGTGCAGAACCATATAAATAATCTTATCAATAAACAATTCAACCTTGCATATATTTTGGCAAGGCAACCTTAAACACCATGGTCATTATAGTAAACGAAATCATAGAAAAAAATAAGTGACTCCAGTGAATATTAAAATTAGGTTTGTTTCGAGCAAAACATCAGAGTGAAACATTGAAAGAAGAAACGCGGTGTAGGATTTGAAACTGACAGACGCCATTTCACTAGAACATTCTTACTATGTGAAAATAAAGAATATACTCTCTGAAAAGAATCGTTATTAACAACATTAGCTTGGTAAACGTCAAAAATATCATTAAAAAAAATTAACATTTCTTCTCTAATAAGCGACATAAGTTCGTCCTTGACTCATCAAGCTCGAAGATAACTGTGATAGATTTAATGGTGTTAAAAATATAGGCCATATTTTATTACTCAGACCTATCGTCAATGACATGTACATGTGACAAGGTTATGCTTAAACCGAACGTGGGAGTAAAACATTTTACGAGAAATTACTTCAAACAAAAGCTTTGTTAATTTGAAACAGTAACCCACTTTCGTAACATAGATTTTGTATAAACAAAACCACTTTGATAACAGATACCTACGCATCTAGATTCTAAAGAAAATTTTCTAAATAATTAAGAGCACAGTTTAGGAGTATTTCACTAATTGTAAATTCACCTGTGTCAGATTTAAGATATCTTTAAAGACACTGTTCATAGGTATTTTTGGACCTTACTAGCAGCACAAAATATGTTAATATAACCCTTATAATATTTTTTCAAAGACCCAAAAAAGACTTTGATGCATACAATAGGTCAATACGAATTTTTGAAAACACCCTTTGGCCTACAAACTGATCTTTCGTGTTCCTAGCTCGCTTAAGAGTTTTTGCGAATACCGTTTGGTCTACAAACTGATCTTTTGTTCCTAGTTCGCTTTCGCCGCCGTCCTCGCCTGCGCCGCCGCCGCCCCCGGCGTGCTTATCCACCAGACCCCGGTTGTGCACGCCGTGCACGCCGTGCACGCACCCGTCGTGCACACCGCCGTGCTCGGCTCTAAGACCACCATCACCAAGAGCAGCCAGGTTAGATAGCAACCCGCTGTTTTCCTTGTTTTTTTCGAAAAATCATTCTTTTTCACTCAGTCTGGTTCACAAAGGTACTCTATTCATAATAGGTTTAAATTTTATTTTTAATCATTTTCATTCTACTTTTATGTATCATTTACTTGAGACACCTGACCTTCTTTAGGTCCAGTGTTGTGGATAGTGAGATAGTAGTAGGGTAAGTTTATATTTAAATATCTTAAAATAGCCTCAAACTACATTCAGGCTATCCCTTTGGAAATCAAACCTTTTCGTAAACGAAAATGTGAAGTATTCCCGGGAGACTGCGTGTGACACCGCGGGTGAAACTAGTCTTTAATAGAAATTTGTAACTTTCTAACGATATTGGGTACTAACTTGTGAAATGTCATTCGCGTTTGCAAAATACGTGTTTATGCTGCACGTTTTTTATTAAAATAAGTAATCTAACTTCGAATCTACGTGCTTTAAATAACTCGTTTTAAAAAGTCCTGTCTACTTTGTTTTAGATTTAAATCAGTCAATATTTTGTTACCGTACAGCGTCAAACAAATAATATTGTGTTTTTTTTACAACAGGTCGTGAACCATGGCACTCCGGTGGTTCATGCTGTCCATACCCCAGTGGTTCACGCTGTCCACACGCCCGTAGTCCACGCCGCTCCTTTAGTGGTCAAGTCCGTGCCAGTGGTTCACTCCGTACCTGTGGTTCACTCTGTCCACGCCCCGGTGGTTGTCAAGACCGCTCCCGTCGCGGTTGCCCACAGCAGCTCGGTTGTCCACCACACCCCCATCGTCAAGGCTGTGCCCATTATTGCTGTCCACCACTAAATTTTTAAAATAATTATATTACAAAGTACCTGACCTTTGTGTTTGATTATTTTTCCAAAACATAATCCATGAGTAAGTTTGGTTCACTTCCATCTTGATGAATTATTTTAAGTAAAAGGACAAAAATATTGTTATGATCTTAGTAATGTAAGTTAATAATGTTATACAAACAGCCCAATACCTATATTTATTTCGCTTTCATGTTATGAAATGTCTCAAGTTTTAATAAAAGCCTAGACTCCTTTAAATACAAGACATAGACAAACAGACAATGGAATATATTACTCTTTGTAGCTTACTTTCCATTTTTATTTATTCAAGAAACATATTACCTTAAGTTTAAGGTATATAACGTGCTTCTTTTTATATCTGGTGACACAATAGACGAGGGATGAGAGTTCGTCAAGGTTTTTTGATACTAATTTGTACGACTAAGAATTTTTTTTTGAATAAATAAACTTAATAGATTACCCACGATAAGCGTTATAATGCTATTTTTCCGAAATGAAAAATTTAAAAATGCGGACTTTAGACCAAATTCAAGAAATCAGACGGCTTTTTATCTTTACCTGGAAATGGTTCATTAAAATAGAATTGTTCAAATATAATTATTAGCTGAATATAGAACAAGAATGTAGAGCGGAAAATCTGGCGGTTTTAACATAAAACGCATAAGTAGAGACAAAAAAACTGTTGCCTACATGCATAGTTCTAATTCCGCACTTCCCTGTGTCGTGGGTGGAAACTGCGAGTATCACGGAACCACCAAACTATGACCAAGAACAAAATCTGTTGACAAAAATTTTTTCCCCGTTCCAAGAACCCAACTATTTTGCGTCTCAACCTAAAATCCATCGACGCCAAAGAGGTTTTCAATACTATTGTAAGTGGAGATAAATCTAGTTAGACAAAATGACGGTCAGCGTTTTTTAAAACTCCAATTCTTTGGCCATTAACTTTATTGCGATCAGTGAACAAACAAGCTCATTTCTCTTCATCCAATTTCTTTGAATTATGAAGCGCATCTCATTCACTGATACGAAACCAATTGCCATTTGAGTATTATAAGGCAATGTTTATTTTATTGTTGTATTCATTTGTTTATCTGGTTGTTGTAAGGACGGTAAACTGTTGGTAAAATAGTTATATTTCAGCGTCTAGTCAAGTGTAGGTAGCATCTTTTTGCTTCCTTAAAAGAATAGCCGTCTTTTTCAAACTTTGGGATCGCAACTCAAAATTTTTGAGCATTTCATAAATTTTTTTCGCCCAATAGGTAATAGAGAAGGGACGAAATGATATATTAGGTATAATTTTATTGTAATAAATAGAGTGATGAACTAAAATCTAATCGAGAACTTAACCTGTTTCATCGTTGAATCGTGAAGAGGTGGTCAGAGTTCCGTGCAGAAGGCAATAAAGCAATCATAACAAAATTATACAAATAAATAATCGATGAGGAATACAATTTTGTACAGGATTGTAACAGTCGGCTTGGTAAATATTGAACATTTTGAATAACATTTTTTTCATAATTATTATTTTTAAACCGGGTATTTATCACGTACCTATTTAATAATTACCGTTACCTATTTAATTTTTATAATTATGTCACCAAATCACGTAAGTTTAAAAAGTTTAATTTTTTCATAAGTCATCCTTCAAATTCCGCAATAAGATCTTTTTCTTCAAAATATGGAACTGAGCCAAGGATGCTAAGAGCCTCATTACGGAATTATCGGATCTCAGAGTAAAGCATCACTCAGGGTCCATATTTGGTAAGAGGACATGAGATGACCGGTAGTGCCTTATCACATGATATCGTCACAAATTTATTTCGATACACCTTTTCTGTTTAGGCAATATCTTCAGGGGGTTCTTAGCGTATGTTTAATGTGATTTTAAAAACTTAAATAAAGTAAGTTATACCAAATATACCTAAACAATACTACTTGGTACCTAATAACCAAGTATTTAAATGAATTGAAAGAAAACATATTGAGTAAGTACAATTGAAGCCATTACCCATAAAAATTTTACATTTGAAAAGCATTTAGGCAAAATGAAAGCTTATGGGTGTTTTAATGACCCCGGTGCCCAAAGTTGACAATTATTGCCTCAGAAAAACATGAATATACAAAAAAAAAACAATTGTTTATTGATGAAGTGAAACGATGTTCCACTTCTGACGTAGTGCAATGAGCTGTAAAGGTATTATCTTTAAAAGTATTAGCTACAAAAAGCGAAAATATTATCTGCTTAGACAGCAACCGTATGCATGATAAAATGCACAAGTAAATAAATTGCACTCCCTATTTGGTGTTGTTCTTGGTGCATCTCAAAACACCATAAGAGGGAATGATGAGGATTTAAAAATCTGTCTGATTAAAATCTCAAGTCATCCGTTTGGAAACAAGTCTTTGTACATTTTTAAAGTCGTCATTATCATTAAATCTGTCCTAGCTCCGCTGAGATTACAGATCTATTTTTTCCGCTAATCACTATCATCATCTCAGTCACTTATTTTACTATCACTGTACGAATATGTTTTTAATAATAAAAAACTAATCAAAAAATGTAGATGTTCCGATATTTAAGCTGAGTTTTTTACATGCTACCTCTGTTTGAAACTACTCTATGCCGAAGGACGTAGAGTTGGCCCTCGTATTCACGTTTGACATTCTTTAATTATGAGTGAATTTTACGCATAACGTGTTGGCCGAATGAGGTTGTGCCTCGACTTTTAATATGAAGGTCGTGGGTTCGAATCCCGGCCGTGCATGAATGGATTTATCGTTTCGTAAAATTTATATGCACATTAACACGAGCTCTTAACGGTGAAGGAAAACATCGTGAGGAAACCCGCAGCTTAGTCAGATCCACGCGTATTGACGTCGTCTTTCCTGTGGATAAGGCCGATTGAGCTGATAGCATGGTTTAGATGCTGGGCAAGCCTATTCCATCTCAAACAATGTCCCAAGCACTACTGCGTCCCGTTAAGTAGTTAAGTGCCTTGTTTTAGTTTTCATTGAGCTGATAGCATGGTTTAGATGCTGGGCAAGCCTATTCCATCTCAAACAATGTCCCAGGCCCTACTGCGTCCCGTTAAGTGTAGGCATAGGTTACCATTTTTCATTTTTTTATTTCAGTACCGATCAAAGTGAAAATGAGCTGCAAATCTATAGTGTATGTACAACATAGGTACGTCATACCAAAAACTATACCATCGCCTGGATCGATTTCGCACCTACATCACCTCACTCGCTACGCCATCGATGTCGTCATCATAATAATTATGAAACTGCAAGAATACTAGTAATGTGAGTATATCAATCAGGTATCGTGCCACAGAGTTTAGGAATCTGGACGTATTAAGGCGCATTCCAGACCATGTGAGCGCGGGAAACCCACCGAATTCACGGCTATATAATCTGGCAGGCCGGGCCAGTGTGCCATAGCTCTATCGGATTAGACTAGAAAATGTTTGTCTTGGTGAGTTTTTATTTATTTTTCATTGGGTTTTAGCAATTTGGCCACTATCTCGAATCTTTGGCGAATATCCTTTGAAGATTTATTGTCAGTGCCTTTTCCATCTTACATTTAAGCTCAAGCTTACATTTTTCCAAAAGATATGACTTGGTTTTAAATTAAACAGAATCTCTTATTCAGAGAATAAAATACCTACTGCTGTAAAGACATGCTTCAAATCTCCCGAATGAACATCAACATTGTTGATCAAAACAAATGAAAGAAGACTTGATCAAGTCATATTTCGAACAAATATGATTCTCTGTTTTCCCTTCCTTTTTCCTTAGTGAAGTGATCAGTGTAATAAAAATAGTCCAAAAACGTGGCAAAAAGCTTACATTTGTCATGTTTTGTGTGGAGTTTTCTGAAAAGTATTTGCTAAAAATATTTTTTTATATAAATATTTTTATTTTAATGATTGTCAAAACATCTTTAAGAACCATCCCAAGAGTTCAAACTTCAACAGCCTCATGCGGTAATGCTTAGCCCATGTTTATCTTTCTTCCAGCTGGCTCTCTTCTCGCTCCTGGCTGCAGCATCAGCCGCACCAGCTCCGAAACCCCTGGTGGTATACCCGTCTCCGGTTGTCCAACCGCTCTACCACGCCCGGGTTCACCCCGCGCCGGTATACCACGCTCCGGTTGTTCATGCACCTCTCTCTGTCTCGCACGTCTCTACTCTTCTACACCACCCGGCACCGTACCATGCGCCGTTAGTCCACTCTCCTTACTATTTCAAGTGATTTGATTGAACTGTCTAGTGATTCAGACTTCATTCGGGTTGGAATCGGTCAGCTGTTCAAACGCCGCAACCAATCACAGTGCAGGAATTTATACAGAACTGACGTTTCTTGCACTTTGATTGGTTGCGGTTGAACAGCTAAACTATTCCGAACCGAATGCATTCCGCTGAACTCTGAATCGCTACCGTGGTATCGATGAAGGACGTTATTTTGTCGTCTTTTCATCATTTTGATAACTTTTTTATCTATTTTTGTAAAAAATTCTAAATTTTTATTAGATTTAAGTATTCCACTGTGCAATGCAACTGTAAAATCTGTTCCTACCTTTCACATTTATGATTTATGAATAAACCTGCAATATTGATTGTGTGTTTTTCTCCTTACTGTTACTAATAAGCTATGGAAATAACAATTTACAGGCAAAATAATCAATTTATGAATAATTTATTTAATTTAATGTTAAGATATGGACCAGAGTCTGAAATAAAAACTTTTTATTTTTATCATTCAGTGATCACACGTAAGTCTTCATTTACGCTGAAAACAAGGACATAGCTGGGTTAAAAAGGTTAATTCGGCGTCAAAACTAAATAACGCTCATAAAGTACTGCGATTTATCAAATTGTGGTCCTAAAAATATTTTCGTATTTATCGTCCGTTAAACAATGATGCGTTGAAATGTAAGATAAAATCTGTTATTTAGTAAAAAATAAACAAATATTTGCGCAGTACTGTTTTGTAATAAATACAGGGTGGTCAATATCAAGTTGTTTGTTTCAAAACTATGTAATGCTTTTCGGCACGTGCCGTTGTTGTTTCAAACTTTGTTCGAAATTCAAAATTATTCTAATTTCAAATATTTTGGTATTTTTATTGGAGCAGCGGAGGGAGTATCACACATGCGACAGTTTGCCTGCTGTACCTGTGTCTGTTATTGACTGTAAGACATTAACCTTTATTTGAAATGAATCTTATGTTATCTTATTCTTTCACACTGAAACGGCTAAACTCACTCGTATATAGATACAATTTGGAATGGATTTTGCCAGTAGACTGACACTCTAAAAGCAAAACTAAAAATATCATAAACTTATAAATTGTAACCTAAATAAAAAAAAGGTTTACCATTTTATTGAACCGTCAGGTGCACTTATCTCTATTAGTTGGAAAATGAATATTAATTACTATTAAATAAATCACAATAATAAAGAGAAACGTATAAACACACACGATTAATCTTAATCGGTGCAGTCGAGTACTGTTCGTGGTGTGTATGTGACCTTATGCCTTATTAATTTGACATTGACTTTATCGGATAGTGGTCCGATGGGAATAGAGTTGGGAAAAACAAGACTCAGGCTTTGATTGTTGTATGTTAGGTTATGTGTTACACATGAAAATCGCTTATTTAAGAAATAAAATAAGGTTTTTCTTCATACTTATTTAGATAGCCAGCCTCAAGAGGCTTTGAACTCAACGATACGTTGAATTTTGATATCGACATTAATAAAATGTAATTATGTTTAATTAATTTAAAATATTTATTTATAATTCAGATTATTTACATCTACACTAATAATATAATATTATAAAGAGGAAAAATTTGTTTGTTTGAATTGAATAGGTTCCGAAACTACTGGACCGATTTGAAAATTTCTTTCACCATTAGAATCCTACATTATCCCTGATGAACATAGGCTATATTTTATTCCGGGAAAGTGACATTTTTCCGAGGGAACGTGGGTAACACCTCGACGGGCAGCTAGTGCACTATATGTATATTGTTTTAGTTTTACCGAATCAAAGCCAATGTAGCTTTTTAATAATAAACAAAATGCTTCAACCTAAAGGTTCTATCAAAAATATCCAAGGACTATTCACCCCATCCCTAGCTAGGGAAGTGCTGAGCTATTTCTAAACAGCCTCGCTTTACCTAATAGGAAATTAATACACGATATAAAGGTTTTTTTTTTTTTTTTTTTTTTAATTTATTTATAAAGGTTATGGGAAACAGATGAGGCGTTTTGAATAATGGACAAACAGATAGATGATCTTGAACTGTGATGGTATAAACTTGTCTATATATTTTCAAATAGGCCACCTTTATTTTAAAAAGATCTGTTGGCCAAGTGGGCTCTTCAGACTTGTGATAGTTGTCGTGGGTTCGAATGTCAACTTTGGTTATTGGTCCGTCAATGATTGTATTTTTCGGATGCACGCACAGGAAATATTTACCATAACTTATTCCCAGAGGTTCCCGACTCGTTCATACTTTGATTTCCAACGGGTCCACGACATTGTAAAACAAATAATATGAAAATATTAGGTACGATGATTTCACGTTAAATTGACGCACTATAATATTATAAACAATAATACATGCATAAAATTACGTCTCTTGTTTGTAGGGGTATAGATTAGGGTGGTTGCACAGTCAATAGAGAAAATGCTGCTCACGTCAGACGCGAGACGCATTTTCTTACGTCATCAGCATTTTTTGTATAAAAAAATGACTGCGGTGGAGTGTGCGATAAGGTAAACTATGACTTCTTTGAAACTAGGAAATATATTTTTCACATTTTTTTGGGTCATTATTTTCTATACACTTAAAATTCCTCTTGCACTTAGTTTTTTTGTTTTTGGGGTCATTTTGTAAGCACTTTAGTAAGGTGGGTCGACATGGGATTATCATATAATGAGTGATAAATACGGTCAAGGCACAAGAGTCTTGTACTGGTGACATGTCGCTTTAGTCATGAGTAATTCAAGGCACCGGAGTAGATAGGTGACTTTTATATACTAGGCATTACCCGTTGCTTTACTCGCGTGATTATGAAACTGATTTGAAAAAAATTGTAAGTTTATAGGTATTAGTTGCTTTTTATTATACTAAAATGAACTGTAGGTACTTCATGATTTTTTTTTCTAGCTGTCTGGCTCAGTATTGGGATGTATAGAGGGAATCATCTTTGATTATTTTGATCAGTTTTTGAGAAAATAATAATGTTCAAAACTTTTTTTGACATTTTGATAATGGTTAGACGAATGCTATTTACCAGAAAATTCTATACTTAGGTGTTATTGATTTTGTGTGAATCAATATTAAGTACAGGGTGACCCAAAACTGCTGGATAGCGACTGTAAATGTACCTACCTACTCTTAAGTTCAAGGTGATAAAAATGTGTAGAGAGAAAGAAATACAATCAGCAAGAAAGTTTAGAATTGGCATTTATTTACATTATTACTGACATAATAATATTAACCTTAAAATAATAATAAACATTATTAGTATAAACTAGATCCATATAATGAATCATAAAACTTGATTTTATTAAGTATTTAATAAAAAAAATACGTCTACTTAGTCCCTTTAATTGATCCTTTGTCATCACTTGACGTCATAAAACAAGGAAACACCATGCAATAGATAATTAAGCAACTCTATTGTTTTCGAAGTCTATGGCGAAAAAAGTAGCTTATAAGTACACTCAAACCTCACAGTGACACACAGAGTAACACACCCTGACACAATGACACGCTTCGGGCTACTGGTGAGTCCTTTTAAATAAATGTGATAACTTTAAATTAAAAACATCAAGGTACTTTTGTAAAAAAAAAACAACAAAAAACTTTTCTTGAAAACGAAATATTAATAGTCACATTTCTTTAGTGCAAATTGGAATTGGGTCAGCAGTTTTCGATCACCTTTTACATTATAATTAACAAATATCTAAGGAGGTAAAATAATATTTGGTTTGTGCAAACACCAAAACGTTTGGTTTTAGAACATGATTACAATTTTTGAACATAGAACGTAATTCAAAATTGGAATGTATTTTAAAATCTTTTAAAAAGTAACTTCACAGTCTTGATATGGAAACTTGATATTTTTATTAATAGCGTAAGCGCGGGAAAATGGAACAATAGTGCAATGTGTTCAATGCAAGTGGAAGACCATTAGTCGAAGAATAGATCTCGAACAGGCAACAAGAGAACTTATACCCTACATCAACTTGTCACAGAAATGGATCAGTTATACTATCTTTTAAAATTTTACTTTAAACTGAGCCAATAGCCGTGGAAAAAACTTAATTGCCATTTACACGATACTATTCTGGAATACCATTCTTACCTCTTGTCGTCTCAAACTCAACGGAGTAAGGGCTAATATTCTGTGGCAAGAGGCAAGAATGGTATGCCATTATGGTATCGTGTAATTGGTGTTTTAGATTTTCAAGCCATCCATCATTTATTTTATTTGAGACAGCGAATCGCATACAAGTCTAGACTTACTACTTTAGTTCAATTATTCTAGTTTTTACCACTTTTCTTTTAGACTGTATCTACTCACATACATTTTTATTGTAAACTGTTACAGAAATAAATTATTTTCTATTTCACAAACGCTTTTCTAGACTGATCAGTGAACCATTAAATGGCTAATGTCTAGGTCGCGGTATGAGAGCAAGATGATTAATAAATATCAGACGATTAATTATTGCATAAACGATCGTTTTTTTACACCCTATAGGTACTATTAAGATTCTGCTCTAGATTCCCGATAATGATGTCCTCTTATGTGACTGCAAAAAATGTTGATAGTCATTATCATTTAGAAGTCCTCTGTGAAGTTAAGATTTTAAAAGTATAGTTAGCTTTCAGGGTCTATATTTCCGCTGAGCTACGACCCTGTTGTTTTTAAGAAGAGAGTTAATGGGCGCCTTCTGGGTAGGCTCGCTCCATCGTAGACCTCACTCTTGCCTGTGTAAGTTTCGAGGTCAAGAGCCGACTCATTCATCATAAAAAAAAAATATCAACTTGCATCGTGCCCGCAGCTTCGCTCACGTGGTAGCACTTGGGTTTTCGTCGGCTTTATTTGCAAAAATGGAGGCCGCAAAAAGCCTTTTTATTTTAACGGGATAACGTAGATCTTTTAGTTTCGTACTACTCATCGAATGTCAAAAATTTTATGCTTCTCTTTGGGCCCTACATATTCGCCGATGATAGACGAATACTTACTTTCACGAACGTGTAAAGGGCCTCATCTCCTGTATTCGCCTGTCATCTTCAATCCAAATCGGCGAATAGTTCGGCAAATAGTGACCATTACATAAAACGAACAAACTTTACGTACCTCAATAGACAATAACATAGACAAATGCGTAAAGTTCAACTGCCCGTGAAAGTTCACATGTGAATATTGTGCGTGACATGTTTCTGATGTGGAGCTCAACGAATGCAGCCATTTGTAAAGGGGCGCTGTTCTTACTTTGTTTTACGGGCTCATCTGTCTTATTTTTAGACCTAAAGACGGCCTAAAACTCGATCGCCAGAGTTAGCCACTTAAGAAAAGTTCGTATTAGTCAGTGTTCAACTCTGGTAGTCACTAGCTTATATGGACTTACGTACCAAATTACCCGTATATTGCAATTTCACGATTACATTTCATACAACTTGTATGACAAATATTACGCTATTCAGCGGATTTAAACGCATTTATGAGTCCTTGGCGTATTAATATGATAAAACGCTTTTTTCTTCAAGTTGTGTCACATGTTCTTTGAACCAACGCAGCAGGTTAAAAGAATTTGGAGAGGCCGTTTCGTCCACAACAAACGTAGTACAAGAAGACTGCAAAACCTCAATATGAACTGACGACGAATAAGACGATACTGAGGTGCAGTGGGTGGTCGCTTGGGATGCAGAAGGTTGCGGGTTCGATCCCCGCCACTCAATAAATGTTTTTATGATCTGTAATGATGTATAATATGTATATGTATGTATTTACAAACCAAAAGTATATAAGCATTATTAACTCACTTTCTTCACTCCTGCATGCTCAAAATACGTCTGTCAATAAGCAAAGGGCATGCGAGAATCTATTGCAAACATTATGCGTGACAAAGCTCTCCACTCTCAATACTTTAGTTATTATCTTTGACTGAGAATATTTTCTGAGAAAAATTGGACACGAATATTTCATCCAGATGAGCTGAGATTGCCATTTAAAATGTAACTTTGATCTAAATTTTCTGCAGACTAGAACTTTAGATGTCATCATACTCAGCCAATTGTATTCCACTGTTTTGTCCCATTTTATTTCAGTTCTGTGCAATTTTTTTTAAAGAATGATAGTCTATTTTGCGTAAGTTCCTATGAGTTAATGGCGAACTCTTGTGTCGTCATTTAGTCATTTAGTCATTTATTTATTAAAAACTTAGGCTAACATAACAGATAATCTAATAGCTAAGGCGTTATCCTAGTGAGATCTTTAATTAAATCTTAAACTTAACTTATATAAAGAAAGGCACAAGTGGTACAAAAATAAACAAAACTAAAAACTCTTAATAAAAAATAAAAATAACATTCTCTTAAAATAAATTAACATTGCACAGATAAAAAATTCTCAGTAATGTCACTACTTTTCAACATTTATTATATTTATGTACCTACCACCTACTGATCAAATACTACCACGGCATTAAAGAGCTAGGCTCCTCACTATAGCTCAGACACGCTCTCTCAAGCATTGGCCATCTGTCGGCGAAGATATCAACTTCTGCATTAGATGCAGACAGAGCGTTGAGGTGGCGTTGTACGCGGCATACCGGTGACTGCTGGCGAGCCACTGTGCGTGCTGGCCTCGGAGCAAACAGCGGCACTCGCCCAGGGCGGAATCTAGCGCGATGCTCCGGCACGCACAACCTACTTACCTCAGCCAGCAAGTCAGGACAATTAAGCATTCCGCGTAAAATTCTGATAATGGTGATAATCTGGTCACAGAGCCTTCGTGACTCGAGCGAGTTAAAATTCAATGTACCCTGCAGAAACTTGGTGGGGTACATGAAGGGGTAGTAGCCATATACCTTTCGGTACAGAAAGCGCAGAAACCGTTTCTGAACTTTCTCCACCATCAACGTATATGACACTTCATGTGGGTTCCATACACAGGCACTAAATTCCAGCTTGGATCTAATAAGAGAACTATAGAGTATTTTGATTGCATCAACATTTGAAAACTCTCTGCAATTCCTAACAACAAAACCTAATTTCTTAAAACTGTCAACAGTAAGTTTCCTGATGTGATTGTGGAATGTGAGTTCAGAATCGAAGATTACACCTAGATCTTTAACTGTAAGTGGTCTTTTTAATATTTCCCCATTTATACTGTATGGCATGATTATTGGACGTGATGATCTGGAGAATGTCATGACTTGACATTTGGAAATATTCAAGTTCAGTTTATTTTCTGTACTCCATGATCTTACCGACTCCAGGTCTTGCTGTAGGGCATAGCTGTCATTAATAGACTTTATAGGATAGTATAATTTAAGGTCGTCAGCATAAAATAGACATTTTGCGGCAGTGAGTGATTTCGCTAAGTCGTCCACCATTAAAGTAAATAGAAGGGGACCTAATGATGATCCTTGACTAATGCCGGATCTTGTGTGGTAAGGTGGTGAATCGAAGCAACCTAGCCTCACAAACTGCTTGCGGTCGCGCAGATAATTAGCGAAAAAATTTATGAGGTTAGGGGCAAAACCGAAAAGATTTAACTTGTTTAGAAGCACATCGTTATCTACTTGATCAAAAGCTTTTTGAAAGTCCAAATAAATTACATCAACTTGGGTATTAAGGTCTAACTCGTTTGAGATGAAGTCTACTAATGTTAGCAGGTTGGTATTGACAGAGCGGCCCTTTCTGAATGCATGTTGAGCGTCGTTCAGGTATGGTTCTATTTGTTTGTAAAGTCTAGTGTGTAGTGCGGTCTCGAATAGTTTCGCTGGAGATGAGAGGATAGCGATTGGCCTGTAATTAATCGCAAGCGATTTATCACCAGTTTTAAGAATTGGGACAACTCTTGACTGTTTCCAACTTTCCGGATATGTGCTACTTTGAAGTGATAAGTTGAATATATGTGTTAAAGGTAGTGCAATTTCTGCTTTAAAAGCTTTGAGTATATAGGGGGGTATATTATCAGGACCTACTGAGTTTTTTGGTTTGAGTTTATGAATTAACGTGGCAATTTCATTTTCTGTGAAGGCTTTTACATTTACCGATGCATGAAGGCCGCCTTATAGCCTCCGCCATGATGTAGAAGACGAGAAAAAATCAAATAATACTACTTATAGAATAGACGTTACACACCTGCCTGTATGATCGTTAAATTGTTGGAGTGAGACACAGTTATATCTATTTCACTCTAAAAAATTGTAGGGATACTAAAAAAGCCTAGATTTGGTTAATTAATAGCGTGGGAAGGTTTGTCATATTGCCTTTGAAATTTTTGTATATGGCATATCATTTTCTCGGTAAACATAATTTACTCTGAGTAAATAATTGTACCTTTGATCACATTATTGAAGGTTAAATGTATATAAGGAATTGATCTTTACACGTGCTTTTACGCATGTTACCATTAACGACCTCGAAGTAGTACAGTGGGCGAAGGTCCGCTTGCGACGCAGTAGGTTGCAGATTCGATCCCCGCCGCGGGACATGTTTGTATGATCTACAAGTATTTTTCTCGGGTCTGGGTGTTTTCTATGTATGTATTTACAAACAAAAAGTATTTAAATAGTATATCGGTCATGGTAGTACCCATAACACAAGCTCTCCTTACTTTGGGGCTATTATTTATTTGTAAATCAAAGCTACATAAGATTTCCTAAAAGTAAAAAAAGAAAAAATTTTTACACATACCTAATACAAGCTTTTCTGTAGGAGCTAGTAAAACTAGCTAGGAAAAGTCAACTTTCAACTATTAGAAGTAGAGCTAAATACTATAAATTACTTTTTGATTATATCATAAACCAAAAGAATAAATAATAAAATGTACCAATTCATATTTGTATATAAACTTGAATGAATCATAAAAATAGCTGCCAATGTTCCCAAGCTTATTATTTTTGCTCGCAAAGGAAAATTCTTGAATTATTCGATAATTGCGTCGTAAAAAATGTACAGACATTTCTTTAAACTCAGTACGAATTTAATGATCTGTTACAAGAAATGTTTCGGAATGGGATTCATATCAAAAAAGGTAGTGCATTCAGCACCAGTTCACAATTTTGAGTCACAACACAACTTACAATTTACATTATTTAATGGGCTTTTTGATTGATTTTTATCTGTGGCTTAAAATATAGCTTCTGGTCTATTAAATGACGAAGCGCTCGTGGTCGTGCTTGCTTAGTCGTCCTTGAAGTTATGCATCGAAACGGTCTGTAAGTGAATGGGACACCGCCAGTGGCATTTTCATCTAAGCGCTTCCGTGCTTCGGAGGGCACGTTAAATTGTCGGTCTCGACTATTAAAGACGTTAAGCCATGACGGAGGCCGCCTGGCCTAAAAACTGTCACCAGAGTTGGCCACTGACTCATACGAACTAACTTACCGGATACGACAGATTTTGGTTCATCCGCTACATTTTAAAACTCCACGAGAGTGAAGCAGTTTTTAAACATTTTCTTTTCAAATAGAAGTTTTTGTGATTGTAGTCTTTTTGTGAAGTTTTTGTGATTGTAGTCTTTCATTGTTTTAAAAATTACAGTCGTATTCCAACTTAAATTATTATTATTCAACATTGCGTTATCTTGGTCTGATATCGACAGAAACTACTGCTCAGAAAACTATAAATTTACCTGAGCATAATTTTCCCAAGCGTGTATTACTTGGAAAAGCTGTTTTAGATCTTGATAATAAATATTTAGAAATATACCGTAGCATAGAAAAGACTACTGTAATGACACAGAAACCGTATTATTTTAAGAGCCTCCTACTAGGTCCAACTGTAAACTATGAAACATATCGCTTTCAGATGACAGCTTTCAAAGTGAATGTCACAATCATTGTGACATATATTTTTTGGTATCGTTACTTCTGGAAGAACATTTTTCTTTTCATATTTTTTCGTCATCTCAACACACTCCTTTCTAACAACATGAATATTTTTGTATGCAATAGATTTTTGTTAAAAAGACTTTTTTTCTTGCAGATTTTAGCAGCAATTTCCCTGGTTCACGCTTCCCCGGTACCAGGGCTACATATCCACACAGGAGGTTACGGTTACCACACAGTCCCATACCAAGATCTCCACTACTCACAACATGTACACCCCGCGCCAATAGTGCATCACGTACACTCAGCGCCGTTAGTACACACCTATCCAGCACCTGTGGTGCACACTGTACACAGCGTACATAGTGTACCGCATCCAGTCGTCACGAGTTATAAAGTGAAACAGCATTATCATCTTTTCGGGAAGTAAATTAATTGAGATTTTTGATTTGTTTTATTTTTTGTCCTTATATCATGACGTATCGTATTTCAAACTTCCAACTTTTTTTGTAATAAAAGGCAATTATTTTGTTTTATTATGAGTAAAAGTTTGGTATAAGAAGTTTGAAATATAGCTGATTATTCTATTACTTGGTCGGACTGACCTAAAATACAATTTCATTTGCCTTTGTATAGTTATTTGGAACGCAAAAACAGAATAGCAACTCAGTGAAGTGATACAATACAACTTCTAACCCAAAAACTGACGAAGAGAGATGTAATGAACGACCCATATAAGATGATTCAACGCATGATTGATCAGGGAGCAATATTATCATTTTCTTTGTAATCGCGTCGAGATTGAGAAGGTTTTTGTGTCATCTTAGTTGCGTAAGTAGATTAGTGGGATGACTTTTTTTGAGGATTTGGTATTATGACATAGTAAACTATGATGGAGATGATACATTAGATTTTTTTTACATACTTGTGTAATCACGAGTCGTTCCCGAAGGACATTTTATCTGGCATCTTTATCCTTGCTCTCATAGTATTCTTCATCTACATCTACACTTTTGTTTGAAATTTTTATACATACATACATACATAAAGTCACGCCTCTTTCTCTGTGAGGTAGACAGAGACCACGGATCTGCAGTCGCTACGATCCTGACACACAACTTTCGCCTCATTCACTCTCATTACATTCTTCATACATGCTCGTCGGTTTAGGGTACTTTTGACCTGGCCCTTCTCCAAAATGTCGCCAATTTGATCCAAGAAGGAAGGAAATTTTTATAATTTTATTTTTATAATATTTAAAAGAGGTACTAATTTTGTGAGTTTGTTTATAGAAAGTAATCTCTGCAATTACTAAAGCAGATTTCAAATTTATTTTATCCATAGTTAGATGGTCGGGAGTTTTTATATTTTCTTTATTACTTTTAATAAGTTTCGTTGAACGACCTCATATTATCCGAAAAATTAAGAGATAAATAAATAAATAATGCTGGGCATTTCACACTGCATCATCTAGCCCCAAACTAAGCATAGCTTGTACTATGGGAACCAGATAACTGATATACTACTTATATACTTTTTGTTTGTAAATACATACATATAATACATAGGAACACCCAGACCCGAGATAAATATTTGCAGTACATACAAACATTTATCCCGCGGCGGGGATCGAACCCGCAACCTTCTGCGTCCCAAGCGGGCTTTCACCCACTGCGCCACAGAGGTCGTCAAGTCAAAGGTCAAAGAGACAATCGAATAATAGTATTTGAAGTTTCCGTAATTTGTCTTCAATGCACGATAATGAGGGTTCTTGATCCCGAATAGGAGTGTAAGGTATTAATCAGTTTAATGGCCTGATAGAGTTGACGAAAAACCAGAACTAGCCGGACTAGAGACATTTGGAGTGGAGATAAGACTTCTGTGATTAAGCTATAAGCGCTAAGACTTTTTCTATTAACGTAAGCCAGCATTCCAACTAATTCCGAGTGCTTTGATGATACAGTAGATAAAAGAACATAGACTGTCGCGGATTGATGACTGATGGGTTAACGTAATTATTATGAGATGCAGAACATCAATTACTAATTGAAAAATAAACTTTCATCATGACATTTTGTCTCTGTATCATATTATTAGGATTTATTTTGACACAAATTATAAATAAGTTTTTGATAAATAAAGGAATACAAATAAATACAATTAAACAATTATTATAAAATACAGCTAGAATAATATGTACTATTATTATTATATTAAGTACTTGTAGCACAGATTTTTTCAATACCTATTTCAGACCAGTCTCTCACAAAACAGGTATTTGTGTCTATTACCTTTTTGGATTTTTAATGTATTTATTTTTGCTTTTTCTAAGGATACAGTCGCTACCCTATTTTTGCTTGCAACGCAGCCTCAAAATATCATCGTAAGAAATTGGCCGGACCAGTCCCAACTCTATTTTTAATTTAATTACCTTGTAGCTGACAGGCTGCTGAGATAAATACCTAGCATTGTTTGAAACGGACCTCAGAGGAACAGATAATTGCTTTATGTTACTTCGAAAATCGATTTTCACTACAAGCGCTCTGAAGTTGTACGCGTATTTGGTTGGTTAACCTTTGCTTATTATTTTTCTTTGTGAATCACTCATTCGTTCAATTTTATGTACAGTCAGAGTCACCAATTGGTAACCCCCTCAGTAAGGTGGTTTGTTCTGCAGGGGTTACCAGTTGGTGACGCTGACCGTACTTCAATTCTTATAGTTCGTAGGACCATAATCAAAAAATGCAAAAATAATTACCTACATAATAATTACGCCTTTTTCCAGTTGTGGTAAGCAGATACTATTATTAGCTCTTACTGCTATTTAATCAGTAGACACTGTTATCTAGATTTTTCAAACTTTGAAAAAAGGCAGCATACACCGAAGTCGCATGTTTTATTTTATTAAAACTCAGACAAATGAATATTAAAATGTCTAACCTTTAAGCTCTTAACGGATAGATAAGTTATCACGTCAAGTCGTGAAGTATTTCTCATAAATTCATTTAGCAAGTCTATGCTTTGCTCAATGTCTCGGTTTATTGAGTTTACTTTGCTGAAGGTAAAGTACTTGCTTATAAACGTAATAGGATGTAGGTGTATGAATTTTGCTTGTATGCCAAGGGTTTCAATGCTGCCACTGATAAAGCAATTGAAGCCCACTCTACTCTTTTATTTGACGAAGCATTGACATGACAAGATGAAGCCTCTATGTCATGAAGGCGGCCTGAAATAAATAAATGCTGGCCTTTTCACTCATCGTCTAGCCCCAAAGTAAGCAGAGCTTGTGTTAGGGGTACTACGTGACTGATATACTACTTATATACTTTTTGTTTGTAAATACATACATATTATATATAGGAACACCCAGACCTGAGACAAAATATATCTGTAGATCATACAACATTTGTCCCGCGGCTGCGGGGATTGAACCTGCAACATTTTGCGTTGCAGGTGGGCCTTCGCCCACTGCGCCACGGAGGTCATCAAATAAAATATCATTGAGAACCGATTTTTTCGTGAAATATATTGTATCTAAAAAACAAATATGTTGCCGTTGCGATAGATAATTGGCAATTCCATTTTAAAACTATTTTTTTCAGATAAAATGATGTAATGATTTTACATGAAGCACTCGTGGTCTCGCTTGCTTATCGAATTGCGATTTGTCTTAGTAAAATCGCATACGATGAGCGTTCACACGGGAAAATTGACGTGCGATGCTAAATCGTATCGCACCGTGTAAATGCACCTTTAGTCGTTCTTGATCGTCGAAGTTAGGCAACGTTCTTAACGGTCCGTATGTGGATGGGTGACCGGCAGTGGAATTTTCATCTGAGCGCTTCCGTGCTTCGGAGGGCACGTTCAACTGTCGGTCCCGGCTATAACTCGTTAAGTCATGACAGAGGCCTTAAGGCGGCCTAAATCTCCGTCACCAGAGTTGGCCACTGACTCATACGAACGAACTATATTCAGAGTCACTATTGCTAAGGCGATGAACATCGCGACCCAATCACTCGGTCTCACACCGCGTGTCTCGCGTTATTACTGCAGTTCAAATGAATTGGTATAATAAAATTGTGAGTTTGAACAAGTTGTAAACTCAAAAATACTCAAGTGTTTTTTTATTAGCTTGTCTTCCAAATAGACATAAACCTGTAATAATTTGAAAGCTTTTTTAAATACAATTAAATATACATTTATTTACAGAAACTAAGCTACTACAATATGTACGGTCAGCGTTACCAACTGATAACCCCCCCTGCCTTACTAAGGGGGTTACCAATTGGTGATGCTGGCTGTACATATAAAATACAATAGAATCAGTCAAGCTATCTAAGGATCGTGAAAAAAATTTGGAAGTGAAAATAAAAATACAAAAATCAAACAGTTTTTTGCAGTTCGTATCTATTTATTTTATAAGGCTCTTTTCAGGGTTATGGGGAAATGTGTGGACGGTACAAAATGTGTGTTTCAAGTTTACGAGACCCGAAGTTTATTTCGTTCATAAAATAAGTGAACGATCCCTAACATTCAGATAAATCTGAAAATGGCACTGCGAAAAAGCATCAATCATATCATGAGTTAATAATAAACTCATCTTGAGTATGTAGAAAAGTTATCAAAAGGAGATAATTCATGTGAAAAATTACATCAGTGATGTCTTCCTACCGATTTTAACTATCGTGACTGTTTCCTGTATTCCTGCGTCAGTAGCCTCTTGAGCCTTTCATTACATTACTTCTAAAGAACCACTATCGCAAAATGAATACATAAATAAGAGCTTTATTGGTGTACTCTCGTAAGATATAAGATGACAAAAAACAGATGACGACGTCAAAGAATTCAAATTGAAATATTCAGAACAATCGGAGGAACAAAGTTTTCAAAAGTATGATGAAACCG
This sequence comes from Epirrhoe alternata, assembly GCA_963565295.1. Classification (NCBI taxonomy): domain Eukaryota; kingdom Metazoa; phylum Arthropoda; class Insecta; order Lepidoptera; family Geometridae; genus Epirrhoe; species Epirrhoe alternata. The sequence goes on along the minus strand of OY751386.1, from coordinate 12,662,018 downwards.
CAAAAGTTAAATAAATGTAATATTGTAATATAATATTAGTAAGAAGAAAATCTATATACACGTCTTCACAGTGCGTTCAAAGTTTCAATTCCAATTCAAGGGTACGATTTTAGCTCCACTTTATTTGAGGCCTTCGGTCCTAAACTCTTGTTTCTGGCATTATTGATCCTGTATCAGATGGAAATATTGAAAATGTTTTACAAAATGCATGAAAAATGCAAAAAAATCACTACTACTTAAGATTTTTGATTTAAATACCTTGTGAAACTTGCGTTTTTGTAATCAATCCAGTATTTTGGGCACGCTTCCGACTGGCAGTGACCTGGATCAGTTGAGCTATCTATAGATCGTTTTTACGACGATCCTTAGATAGCTTGACTGGTTCTATTGTATTTTGTAATTTTATGTGCATATTGTAGTAGCTTAGTTTCTGTAAATAAATAATTTCCGATGACGTATTAAACGTGCTTTTATTTTACACATCTCTTAATCAAATGAATAAAAAAGTGCACCACACACAAACACACAACCTCTCACCCCAAACGCATACGCATCTCCGTCACACACGATTCCGTCGGGGAATCTTCAGAGTCCGATTCGTTCTCTCCCAGTCCCGTTTTCACTCGGTCCGTTCTCATCCAATTTAGTTTAGGTACGATCAAAATATCGAAACAATTTTTGATGAAAAGTACTGACAGGCACAAATTAGCAATCTGCAAGAATGTTATGGAACTGACAAGTTTCGCGATCACATTTCTACAGTCTCTGCACAGGTCGAGCATCGTTAGCAATGGCCGTGCTATAAGTATGATAGACAAAGTATAAATCTAACTTTTTTCTAGTATTTAGTTGGTTTCTTTGTAACTTAGGCTCATTTTTGGGCTTCTGCAGCAAAAAGTTATGGATGAATAAAGTTTTTCTTAGCTTGTCAAACTTTAGTAACGATCCCTTTAAGATCGTAATGATGAACTCAGCAATAATATTAATATAATATTCTTTGAAACGGGATAATTTATTCGAGTCGAAGTGATTTAACATATTTCTATAACTTTCAAACTTCGACTTTATAATACTAGTAGGTTATTTGAATTTGTTGTATTACTTCTTTTTAAATAAGCGTTGAAAATTTTTAAAATTAGTAGGTTCTTACATAATTATTGAAGCAAAGTATAAAGTCAGATGACATCGTTAATGTAGCTGGGAAAGCGTGGGAAAGGACTGCACAGGACCGAAAAAGTGGCGTTATAGAGAGGAGGCCTATACTCAGCAGTGGGTGCAATCAGGTGGGAATATACGAAAGATAGATAGAAAGCAAAGTAAATAAAATAATCCTTTCCAATATATAAAAGTGTTAAAAGCAAAATGTAAAGTTTGAAATATGTTCGAACTTATAATAAAAAAAAGCTTATTATAGCCGAGGATGTCAATGTTCGTAAGTATTAAAACTTTTTTTTGTGAATGAAATAGGGTATTTTAGTACATAGTAAAAGGCATTTCTTTATCGCTTCGCAATGTAAAAATGTATACAAAATCTCGTCACTGGCACCACGTGATCATAGTAGACAGCGAGTATTTCATTTACAAACACTATAAACAGAAATTGGCAAAAAACTAAGCGATAAATCAACGAAACTGCGAAAACAATCCACAAAAAGCGTCGCTGAACATCTGGCAACTCTCTACGAATAAAAAGCTGTTTCAAGGGCGCGATAATTCAAATTTCAGCTCATTTTAAGCGATTTACTAAGACTTGGAATGCCAGTGACTTCGTTCAAAAATTAAAACTCTTAATATTATGTGCATTACTGAACTTATTTTTGTTTTAGAAACTATTAAAATTGTCTAGTCAAGTCAATTTGCAATTATTGTTATGAGCAGTTTGATCACTTGAAATGTATGATGACTTTACTCCTGTTCTTTAGCAGCGTTGAAAAAAATCTGGTAAAATTCTAATAAACCACGATTGGCTTTAAAAAAGTATATGAAAAATAAAATAAAATAAATATAAATAAATAACAAAAAACTGTATAGTTATAGACATACGTTTATTCACAGCTGTACACAACAACAATTTTTACAAAAAAGGTACCAACAGTGAACACAAAAGAAAGAAAAAAGTACAAAAACCAACTGGCAATTGTAACCAAATCTTTAAAACCGAAAATAGGAGGAGGAAATGATCAAACAAACAAACCTACTCAATATCACGCAAAATATTCTATCAGAAAACAGAACACAAAAAATGGAATACCTATCTAAATTATGAGAAATTGAAATTTCTTGCCATAATTATAGTCTTTTGAAAAATTTCCTTTGATATTATTAATTTCCGTTGACCTTCAAGTTCTTGCAATTTAAGGGTACTTTAAAAATCTGATTAATGTATGAAGAATTAATTAAGTGGGAGATCGCCCAAGTTAGAAGTCAGTGGAAAAATTGAGGAATAACTTTTCTCAAGAGGTTTACAAAAAAAGTATGCACTTTCTTAGCTACTACTGTTTTGAATGTATCCTTACCCTAGAAGTATCTCCAGACTGTATAGTCAAGATCCCATTTTTGATCATTTCATATTTGAAAATGCTAATAAATTAGTCAAATGCAATTCTCTCCATGCACACTACGCCGCGAAGTTATCATGTTGCGTATTACCAAACAGTAGATTTATTACAAGAGCTAGGCCACAGCAGTAAGGACTATAAAAGGACTGGTCCTCTGTGATCAGAGTACACTTGCACGCATTGCATACCTCACGCATTTGTTTATCAAGATGTTCAAGCTGGTGAGTTTATTCAATTTTATTTAAATTAAAAATAATCAACGTCTATTAATATTATTGTTTGTAGGATATAATCTCACATAGAAACAACTCATCCAATTTCAGAAATTTATATCCGACTTATTGGATAAACTTTTACAAAAACCTTAAGGCTTTTACAAAAACCGATAAAATAATATAACTTTTCGTAACCAGCATTTTTGCAATTATTGAAGACGAAAAAGCAGCACTCAGCAGGTGGAGTCTTCATAAAATATAGGAACTAAAATGTATTTTTGCGTGCCTAACCCCCTTTGACAACTTCTAATGGTCTCAAACTCTATCCCTACTATAAAATAATGTCTACCACACCTTGGGGATATAGTCCCGATCCTGTTTATTAATTTTATGATTATTCGACTGGTAGCTTTAGCTGCATCCAAAATTTAATTGGTTTCGAATACGAAATTTAATTGCTACGACATAGGATAGCCGAAGTTTTGTCAGCTTTGTGTATCACACGTCTGAATGTTTTTAGAATGCGCTTTATAAAGAGAATGATTTGATGTTTTAAGTTGTCTTAATTTTATTACTTTGCTTGGTTTCATATATTGCACTTGACCTGCGTATGACATTGCTATTCACCTTACATTCCTACCTAGGCTATGCTCTAGTTTTCTAAGATTTTATCAAGATAAATTATTCTAGACCCTTTTAGAACGATAGATGTTGTGTTCTGAACGATAATGCTAAGCGAGATTTATTACAAAGATATTCCTTTGAAGTCTCCTTAAAATATTTGAGAACTAGGCAAATCTGAATAAGAACATAATCTGGATCAACAGTTTTTTCCCCTCTTAAGTACATACTGGAATTAGAAATCCATTTCAATTTGCTAAACTTTAGAGTCATTATAATTTTCTGAAGTATTTAAGTAGGTACCCACATTTCAAAACTATACTAATTTATCCTCATAATCACCAACTGGTACAGTCAGCTGCAGATGTTTGTAAACATTTAGAGTTGATAAGTTTCTTTGGACATTAACTCATAATATTTCATAACTATAGTTGATGCCAGCAGCTGCTATTCTAATACACTTTTTTTCTATTTTTCTCATCACTGTTATCAAATTGATTCTACCAAAAACATTCCATATAAAAGGTTGCTATAAAAGAGTTATGAGATCTCCACTAGTAGAGCGAGTCTCAAGCCCCTAGTAGAGCTCTGGTTTATGCTTCATATATTAGCCTAAAATATACCTAGCCTATATTCAGATAAAAATAAATACAATAAATAAATAAATAATGCTGGACTTTTCACACAGCAGCATCTAGCCCCAAAGTAAGCAGAGCTTGTGTTATGGGTACTAAGATGACTGATATACTACTTATATACTTTTTGTTTGTAAATACATACATATTATACATAGAAACACCCAGACCCGAGACAAATATTTGTAGATCATACAAACATTGGTCCCGCCGCGGGGATCGAACCCGCAACCTTTTGCGTCGCAGGCGGGCCTTCGCCCACTGCGCTACAGAGGTACATTGATTATTGCTCTAATTCAATAACTATGATATTGACGGCAAAAGTACCGTCTTTACTGTTTTTTATCTAATAATTTAATCTAAAACAAATGCCTGAATGTCAGAAACAGATTTGTAAAGTAGACTACAATATGACTTTGACAAAGTTTCGAAGCTTATTTTCATAAGAAATCGTCTCAAATATTCAAAATGGCTTTTTGAACTACTTAAAGTTGGTATTTGCAACCTAATTTTGTTTTAATGGTTTACGTAAGAACACATAACTTAAAAGTGTTGGAGAAATTACTTATCGTTAAGTGTGGAAAATTACTAGAGACTAGGTATTAAGAACAATGTCTAAGTTTAAAAAAAGTGTACGCACTGAATCAAAATTGTAGATCTAATGTAGTACAAACTGATGGTTAGACAGAAAATGAAGGTTAGTAATAGGTTCCTGTTGGCCTTAGGGTACACAGCGCTAAAAATACGACTTTCATTTAACTTCCATGCAATAGGGGAGGTGGCGCTAGTAGTCATATAAACATTGAGCTCCGTACAAATTAATTTATAAAAATAGTTTAAGACTTCAAATTGACCGTAAAGTTATAAAAACCACTGCCAGAAGTGATAAATCGCCTGTACGAGCGTTTTCATAACATTCCTATCATAAATAACTGAAATATCGTACTGTGAAACAATTATGTGAAAAGTGACAATAATTCAATAGAACTCAGTGAAAAGTGAACAATACCCAGTGAAATAATAAACGTACCTAATGGAATACTGATACAACGGCACAGTGAGTTTAAAACCAACGAATCTAGCAAATAACTTCAAAAATAATATCATATAACATATAACTGTACATGTTCGTCAAGGAAGTACCAAACCAACAGGAAACTCGTTTAATAGTATCAGCCGGTCAGCCCGACGCTATCCAGCCAAAACTGCTACTGTTGAGGTAGGCACCCAGACCGTATCTCCAGACATAGCCACTCAAACGGAATGTTCTCTAGTGTCACGTGATCACACACTTGCTGAAACTTCCGGAATGTCGGACACCAATGCTAATGACTTTTTTCGTGTCTAATGGTTTAAAGGTCCTCCATCAAAATGTACAAGGTTTTTTAAGTAAAAAGAATTTGTTGGAAATACATTTTTCAAAGCTACGTGCACAACATAAAGAGCCCGATATAATATGTTTGACGGAAACTTTCATTGAAAAAGGTTGTGAGAGCCTGATTAATATGTCGGGTTATAGTTTGGCCGCCTCTTACTGTCGAATATTTTATAAAGATCAGGACAAAAAGAAAAGGAAAGATCGTGGTGGGGTTTGTATTTTAGTAAAAAAAGGTTTCATTTTTAGAGAAATGGTATCTATTCAAGAACTCTGCATGAACTTTCACTTCGAATGTTGCGGTATCGATATAGTGTCTCAAAATATGTCAATTATTTGTATTTACAGAACGCCTAAGTCTGAGTTTGGTTTATTCAGGAATAAATTAACGACAATTCTTCACAATCATTGCAAAAAACATAAGAAAAAGATTATTTTAGCCGGAGATCTAAATATTAATTCCCTTGTCGATACTAATACATCTACGCAATTTCGTGAACTCATAATGAATTACAATCTTAACATGCACATAAGAGAAGCAACTAGACTTAACAGCTGTATTGACCACATTATAAGCAATATCCCCTCCGCGAAAGGTGAGCTTCTACACTGGGGTATCTCGGATCATAACACTGCCCAATTACTGAATATTCCAGTTAAATCAAACTTAAATTTTTCCGAGTACTTTATTACAAAAAGAGACTATAGTTTAGATAACATAGAGAAAATGAAGCAGTGTTTACAGAATCTTTCATTTACTGAGGTTTATGAGCAAAAAAATATTGACAGTGCTTATGAAAGTTTTCAAGAGCTACTTATTTTATTTTACGATCTCTGCTTTCCATACATCAAAATAAAAATACGTAACGCAACAGGTAAACCAGTTTGGATAACCAAAGGTTTAAAAATTAGTTGCCAAACTAAAAGAGTATTACGTTATAAATATTATAAAAATAAATCAAATGAAAATAAAAATATGTATAAAAAATATTCTCGGCTTCTTAGAAATTGTATAGATCGTTCTATAAAAACTTCTAAAGAAACCACTTTAAAAAACTCTAAAAATAAATGTAGGACTTCATGGCAACTAATAAAGCACGAATGTGAGAGTCAAAAACATTTAACTATCATAAATGAATTAAAAAAAAAAGATTCTCTTATCTCAGACCCATGTGAAATTGCTGAAGAGTTTAATAACTACTGGATAAACTTGACGAGGAGCCCGATTGGTAATCTCTGCTATACTCACAAAAATAGTAACTGCAGAAGCATGTTTTTAGAACCATGTAGTTATGAAAATATAAAAAAAATCATAGTCTCACTTAAAAATACGAAAGCTACTGGTTATGATGGGTTCTCTACTAATATTTTAAAAGCATGTGCAGACGAACTGGTACCCGTACTTACACACATGATCAATTTGTCATTTACCGAGGGTCGCTTCCCAAGTGCTCTAAAATATTCGACAGTGAAGCCTCTGTTTAAAAAAGGTGATAAAAGCATGACAGAAAATTATAGACCAATAACATTGATTCCAATTCTATCTAAAGTATTTGAAAAGGCAATGCAAGAGCGGATATTGTCATTTCTAAATAAAAATTCAATTCTAAAAAGCCAGCAATATGGATTTCAAAAAGGCAAATCCACCACACTTGCTTGCTTTAATTTAACAAGAAAAATTATTGACGACTTAGATGAAGGTAAATGGGTAACTGCGGTCTTTTTTGACATGTCAAAAGCATTTGACTTTGTATCCCATGACTTACTTCTTAATAAAATTGAAAAATACGGTATCAGAGGACCAGCACTCAACTGGTTAGAGACATATTTAAATAATCGTATGCAATGTGTTGAAATTTCCCATATTAACAGTCTTAAGGAGCTTACGTCAATTAAATCGGAATACAAAGTAAATAAATGTGGCGTACCTCAAGGTAGTGTCTTGGGTCCCCTGTTATTTTTGCTGTATATTAATGATTTACCTGAAGTGACGAATAACCCCATTACTTTATTTGCAGATGACATTTCAATTATTATTTCATCAAATTCTGACATTTCTACTTACACATTGGACATAAATAATTCTATTAATTCAATAATCTCATGGTTGAATAATAATAATTTAAAAGTTAATTTGATTAAAACAAATTTAATCCAATTTCATAATTATGGTACCAATCGTCAAAGCCTTAACATACTTTACAATGGGCAATGCCTAACTGAGGTTGATGACACGACATTTTTGGGAATTATCTTAGACCATAACTGTAATTGGAAGGCGCATATTGAACACGTTTGTAAAAAACTTAATAGGTTTGTATATGTACTTTACAGACTTCACAAAACAGCTAATCGTGCTACAGCCTTAACAGCATACCACGGATATGTTGCTTCTGTCCTGAGATATGGTCTTATTCTGTGGGGTAACTCTACTGATATTAACAGGGCATTTATTGCACAAAAAAAATGTATTCGTGCAATTGTTGGAGTTCCACCTTGGGTTTCGTGTAAACCTTATTTCACTAAGCTAAGGCTACTTACCTTGCCAAGCATGTACATCTTTGAAGCGGCAAAGTTCGTTAAAGAGCATTTTGATACTTTTGTTAAAGCACGTGATATTTACAATAGATGTGTACGGAATCCGGATAGAATTGTTCTCTCAAGGGTCCCTAAAACGGAGTTTTACTTAAATAATTCTTTTGCTATGTGTGGACGTATCTTTAATAATGTTCCCGATAGTTTCAAGGAACTACCTCTTAAACAATTTACAATTAAGTTAAAATTATGGTTATATGACAGGCAATATTATACAGTTTCGGATTTTTTAAAATAATTATTATATTCAATTATTAGTTATGACAATGCTTGACATCAATTTCTTAATTTAATTTTTTAATTTACTATTCTGCATGTTTGTTATAAATTTTACCTACCTTTTGAGACATGGTTTGACATCTAAGTATAAGTTTTTTCTGATTCTATTTATGTAATTACGACTAGAGATTTGTATACCGTGTTCATACGGTGGAGAATGTGACACTTATTAATAACTTTAAAATCTTTATGTAACCATTCTTCTGACAAATAAATTTATTTCATTTCATTTCATTTCATTTCATTTCATTTCATTTCATTTCATTTCAATACAAAAATCTCAAAAATTCTATCCTTTTCAGGTGGTTCTCTTCGCCTTCGTCGCCGTGGCCCATGCTGGGGTCATCGCACCAATCGTGCACCCAGTCGCCGTGCACCCAGTAGTGTCCCACAGTGCTATTATCCACCCAGCACCTGTGGTACACCCGGTTGTACACCACGCCCCGATTGTACACGCTGCACCCATCGTGCACCCCGTGGTACACCATGCCCCAGTAGTACCGGTGGTGCGACACGCCCCATTGGTGGTTCATCATTAATTTGATTAGTTCAGTTCAGTCGTGATTCAATTGTATTTATTAGAATAAAATTTGATACAAACTTGTTGTGTTTTATATTGTTCATTTTAACTACGATTTCCTTTATGATGCTCTTACTCTTACCATAACCACCTTATCTTTACGTTAGAGTAATTAACATTAAATAAAAAAAAAAAAAAAATGCTGGACATTTCACACAGCATCATCTAGCCCCAAACTAAGCAAAGCTTGTACTATGGGAACATTAACATTTGAGTTTTAAGACAAGCATCATTTCTATAGTACTCACCGTCTAAATTTATTTTTACTCCATAGGCCCTCTACATATTCACCGATTATATATGACCACCGATTATAGATGAATGCCAACGGTTACGAACGGGTAATGGCCTGTCATCGTCTATCCAAATAATAGTTCGGAGAATAGTTCGGCGAATGCGTAGATGAAAGGTGGTCATGGTAAGCAGACAAACACCATCTGAATCACTAAAGCATCCTGAAAGCGGTTTAGGAGCAAAGTTCTCTACAGAAATTTTCGAACTTCCGGTAGGCGCTGTTGTGAATGAAAACTCATTTTCATTAGAAAGGAAATTTCGCGCGGTCAACAATTTTGCCTACACTAAAACTATAGGGTTACTGTAACCTCGTCTCAAAAAACAATGAACTGTAGTCAACAGTTCTTTTTTCTGTTTGAACTCTGAACAGTTGAAGCAACCGTATAATGCCCTGAGCATCTACTCGTACATAATCGTTGGATGTAGATCAATTATAAGATGCTTACGTGCAAAAGACAGGGAGAAACGTACGCCTGATATAGAATGGAATATGTGGGTACGAGAACATTCGTTTTGTTTTAAGGTCATTGATCTACCAGATTTTAATTCGATGTTTGATCTGTTGTTGGTTTGACTGGCGGTCATTTTGCATCAATGGATTTTTGTATCGGAAAGCGTGTGTCATTGAACTTTAAAGGGTTATTGACTTCATGATAATGTGTTTCTTAATTTTTCTATATATTTTGTCGTACAACTTTATCTCGTTCCTATTTTCATGCGCCTTTGTTTTCCGAAGAGCAAACACCTGTGTGTAAAATATATCTGTGGTTCTAAATATATTCGTCTTTTTATAGAAATATTTATACAAGAAGATAGTGTGACGTCAATCAAAGGTGCACATAACCCCTGAACCGCTCCATTCTATCGGAGATAAAAGGTTCACTCATGCAAGCGCGTAAATCTTTTGATATACGACACAAGCGGCGGCGACAGGAATTACCATATTGTCAACCCGATAAATTCCACGGATATAATGAGACGTAGGTGGAGGTGATCGGCCGTACACAAAGGGTTTGTAAACCCCAAAAAATTGGGATTTTATAACACACAGGACGTATGTAACTTTAGGTACAAACACCTGAAATTTTCAGGTATGATAAATCTTTTGAAAATGGAGTAGTCGATATATCATCGTTAGCCATGTCTCGAGATATTTCCAAACATCTCTTCAGTTGATCGGAAGACCTAGGCTTCATTTACTTTCAAAAAATAATCAACCAAGCCAATGCAGTTCTAATCCCGTAAATGTAATTGATACTGTAATGAATTTTCCATTACTCCATGGTCATGGCTAGCGTTCCTCTAGAACCAATAACCAATACCTCACAATGACCTCCCTTAAACCTTGGCTGGACTCGAATGCCCTCGGAAATACCAAACTCTCGGCCATTCAAAGCTGCAGTACCTTAAGCCCTTATTAAATGTTCAAGGATAATTGCTGGAGGTCTCTTAATCCGGTTTTTGTCAGCTCGGTTCCTTATGTCCTTGTGCTAATGAACGGAGTAAATTGATTTGGAAGAACTTAGGGACTGACTGTGAATGAGATTGCCAATGAGATTATAGTTTTTTTATAGTAAACGAAACATGCAAACATTTGTCTCGCTGTGAGAGACAAATGTTTGACAAATGTAAAACGCTAGAATCAAACTCACTCTCTTGTGTCGCAGCCAGGCACATACACGTAGCGACACAGCGGCCATAAACCTTTAAATCCTTACGTATCACGTCGTAAATCCTTAATTGGTTAAGCACCAGGAAGAAATAAAAGGAGATTTGAAAATTTAAGATGTAATTAAATTGTATTATCACAGTATTAACTACCAGTTTGATAAAGCGCAATCTTAATCAAAAAATCAAACACATCAAAATTATGATTTTGGTTATGTTTATTACTGAACTCAAGGGACCATTTCAAAAATTCATACAGTGTACCCAAGATTAAGACCCCTCGCAGACTACAGACTTTCTATCGGCCGATAGTTGAGACGGAATATACTTCGGCTCGTAATGAGTATGGCTCAACTAACGGCCGATAGAAAGTCTGTAGTCTGCGAGGGGTCTAAGTTCGCAACTATTGATCTGTTTTTTGAAAGTCTTTCACTAAGTTCTGTTTTATTCTAGAGAATTCGTAATAGTGGAACCATAATATAGTAATAGCTCAAGTTTAATCCGACTTCCAGATAAAGCTTAATATAATATCAAAAGACTTATAACAAGTTTCCAAGACTCTCAATCAGAAACTTTGCAGTACTCCGAAAGGAATATTGCTAACATTAACATCAGAGTTGGTACTTGTTTACAAGCCTACCCCATACACTTTAAGTACCCCACATCGCCTCAAGTGCCCAACTAGGAGTCAAGGTTGTGTTCAATTCGCCAGAAAAGGTTCTTCCCAAGGCCACAACCCAGTTCCATGGCTTTTATTTGCATACATATTGAGGATGGACTTCCTGAATTAGTCGTATGGGACGGTATCTTAAGAATTTACTCTTGACTGAGATTCAAAGGGAATGAACCTGGAATTTTGGCAGCTGTGCATTTTTGGGAAAATAGGATTAAGAGGACTGTTGACCTTGGCAAGATAGCTCGGACACTAGATGAAACTGCATATACAAACGCCGGAGTGTAACCTACTCACTTAAACGCATTATGGCTATCAAGAATCAAGAACTTAAGGGGCAAGGATTTTCAATTGCTGCGAAACAAAAATAAATGCAGGACTCTAATGGTGAAAGAATTTTTCAAATCAGTCCAGTAGTTTCGGAGCCTATTCAATTCAAACAAACAAATCTTTCCTCTTTATAATATTAGTGTAGATTTGAGGAGTTGTACACCGACCAATCGTGTCAACAATAATAAGCCAAAACATAAAATCGATAGAAGACACAAAATAACATTTTATCTGTCAAATAAATTATATCACTGTCTTTTCAAGTCTTCAACGATATTGCCTACATTTTTCCGACATTTTACGTAAAATTGATGGTAATCGAGTAATTTAAGAACGTGATTCGAATAAAACATGTCAACATGTCCGATGAAACTCCAATTGAATAGTTAATGAAGATTCACAAAACATGAAGTATTCAGTAAATTGACGTAATAACAAGATACTTACTTCTAAGAATACGATTTCCTAGTGCAATAGACATAGCCAAGATTCTGAACAAACAGACACAAGTTGAAAATTTATTAGTCGTCTCAAACGCGAGAAACACTCAAAATTGTGGTACCTTGATCGTCAAGACCACTAATGAACTTGTACTTGATAGGATTAGCTCACAGTGTGACCAATACAATACAATACAATACAATACTTTTATTAATAACAATACGTTATAGGTCAGGTACGTACCTACCCTGGTAGGTATGTACATATTTCTTAAACAATAATTTATATCTTTAAAAATTTAAACATTATTTCATTGGCAGTTCGTAAAACTCTTCTACAGAGTAGAACGAGTTTTGGAGGAGCCACTTGCGTAGCCGCGATTTAAAGACCGTCCTGGAGGTTGCATCTACGCGGATTATGTCTGGTAGCCTATTATATACAGAGGGACCCATGACGTACACGGACCTCTCCGATTTACACAACTTGTGAGTGGGTACGACCAAGAGGTGGGCCAGCTTATTGCTGCGGAGGGCCCGGGTGGTGTTTACGCCTCTACGTTTATACTTGTTGATGTGATTTTGGGTGAACATCGCCATCTGGTAGATTAGTTCACAGGCGAGGGTCATTATTCCCAATTCTTTAAAATGCTCGCGGCATGACACGTCATCCGGCACACCAACGATGGCGCGAACGGCGCGCTTTTGCATGACGAAGACTCGGTCAACGTCAGCGGCGCGCGCCCAGAGCTCCGCGCCGTATGTTTTTTTTTTTTTTTTTTTTTTATTAGTGTCTAAATATTATTATTAAACCCTAATAATATTACAATCTGGCCAAGTAGGCCAATGAGTAATTTTTCTCTGACATAGTTTTATACAGAAAAATACAACTAAGAATGTGTCCAATGGCACTTTTCTTACTGTCTCTAGTTAAGGAGAAGACACTTTGTTCTTGTGTTCTTTAAAATACACTTAACACTTTAATATTTACACTACACTAACTCAAACGGCTTTGTTCGTTTGAGTCTTCTCACTATGTCCGTGTTATCGAGGAGCTGGATAGCCTCGACGTTCACATGGTGATGAAGTCTTTTTTCGTGAGCTTCTGCGTATTTCTTAATAATTTTATCAACGAAGTCTATTTTAAGGTCCCGGTGCAGATCTTCGTTCCTTACGTACCAGGGAGCATTCACAATATCCCGGAGTACTTTATTTTGGAATCGTTGTATGATCATGATATTACTTTTTTTGGTACAGCCCCACAGCTGTATACCATAAGTCCATACTGGCATCAGGACTTGTTTGTACAGTATCATCTTGGTATGCACTGAGAGGGCAGATTGTCTTCCAAGGAGCCAGTGCAACTGTCTGTAGCGCAGTTCCAACTCCTCTCTTTTTTTCTTGACGTGAGCCTTCCAGCGTAGCTTTGCGTCAAGCGTCATACCCAGGTACTTGGCTGTATTTTCATATGGTATACGCTTGTGGTTTATGAATACAGGATGATATTCTTCCTTTTTATTTGTGAAGTTTATGTGGATAGACTTCGATTCGTTGAGGTTGATCCTCCATTTCTTTGTCCAGTTATATACTCTGTTGACAGCTTTTTGAACTTTTTCTGCCGCTTCTTCATGAGTTCTGCCAACGGCCATAATAGCGGTGTCGTCAGCAAAGGTCGCGATGGTATTGTTTTTTAGTTCGGGTATGTCACTGGTATATAGAAGGTAAAGGACTGGACCTAATACGCTCCCTTGTGGCACCCCAGCTTTTATTTCTTTAATTTCAGAGTAGGCTTCTTCTTGCCGTATTCTAAAAACTCTGTCTGATATGTACGATTTTAGAATATCGACATAGGGCTTGGGAAGAGTTTTTTTTAATTTTATTACAAGGCCTTCATGCCACACTTTATCAAAAGCCTGCGCTACATCTAAGAACACGGTAGAGCAGACGTTTTTACTCTCTAATGTTTTTTCTATGATATTTGTGATTCGATGGACCTGGTCAATGGTTGAATGTTTCTCCCTGAATCCAAACTGATGCTCGGGGACGAGGTTTTTGGCGTCTATTATAGGTTTTAATCTTTTGAGGAGAAGTTTTTCGAACAGCTTTGATATGATAGGCAGTAGGGAAATCGGTCTGTATGATTTTACGTCATAGGGCGACTTTCCTGGTTTTGGTATCATTATTACTTCGGCTACTTTCCATAAATCAGGCACATATTTTATCCTTAAAGAAGCATTGATGATATTAGTTAGCTTGACTATGGCTTTTTTTGGTAGGTTGTGCAAAATTTCACCTGAAATAAGATCGAATCCTGGCGATTTCTTTGGGTTGATGTTCTTATGAATTTCACTTCGGACCTCTCTAGGGGAGACTGGTGGTATATATAGAACTTCGTCTAATATATCATATTCCGTCTCTTCTATGTTATGTATTGGACTTTCATTTGGTGTAAATATTTTTTCTAAATGCTCTGCAAATCTTTTAGCTTTATGTTCATTACTGACGGCCCATTTCCCATTTTCCTCTTTTAGTGGAGGGATTTGAGTCATTGGCCGTTTCAAGTTTTTAGTAGCTTTCCAGAGCGAGTAGTTGGTTTTGCGGTCATTGGTAAGCTTTTGTAGGTAAGAGGTGGTTTGGCTTTCGTTGAAAGCTTGTATCTGTCTTTTTAACTGTTTTGTGAGATTATTTAACTTTCTTTTATCCTGTGGGCATCTAGATAGGTGCCATTGCCTTCTTTGCTTTCTTTTATCATATACTAGTGTCTTAATCTCTTTAGGGTAGCTCGTTTTCGTCGCTCTTATTTTCATTTCTGGTGTGTTTTCCCAGGCAATCTGCTGAATAAGGGTTATAAATTGTTCCACTTCTGTATTCAGTTCCTCTGGTGTTTTCAGTGGGACTTTTAGGTTAATATTTTTATCTAACTCTATTTTAAAACTCTCCCAGTCCGTGTATTTATTTACTAAGGCCGGGGTGCTATCTTTGAGTAAGATTTTATCATTTATTTCTAAATATAGTGCAGAATGATCAGAGTCCAGGTCATAGCTTTGGTCTATTCTGAGGTAGTTAGGCGAAATGTTTTTGTAAATGAAGAAATCAATTAAATCAGGTTTTTTGAGCGGGTCGGTTGGCCAGTATGTTGGAGATCCCGTTGATATGGCTTCAGAGTCTGTTTCTCTTAAGGCACTCAAAAGTTCTTTTCCTTTTATGTTCGTTAGCCTGGACCCCCAGTATGTATTCTTGGCGTTGAAGTCACCCCCCAGAATGAATCTCTCACCTAGCTGCCGTAGGAGAACGGAGTAAGTGTCTTTCCTTATGGTATAACGTGGTGGGCAATATATAGCTGCTACTGTTATGGGATACTGCTTAGTTTCAATATGAATTGAAACAGATTGAATATCTGGCTCTTCGTATTTACTTTTCTCATGATGTTTATTACATTCCTTTACAATAACAGCACTGCCCCCTCTTCCTTTATTAGCTGGGTGAAGTGCATGATAGACTTTGTAGCCTTTGAAGTTTATATGAGATTGTTTTGTAAAGTGTGTTTCTGATATAAGGCATACATCAACGTTATTCATATCTAGGACTACTTGTAATTCATTCTGGTGTTGGAGTAGCCCATTACAGTTCCATGTCATAATTTTAATTGAGCAAATCATTTTTTAGCCTTAGGTATAGCAGTTCTGGCGCTATTTTCTATTTTCTTTAGCCGCTCATCAAATGTTATCATGAGTTTCAATATTTCGTCTAGCTTATTGTCATTTTTTAGGCTAGATTGGTCTTTGTTTTGTGTACATGAGGTATTTTTCGCGCCGTATGTGATGGCAACAATAATCGACGTGACCACTAGTGACAAAACAAACCAAGCTTTTCCATGCTAGATATTACTAGATATCCATCCATGACAAAAGCATTCAGGCATAAACTCCGTCACCTAACAACCTGAACGAATTACCCCCCCAGGTGATTCTTTCATTGTAATAAGTCTATAGGAAAATACCTTAAAATTCAGACTTCTCTGTTCAAAAACATCCCTTTGTCACGACCAATGAACTTTTAATGCAAAAACAATGTCATAAAATTAAAGTTCAATCCTTAGAGTGCACAAACCAAAGATCGCAGACGGAGCATCGAGTAGTCGCGAATTAATCGTTATAAATATTCAATACATTAATTGATTTGCTTTGGCATTTTTTTCTGATCTTCCAGTACTCTATGCAAATGTTTTTTTATTTGCTGTAAAATTTAAATTACTATGAATATTTATAAAACAGGATCACGACAAGGCACGGTCAAAAATCTCTCAGATTTAGTTACTTAAGATCGAAGATGCACTGTACACATGAAAGTTACATGAGCCAATTTCATTACAACAATGACTTTCATAATAACGGATTTCTCTTATAAACAGTTTAGATACGTAAATTTTTGTAAATTTGATTAATAAGTTTATTAAATTAATCAATAAAACTAGCATATTAAGTCGTTTCTCTTTATAAAGCTAATTAAGTAAGCTTTAAACTAAACAATATTCAGTTATAATATTATTTATATTTTAATATCTGCTGAATAACTTTGAAAATTTAATTTCGATAAAAAAAACAATTTTAACTATAAATACTTTGCTCAACCGACCTTTTATGTCTAACGTAATTTGGCTGTGGCTCTTTAGAGATAGGGTATTGCCCTTGTAAAGATATTTCATCGTATTTAAGCATTTCTTCGTATTTTAAACTTTTGTTCCAGTGATAGTTTATATTTTGCTTCTCTATAGGAACTCAACCTGAATGAAGAAAGGAGAAGGGGCAATTAAGATTTAAATTTAAAAAACATATATTTTTTAAATGAATTTTTACATATATTGGTATTTTGTAAACTGTAAATAAGTTTTGTACAATTCTGAAATCCATTCTGCAGCAAGTATTTTTTTATTGAGTTTCGACATTTTGAATGGCTGCAAATCAGTACACATAAACATTATATTTGTTTTTAATCTATTAAATAATAAATTGTATCTAAAAAATTATTAGTCAACTCAGCAGCAGATTTTTTTTTTCGAAAAATTTGTCAGTACTCCACCTTTTTGTGTTGATTTTGTGCGCTCCAAAATATTCTCAAAAGCTCCCAATCCAGACAGAATCCCATTACAGACGTGAGCCTGTTTTTATGGTGATTGTACTATATTACAGGTAACGTGGTATTTTTGTACACCTCACCCTCGCAGCCCATAAATCAAACAATACTATAGTTTGATGAATTTTGGGCACGCAAGTCCTTGACTTGATTCGAAGCTCCATCATCGTAATGGCTGGGTCAGGGTGCTGTAAGGACCCATGGGGACAGATTCTGACAATATTAATGTACTTTCAACATTTTTTTAGGCTGTTTATTTTTACTTTTAATAAGGAAATATAATATCATGCCTTTGAAGGTTGTAGTCAAAGGCTAGCATGGTATGGACATGTAATGAGAAGGAAAGAATGTCATGTATCTAGGAGAGTACTTGGTATGAATGCTGATGGATTAAAGAGTAGAGGTAGGCCAAAGAAAAGATGGATGGATTGTGTGAAGGATGACATGAGTAAGAAAGGAGAGAGTGTTGAGATTACGGCTGATAGAGGAGATGGAAGAAGGACACATGTTGGGCCAACCCTACGTAATGTGGGAAAAGGGCAGGGTGATGATGGTGCCTTTCAAGGTTGTATTAGGAAGCATTAAGAAATTTTCTTTGCTCTATGATTAAAGAAACTATACAATTTTATGTAATCATTTTTGTAATATTGTGATCTTATTCTAAATTGTAATCTACTCATGTATTAATCTAACTTCAACCAATTTTTAGACAACGTTTTAAACGCTAATAAAAAACCGAATTCAATACAAGTGTGGATGTTTAAAATATCAATCACTCAAGAATAACATTTATGATGATGCCTGATGTTGCCTGATGTTGCCTGAAGGAAGTAAACTTAACTTACCGGTCGAGTGAGACTGCGACCAGGCTGTAGACTGACGCGGCGACTGACAGTCCCTGGACGTAGGGCACAGTCTTACACATCAACCAGCCCAACACCCAAGCTGAAACAAACAAAAAACATGTTTTTAAATAGATATAACGATTTGGTGCAAACTGTAATTTTATAAGCTATGTGTAAGGTAATAAATAAATAAATAAATTAACACCAATAACATAGATAACATTAGATAATGTAAACTTGTCAATATCAGGAGAAAAACCAGTTACAATCTAATAGAATGCTAGCTTCTTCAAAATGTGGGCATGTCACTCATTAGTGACATGAAAATATACAGTCTTTGACTAGGCACCTAGGCACATTTATTATTTTTAATAGATTTGTGAGAACGTCTACCGTGCCTTGCGATATAGTCATGACCGTATTGTTTTTAATAGTAAGTTCTTCTCGTTCGATTTCGATTTTTATATATATATAGATACAAATCGCACCAAAACTGATCTATACTAATATTATAAAGAGGAAAGTTTCTTTGTTTGTTTGTATGTCTGTTTGTTTGAAATGAATAGGCTCCGAAACTACTGGACCGATTAGAAAATTCTTTCACCAATAGAATCAAAGTCAAAGTCAAAAATTATTTATTCAGTAGGACCGCTGGGATCACTTTGAAACGTCTTAAAACTAGGTGATTTTACTCCTGTTCCTTCGCCCCACCAATCCCACATTATCCCCGATGAACATAGGCTATATTTTATCCCGGGAAAGTGAAGTTTTCCCGAGGGATCGCAGGTAACACCGCGGTGGACAGCTAGTAATTTATAAAAATAAAAGGTGTATGTTATGGCTCTTTAAAGTTTATCTTCAAAACTTAGTTTTTCTGTTCATAAACAACAAAAACATAATTAGAGCATTACAACGTTAAAGCAAATAATTTCAAACAATTTCATGTAAAACATCAGCCTCAAACAGAACATAATTCAGAGCACGTCAGCCCTAAGCCCTTCAAGAAAATTACCCAAACTCGCAACAACTCAACTCGGAATCCCTTAAAGCCCTCAGCTGAGGATGTACTTCTACCTGAAGGCAACAAGTGGCAAAGGTTACTAAATCAATATTTACTCATCGCCCTGCAATGGAAACTGGGTCAGGTCACTGTACCGCTTACGACCCTTTAGCCTTGCATTCCATCTTCCCCGTCTCTGTCCCACCCACCCCCGACGCTATATACACATCCTGCTCACTTGGCCTTGCCCCGCGAAACGCATTACAATACAAAAGTCGGAAATGACAAAAACTTGCTCGATTAACTTGTATTCTAAGCCCCTTATTATAAGTCGGATTTTCGGTCGTGACTTTTGCGGAAGTTGCATTCGAAATGTGTATTGATTCAAGTTTGTCTGGTAAGGAATAACTGATTTGTTTTTAATGATGGCTTCAGGTTTTTCTTAACCTATATTTCAGGGCCTTGGCCCGACTTGCGGCTGAACAATTTATTTGTGACAGCGATTTGATTACTGGAATCCATGAAACGTACTCGTACCTTGAGGTTTTTATGAATATGATGGTTTCACATTTTCTCTTTCATGCTTTGTGATTTAATATAATTGATCGATATACCTAGTAGGTTTTACATGTTGCAACTATGGAATAAATTGATATTAATGTTTATGTCATTTTCAATACTTAATCTTGCGAAAAATAAGTACTTAGTGGTAAGAAGCACAGTTTAAATTTTTAAAGTTTATTAACTCTTATTTGAAGTATAATTTTACGTAGGTAATTGAACTGATAAGTGAAAGGTGGCGATATAATATATATATCAATTTTGATATTATCATTTAAATTATTTATTAAAAAAATTCTTCACGCAAAAGGATTCTGAATAACTTTGAATACTCAAAATATCTACTGCGGCTTACCTTCGTGATCACGTTTTGTCACAATGACCGAATGAACTTGTCACGTCATCTGACTTTATTCCAACCTTAGAACGTAAAGTTCTCAGATATCAAAATTGATAATCCTAATAAATAGAAGCCACATGCTCAGTACATAAATAAACTTACAATGAATGTCTTGTACTTGGCTCGTGACTTGCAGGAGTAGGTCTAGGGTCGAAGGTTGCACAACTAATAGCTTAAGCTAATGTATTCATTTGTTGATGTCAGATTTACTTTAGCTTCATTTTGCGTTAAATTTTGATAAATTAATTTAATATTTTGAGGAGGGTAAGCTATTTAAATTATATTTTAAAATATTCTCATTTTTTGAATAACATAATGTAAGCAATTTTATAGTTATATAAAAAGAAAAGAAAACAGTTTGTACGCTTTATAAAGTTAGAATAGTCCTGAGGTAGGTTCTTAATAATATTAATAAATTTTTTCCTTGGTTAATAAAAAAATTATTAATGTTATGTATAAAAAAAATTCTATGTTTAACATTTATATTGACAGATCGAGGAATTGGTGCAATGCGTAAGGAAGAGACTCAACGTGCCCCATAAATATGTAACTGGGTCCCGGAGCCCCGTCGCATGTCATCCAGTTTATTTCTTCTACCCATTGACAAGCTCACTTATAAAACTGTCGGTGGTAATACGACAATATTACTTCCGACATAAAAGTTAGTGATATTTTATGGGATGCAAAAAATACTCTAAACCAATGAGCTAGTATGAAGAATGTAATGAGTGTATGTTGAGATGGTTTGGGCATGTAGAGCGGATTGAAAGCCGTTTAATCGATCTGGTATATTAGGCGAGTGCATACCTACTGTGCATGGGACACCCTGGTAGGGGAAGGCTTAGAAAGTTATTCACACAGGCACTAGGCGACACTAGGCGAACATATTTGGATCAATCTTTTATAAAAAGCACCTACCTAAACCAGCGAGCTAGTACGAGTAAGAAGAATATTGAGAAGAAGATACCGCTTACTGTTTTTCCGCAAGCAACCATCAAAAATGTTGCATTTTCAGACCCGTTTTTATCAAATGATACCCGTGTGTGTACATTTAATTCAATTATCTGCAGCTCATATCATAAAACATAACAATTGACCCTTCCGATCCTCGTATTAAGCAGTTTAAACTTGTCCCAGTTGTCAACTCCGGTACTCCGTTTCAATTCCGGGTCCGTTATAAATGATCCCGGGGAACATTCACAGGTCCCGTGAGACCTTGGGACCTTGGGCGGGCCATTGATTTTGTACAGCGTTTGTTTTGGTGAAAAATGAGCTCATTTTTTGCAAAGAGCTTGACAGTTACAAACATGTAGGCTGTTGAAAGTTACAATGAAATTGCATAGATATTGCTTTTAAAAATGCACTGCAACATACATACATGATATGTCTGAATGTTTCTTTAGAAATATAGCTTTAATTTTTGAAGTAGCAACAACAAATGACATTCTGAAACTCCATTGCAGTACCGTAAACCGCCAATAAAAAATTTCATTCTCCATCCTCATTATCCAGTCGGGACCGACCGGTACTGGGTACAGAGGGGGGAGGTGGGGGTGCAACGAAACTAGGTCAGGCCAATGAACTGGGCCACGGGGGCGCGGACAGACCTTATCCAGAGGCACACCGTCTTTTACAGCCACAGAACAAAACATACCTTCCGCTTCTAATACAGAGTCCACATTCCCCTGACTGATTTGTAGCCAGGTTGTATCGGATTAGCTCATTTGAAAATGAGTTCTACCTGTAAATGTTAAGGTTGATATTGGTTAGATCGTGTGATAAGTCGTTCGATACTTGTTGCGGGGATTTTTGTTTGGTCTGAGCATTTTGTGTAGCTTCAGGGCCTGCCTCATTTGTTTTGTGCAAATTACCTTGAGTTTAGCCACATTCAATTATGCAGCTTAAACTCCCAATAACTTAATTTAAGCCTCCATTATTTTTGTGCTACATTTTGGCCGACCTTGAGGATAACATTGTTTCCTGTCATTTATGTTTTACTTTGTTAAATTGCTTAATAGATAAATCTATTTTTTCATGATTAGAGTTCAATATGCTATATATTTTCAGATAGACAATAATGTAGGTAAGCTGTCATTTTCATATATTTTATCATCTTTAAATGATGTTACTTAGCTTGAGAAGGAAATGGTAACATTTATGTTACTACATCACTCTTGTAGGATTTTTCGCCACCAACACTTTACCCCTTTAGATATTATCAATGAACAAGGTCACAACAGTCACACGTCAGATGCACTAATATTGCACGTTTTGCCTAAAATATATAATTAAACATTAGTGCAATGTCCCATCAATTGACGTCCCATCACGTAGTAATGTGTTTCGGTTCATACCATCTATTGGGCACTGGCCATAAACGCAGTATGTGTAAAGAGCGTCTGGAGGACAGTTAGCAAGCTGTCTAAGGTCATCAGGTGACAAAAGATGGAAGTATAGCAAAAGGAACCCTATGATGCTACTGCCACCTGCGTTAGCGCTAGCATTAAAACATGGAATGTTGGCCACATCTAGGTACAAAATGCCTAAATTAACGTTCTAATTTACGAGTTAAGACGCAGGTGGAGCAGTAGCATTATAGATCTAATGTTGTGAAAATGGTCAAGGAGAATCATACCCGTGACCAACACAGAAGACAGAGCTACCTGAGCTGTTAAAGCTAGATAAACGGGCAAAGCTTTTGGATAGCAAATTAGGGTATTTTAGTGTGGCTGCCAACTTACTTTTAAAATATTGAAACCCAATCCAAGATTTGTTGATATTTCATGTTCAAACTAATCGCGATCCAAACACGTCCCAGTCGGGCTGAAACCGCTCAGATCAAATTGGGCACAAGCTAAAATATTGGCTACACATTGGCCCACTTAGAGCACCTAGTTACAGAAAGGCATGATGCCCAATTTTCCCAATTTTCGTCAAGAATCTCGGGAGATTTAGCTTTCTAGTGACTGGGCTAGGCTTGAAGGGTCTTGAACTAGAATAATGAAGGGGTTTATGGCCGTATACTTTACTCCGATGTTGTCCCTTTTTATCTTGCTTGCACACACTTCTAGATCTTGTATGCTGTTGCCTTTTCTTTTCATAAATAAAAAAAAGTAAGTAGCAGCCAACTATGTATGCTAGCGTTCACAGAAATAACACTCGTATCTACGACACTTCTTCTTGAGAAATGCTCAGTTTGGTGAAAGGATTTCAATTGCGACTCAAAAATAAGCTTTCGGCAATACCCAAATCACGACATTTCAGTTAGAAAACATAGATAAAATAAGCTACAATGAGTATTAGAGTAGCATTTGCCGTGGCTTTTGTATAAACATGAATGTGAATATACAAAGCAGCTTATCACAAAATTACAATCCAATTTACATGAAAATCCTCAGTTTATAATGAACTTAATCATATTCATCCACAATTTTCCACAACATTTGCTTTTGGTTCGGGCCATTGACATCTTAAGGCCTTGCCAATGTTTAAATTGGCTTTAACAACTCTGTTTAGAATAACGAAACAAACAGCTTTTTCAATTGAAACGAAAAATCAATAATATTTGAATGGTTCGAACGGAATTCGAAAATTTTTAATGTAAGTAAAAAACATAGCCCTCTGATTTTTTGACATTCAATGCGTTGCCATATTCTAAGGGTAGTCTGAGGAAGTTATGCTCAAATTGTTGAATATTCAATTAATATAAAGGATTCTAGGTTTACTAAACTTTATTCTTTAACTTAGTGCCCAAATCTGATGATGATGTTTATCATCAACAATGTGCTCTTATGAACGGAGGCGTTGCCAGTACTCTGAAGTTATTTCCAGTACATACAAACTTCCAAAGAAAAAATAAATCTGTTACCTAAATTGAGAGTTTGGGGTAAGTTATCCGAAACGAGTCCATGATTTGACTTCCTGGATTTACTCCCGTCCAGTGAGAACATAACTCCAGCTCCAAATCCCAACAAAAAGCCAAGGATAAATCCTTTCCCCAATAAAATAAATCTCAAAACAATCGCGGCAATTAACCTTGACACCGTGGACCATTCCGGAACTAACCACCCGTATGACATCGGAAAAACAAATGGGATCACGACGTACTCCAAGCCACGGTCAATATTGCCTCAGAACTTTCTAGCAAATTCAAAATTTGAGTTTTTGGAAATGTCAAAATTATAGGCATGTTCAAAATTATATTTAGATAATTACGTTTTTAAAAAAAAAGAAAAACCGACTTCAATGTTCGACTCTACCACGGCGTGACTCAGGGAATCAATAAGCCATACATACAAATCTAAATAAGAATAAGTTTTTTTTAAATATCATCAAGTACAAGCTTTTAATGGATTACCGTGATCTGATTGAACTCACCGATGTAAGTACAACATTTCATTTCAATCAACCTATTTTCTGAGGAGTTCCGTTCTCCATCATCGGATCAGCTCGCAGTCATCATATTTCAAATTAGTAAATGAAACTTGACCGATGTAGTGAGTTTCAACTCAATCAACCTATTAACTGAGGAGTTCCATTCTCCATCATCAGATCAGCTCGCTGTCACTATATTTTAAAATTTTAGATGATACTTGATCTACAAACCGAGTTTCAACTAAATCGGTCGATTATCTGAGGAGTTCCCTCCATCATAAGATCAGCTCGCTGTCACCATTTTTGAAAATTTTAGATGATACTCAATCTACGAACCGAGTTTCAACTCAATCGGCCTATTGTCTGAGGAGTTCCCTGGAACAGCTCTTGACTCCATCATCAGATAAGCTTGAAAGAAAGAAATAAATAATGCTAAACAGATAATGCTTAGGCTCCACCGGCGTCTAAAGGCAATAATTACCAAAACTGCATACATTTTATGTCAAGTCTCGCGACACGTGAGTTCCTGGCATTAGTAAATTGTCAATTTGACATATTGCATAGAGAGTCTTAGACTTATCTGTCGATTCGATTTACAATGGCTAGGTGGGAAGGTTTTTAGAGTTTTACGGGCAAATTATCAAACCCTCAGGAATAAAATTTATATGGGACCACCTCTGGAGTATACCCTTTCAAACAAAAAAATAATTTTGAAAATCGGTCCACAATTGGCGGAGTAATCGCGTAACATGATACAAAAAAAAAATAATAAAAAACATACAGGCGAATTGAGAACCTCCTCCTTTTTTTGAAGTCGGTTAAAAATACTCTCATTATGTAGCACTAGAAGTTGTGGAAAACGAGCAGCCACGAGGATGGATGATATACAGAGGATTCCAAAGGGCGAAAGACTTGGATGTGAACATTCATGAAAGTAGCGTGGCTATTATTTGAGCTGCCGATGATCATGCCTATTATAATACTAAGTGGTTTTACTCACAATGATTTCCAAGCCATTGCAAACCTGTTAGTGCTCAAACATTTTTTTCGATATGAAAATCCATCGATGCACAACCGAGATTCGAAACCACGAAGGTCGAAATACTCCTTAATAAACGCGGCGCTAAATCGACGTTCAAATGAACCGAAAACCAATATGGATGCAGCCTTGTCTGTCGGCTGCACAAGATTAATTTCAGCTCGAAGAAGGTCGAGCCATGTGTCTCAGATAAGCAGGAGTCCTTGGAAATATGTTTTTGTTCCCATTTTTCGGTATTGTCTGGCAATAAATACAGGCTGATATTTAACAACGGAAATTCTCTGTAAAACGGATTTTGAAAATGTTGATACAGTGGTATTTTATTACTAAACAGCTGCTGTGGATGGGATAAAAACGGGATCACAAATCACCGAGATACGGGCATTCTTTCAGATCTAGACATCCAAGATTCTTTGATTATTAAAAAAAAAATCAGGCAACATTAGAAAACACAGTAATATAGTTATAATTTGTATGTTTATGGAAGTCAGATGCACGTTAAAATCTTTTATTAGTACATGCCCAAATTTAACCAGAAATGCCAGTAAATTTCCCAAAACAGGGATTATCCGGGACTGACCTTCGGAAATACCATTCCTTCCACCAGCTGCACCGGATTAATAAAAACCTTGAGGAGCATGGAATGTAAGTCCTTGAACACCCTGTTTAGTTTCCGGACCGTTTTACTCAAAAGCCTAAACAAACAATAGACCCTCATATCACGATGTACCTTCACCTATATTAGCGAAATATGGCCGACAAGAGCTACGAGTAATTTTGTAAATTGTAAATTTTTTTGGTTTTTAGGTAGTACGTAATAAATACGTATGTACGAGTATAACAGTGAATAAAGTCTAATATATCAGGCCATAAATACCCAATACCGGCGATCTTGTTTAAAATTTAAATGTATGTGGTTTTATTTATTTATTTATTCTTTATTGCACAAAGAAATAACATATATAACCGGGGGTGGTTTGTATACTACTAAACAAACACGAGTCCACAGGTCACACAATAAAGTTTATTACACAAAAATTACAATACAGATTACAGAAGAAATTACAACAAAAGTTCGGACTTGGGAGAATAGACTGTTGTGGGAGTTTTCCCGCCGTTTCGACTGACTTCAAACTATCTTCTATCCCTCTCCGACATCTCTCTTTCCCGCCTACTCATACAATATAACATAACCATAGACAAGAGATGTCGGAGACCACAGACTAATTAATTATTGGCATTCTCGGTACAATTAAAAACTAACAATAAAATAAGGGGTACTACACACTGTCCCCTTACACATATATAAAAACTTAATCTAGAGAAGTAATGGCAAAGGCGAGCTTAACCCTAAAAAGAGTTCTCTTACAGCAAACCTTATGAGAGAGAGAGAGAGATGGGATTGTAACAGTGGGTGCATGTGCATCTAGGTGTAACGATAAAAGATTTTAGTCCTTAACCTACTTACTGTAATGAAATTATAGCTAAATATCTAGGTTTTGTGTCTCTTTGTGGAGGAAAAAGGCGTGTTTTTGTTCATATTTTTAAAATAACTTTTTCAATAGCACCGTCATATGACGGTTACAAGTATTCTAGAAATCAAAACATCATATCTCACTGTTACACAACACCAAATCTTCCGAATGTGATTGAAATTGAATAACGATCTCTCAGTCACACGACAACCAACGAATAACGTATGGTAATTTGATTTATTATTAATGAAATAAGCCTAACCTCAATATTCCATTCATCTTAAATGAATCAGCTATTCAAGTATTTATATCGTTTGTATAAAAATACATGTTACCTTACCAAAATAAGAGAGTACAAAATCAGTTATAAAACACTTATTTAGTAGGACCATGTAGTAGAATCACTAGTCGACAAGTTTGCTGGCAAACGGGCGAATTTGACTCAAGAAGTGCGAACTCGATTCTCGCTGCTGGACAAATTTTTTTCTCCCACATTTTCACGATGCACATAACCTAACCACGTCAATGACCTTATTATGAAACATATTTTTGTCTCTTCATGAAAAAAAAACCCAATGAATTTCAAAGAAATGATAATAATATTACACAACCGAGATGAGGTAATGGAATGAATTGGAATCTATTGTGGTTCGAATTCATTGATAATATCAAATATAAAAGTTAACAGAATGAATCCATACTATATGGATTCTTCCTAATAACAAATTTAGTATCAGCCATTGAGAAATAAATAAAATTCGCCAAGAAAGATTCAAAACACCTTCGTAGGTTTTAGTATAGAAAAGGTCAATAGCGTCTATTCTCGTTTAAGCAACTCTAGTGAAAGAAAGAAATAAAGAAAAAAATATTTATTCAACAAACAAACTAAGTAACATGAAAAAAATAATAATAAAATTAAAAAAAAAAAACTAAAAGTTATAGTGGCAAACATAATATCAAAAAATACTTTGAAGATTATACCTATCCAAACCAACCAAACCTATACAAAGAAGAAACGCTCGTGGTCGTGCTTGCTTAGTTGTTCACTGAAAGAAATAACATTCATGATTACGAACAATTATAAAGGAATTCCAGCAATTTTATCCGTATTCCCAACAAAAACGGACCAAGAGTTCTCACTAACACTTTGTGAGTAAATCGTAACAATCTATCATTAAACTCATCACCAATGAACATCATTACAATATCACGTTAATACAAAGTGCTGTAAACTCGCGTCTTAACGTTACATGTCATAACAAAATGTCATGACTAACTCTCTGCTTGCGTCTAGCAATCATTACTAGAAATGAGTTTCAATCATGACGGGAATGATTTTGAGTGCTGCATACTTGTGTGTTATCGCTACGCGTCATAACATTTTGTCATGACGAACTCTATGAATACTCCAACAATAATTATGAGAAATCATGATGGGAATTATAGAAATTGTTAAAGTCATAATACGGTATCATTATTAGAATGTCATATTGGTACGGACATCATGATAATCAGTAGAAATTTCCTAATTATGCTTTGTGAAGCTTGAGAATATATTTCCTGAATGTCATGACATTTATATTGAGCTTCCTAGTAGTTTATCATTACGAAATCCCAATATATCATGACCTACCCTAATTGTTGTTGGTATTTTAAGGATAGTGTGACCTCTCATAACTATAAACTATTAGTACTGTCATGTCAAATCTGTATGCTTTCCCATTATATTAACGGTAATATTACCGCTTTTTGGAAGTACATACTTACTCCTAATATTGCAGGGGTGTTTTCTCGTGGACATATTTTACCATTACCCACCTGCCACCTTAACAGTGGCCGGGGATTAAAAAAAATCTCCTGTTTTTATCCACTTGAGATAAAATACTCTTGAAGGTGGATTAAACAGGGGACAATTTTTTTTATCCCTGGCCCGTGCTAAAAGGGCAGGTGGGTAATGGTAAAATATGTCCACGAGAAAACATCCCCGCAATATTAGGAGAAAGTAAACCTAACAGAGGTCCTGTCTGCAATATTAGAAGAAAGTAAATCTAAATTTACTTTCTTCTAATATTGCAGACAGTCAAGTAGTAAAACCATTATGGAACAACATTAAAGCCTAGAAATATAAAAATAACCTTATTATTACATAATATAATATGGCATACCAAAGCAGAATACACACAGATTTAACATAAAGTACCTAGGTAAAGTACAATATTTTATGATCATAACTCGGTATACCTATTGTAAGTGGATTTTAGGTGTAAACAGAAAAAATAAACACATAAGGTAAGGTAATCATTGTTTTATTTTTATTAAAATACACACAATATTTGTACATAGGTACTGTATTAATCTTGTATACACTAGCATGAAAGAATACTAGACATATTTTAGGTACATTTCCATTTCTTACGTTGACCAAAATATTATAGGACCTAATCAGATGTTGTATGTTTACGTTATTCCTAACGAATCATAATAATCAGCTTAAGTGGTTGCATCTGAACTGAACTCAGCTCGAGATGGCTTCCAAGCGCCTTTTCTCCGTACAGGTGGAATGTTTATGATGTAAGGGAGCACAAGCAGGTTTATATCTTCTTCATTATTTTCTGAAACAAAATAAAGGTACTTATTAAATAAAGAATACACATTGTTTTGTCACAGATGAAAGAAAATGGACCTTTAGCTGATAAGTTTAATTCAGTCAAGTTTTGGTCGGACGACATAGTCGGCGTGGTTGGACGACAATGGATGAAGATAGCACAGAACCGAGAAGAGTAGCGGGTTAGAGAGGAGGCCTACGCCCAGCAGTGGGTATTAATAGGTTAATGATGATGATATCAAGTTTACCCAAGTAAACCAATAAGCAAGTTGAGTACTCACCATCAATAGCGTTTATATAGCCCTGGATAGCTTTCTTGATGGTAGCATCTGTGGTTGTGTTTGCTTTAGCTGCAGCAATTTTTATAATGTTTTTACAGACACTCAGCAAATTTGTCAGTCCAGCAGTATTATTCGGATATAAATTTTCATCATCTTGAAGTAGAAGTGTAAATCCTGAGGGTGATTTCAAAATTGGAAATCTGTTTAGGTAGTCAGTTAGCGTTCCCTTCTCATAATATAGATAGCGAGGGCACACACGGTGCTGTTCCAACACCTTTCCACGTGTTGCCATGGCCCTGGGTCTGGACTTTCTAAAATCGTAAGATTCTCTTCGCTTACTGTTGGGTCATCTGAAAATAAATTTTAGCTATTTAATCTTATCATACACTTTGTTGGTTACACCATTCCATAGTATACCAGATAATAATAGATATTCAGTAGGGTAATACTGATAGAGAAACCTTTACTTATCAAAACAGGTAAAATCATCTTGATTGAATTAATTAATTTCATTGAACAGATTGAACCAACAGAAATAAAATAATAAATGTAAATATCATTGAATCATGGTAAATATCCCGATGGAATTCATATTTTTAAACTAACCTCGTTGCAATTCAGAAAGCTGAATTCCTGATCCAGGTACTGTCAGTTCAGTAGTATCAGTGCTAGAAATTGTAGAAGTACAAGAGTGTGATCGAGATCTAGCAGGTTCAGGTAGTATGGCGAGGTTCCTCAGATGCTTTTTTCTTGTTGTATAGGCATTAAAAAGAATTCCGGATGCATTTCTTTTTGCCTGATATTTGGTCTGAGCTAAATATGGCGCATAGTAGACTGCTGGCGACTCTTTAGGAAATAGCTCATAGATTTCATGAGTGAATTTAAAAAAATCCGGTCCTTGTAAAGCTTTGCCAGGTTCATTTTCTAATCTGTTTTTAATAATAATATTGGCCAACTGTTTTCTAAGGTCATAATTTAAAAGACCATTATTGCCTTTTGTGAGGATTGCACGACCTTCACCAGGACCTGCAAATAAACTAAATATGAAACTATTCTATCCAAGTAATAGGAACCTATCATTACACATACATACAAATAAATAAAATTGAAGTGTCTGTCTGTGATTTCAAAATAACTGTGTTATACCAAAGTGCATGTTATTTACACGATACTAAAACACAATCTAACTTAAAAAAAAATTTTGTCTGTCTGTCTGTTTGTTTGTCCGGGATAATCTTGATGGAACTTTCACTGGAAGATAGAGGAGGTTGATCGGTCAACATATAGGCTACTTTTTATCCAGAAATTTTCGCAGGATTGGGATTTACACAGGATAAACCTGAAAAAATAATAGGTCCCTATTATATTTCCAAGTTGATTTTTCAGACAGGGCAGTAAGCAGTAAGGGCAGAGCTATGGATAGTCTCCATAGAATGTTTTCTTTTCTTGAAACCATAGAGGTTAAGATACCTGCCATACTGTCCCGTCTCAAAAATGCATCCTGTATAACTAGTAGGTAGGTACATAAGACTAGTTAGTACAGTAGTAAATACTTTGACTTGACAAAATTAAATAAGCCTTATGTATGAGTTAGTTAATTATAAAATCTATTTACCGAATTCTTTTGGCCACTGCGGTTCAATATTAGCTATGGTGCTTGGGCTTGGAGGGTTAATATCGTTCAGAAAACTAGAATTGAGTTCTGGAAGCTGCAACAATCATAATTATTTCAGTAAGTATTGTGAATTGTAATAAAATATTGTTTTCTAATTAAAGTAAACACAGACTACAGTTCTTTCAACGGATCTAGGCATTCGTGAAGATAGCCGTTCGTCTGCGCAGAACACAATTTTGTATGAAAAAGCAGTTACTGCGCAGACAAACGGCTAACTTCACAAATGCCTAGATCCGTTGGAAGAACTGTACATAAGTATATTGCTTACTACTAAACAAATTAGTTAAATGCACAGCTATTTGTTAGTGGCCTTACCGGACTCGAAGGTAACTCTGAACTAGCACTTGTTGTTAATTCCTTCTTCCATATTTCTAGGTTTGATTTTAATCGATCTGAAGTGATGCTATATCGCTATCACCAATTAGTTGTAGTGTGGTTATATCAATTCTTGCATCTAAACAAAGCGGAAGCCACCTTAAACAAGATTAGTAAATGCATACAAACACAGCCATTACACAATAGGTAGATAACTAAATGGGTTATAAATAAAATAAGTTTACTTCAGACCATTGGGGGGGAAGTCGGTGTTGGCCTCAGTGGGGCGCGTCCTGCCAGGGATGCGTCTCTACAAAATGCTGAGAATACCGCAATACACCGGCCAGTCCTATCACATACGTCCACGCCATTACTAGAACGCCGCCGCATCCTAGTAATGGGCCCGCATACCTCCCCGCGGGTCGTCCTCCCTGGGCAATGTTACGGTTCTACCAGAGATACCATCACCCTCTCTGAACCGTAATAGCGAAATGTGAAGGGCATAGGCGAGTCTTCGGCGCCTTAACCGAATATCTGGCTATGGGAAACAAACCCTGAAAAAAAAATAAACCAACCATGGCAGCAAAGCAAAAAAACAATCTACCCCAGGAGGGTACCGGCTATGCCGGAGAATCCCTCCCTGAGCTTAGCTCAGGCTGCCCCACGTATTCTGGGGGGGGCAATGTTTTGCCACAAGTGGATCCGACATTTGAAGAACGAACTCAAACTCTGGAACCAAAACTGGTCCAGCAGACATTCCACAAAAGCATGTTCTACACAAGGACACGCTGTAACTCACTCACAAACATACCATCTTCATCACGCCAACTGGCCGAAGCATCTAGTATCAATCCAACGAGAAACGAGGAACAATCACAACCAAATCCTGCCAGCACACATCCTGACTGGCAGAGAATTCCAATCGCAAGGAATCCAAAGCGAAGGAGGACTTCTCCTAGTCCAACACAGGACACAGTACCAACCAACAATAGATTCAGCAATCTTCCCATTGACCCTATGGACGATGAAGACGAACCTAAGCAAATGAAACCATCAAAGCCGCCTCCAATCATGCTTTATGGAATAGACAATGTCCATAAACTAATAGAAATGCTTGAACCAGCTGCTGACAAAGCTAAGTTCTCTCTAAAGATTGTCAACAAGAACCAGCTAAGAATTAGCAGCACAGAGATAGAAACTTATAGATCTATTATGACCACTGTTCGGAATAATGGCCTGATTGGGCATACGTTTAACAGAAAGGATCAGAGGTGCTACAGAATTGTGATCAGGAACCTACACCATACAACACCCCACGATGAAATCAGACAGGCAATCAAAAGCACTAACAACGAAGTGTCCGGCGAAATAGTGAATGCAAGATATGGACCAGAAAAAACACCAACTTCAACTTTTTTCGTAAATCTACTACCAAGCCCAAATAACAAAGAAGTTAAAGAGCTCAAATATATCTACAACCAGTCGGTTGTGATTGAAGACCCAAGAAAGAGAAAAACGATCCTGCAATGCCAAAGATGCCAGCAATACGGTCATTCTAAGAATTATTGCATGAGACCATATCGCTGCGTAAAATGCGCCGAATCACACAAAACATCGGAATGCCCAAAAAATGACCGAAACACTCCTGCACAGTGTGCCCTATGTCTTGGCCCGCACCCTGCGAACTTCAAAGGGTGTGAAGTGTACAGAGAAATCCTGCAGAGGAAAGCAACAAACAGTAACCGTAGACCTAAACTACACCAAAACAATACTAGAGCTACAAAAGCTACTGTGGCGATAATAGAGACTGCGAAAAATACACAACATAAAGAAAACACAGAGAAGAGATCCTACGCGGAAACAACAAAGGCATATAAAAACCCAAGCGCTACCAAAGAACCCCTAACAACACACAAATCTGCTGAACCCATCACCTCTCAAGAAGAAAAAACAGAATCACCTCAACACAAAAGCTGGGACAAACCCTGTTACCAGAAGGAAAAAACAACAACACCTGAACACAGTGTACAATATAGTACACTAGAAAAGCTAATACTAAAACAATCAGAAAAATTCGACCAAATCCTACAACAAATGAGTAGCCTCATCAGCCTCATGACAACCCTCATAGCAAAGTTACCGTAATGGCGGGCCTTAGAGTGGCAACTTGGAACATCAATGGCCTTGCTCCAAACATAGGAGACGTTGAGACCATGATGACAGAAAACAAAATAGACATCCTTCTTATCTCAGAGGCACACTGCACGGAGCAAAGCAACATAAAAATCAAACGCCACAACGTGTACCACACCAACCATCCTGATGGCACGGGTCATGCCGGAACGGCCATAGTCATCCGGAGCAATATCAAACACCACCTACTCCCAGAATACAAGACGATCCACATCCAAGCTACCACAATCTGCGTCGAAGATAAGTGTGGCTACCTTAAACTATCGGCAATATATTGCCCACCGAAACCTAACATTAACGAAAAAAAGTTTTCGGACTTCTTTTCGACACTCGGACCGCGTTTCATAGTTGGAGGTGACTGGAACGCCAAGCACTTACACTGGGGTTCCCGATTGACGTTACCAAGAGGAAGACAGCTAAAATTAGCTGTAGACAACAATCACCTACTAACAGTATCAACAGCAGAACATACATACTGGCCCACTGATCCTAACAGAAGATCGGACTTAGTAGACTTTTTCGTAACAAAAGGACTTTCTGGTAATTACCTGAAAGCGGAAGCATGCTTCGACTCATCCTCAGATCACACGCCTGTGATCCTGACAGTGAGCACCACAATCATAGAAAGTACCTGCCAAGACGCTCTCCACAACAAACATACTGACTGGGAGTCATTTAGACAGTATATCGAGGATAATGTCAACCTCGGAGTACCCCTTAAAACAGACGATGACATAGAAGAATACACTAGACACATAACATCACTCATCCAAAAATCGTGTTGGCTGAACACACCTTCGGACATAGTCAATAAAAACACAGGGAACGTGCCACTGGAGATCAAATACAAAATACAGGAAAAACGTAGACTACGCAGAGTCTGGCAAACTAGTAGAAATAGTACAGACCGAGCAGCATTCAATAGAGCCATTGTCGAGTTAAAAGAACTGATAGAACAATCAAACAACGAAACACTTAACTTGAAAATGTCATCTTTGACTGCCACTGAAGCCACTGACTACTCCCTGTGGAAGTTCATGAAGTCCTACAATAGACCCCAGATGGCAAACATGCCGCTTAAATCAAACAACACCTGGATCAGAACAAGCGAGGAAAAAGCAGAACTCTTCGCTCAACACCTCTCCCTGGTGTTCACACCAAATCCATCATGTGAAAGGAGCATTGAGGAACATATTGATGAGACACTGGAACAACCACTACAACTAGACGTCCCGCCCAAGCCAGTAACACCCAGAGAAATTGCGAGATGTATTAACAACCTCAAAGACAAGAAATCTCCCGGATACGACTTGATAACCAAGGAAATACTTAAAGAACTACCAAGAAAAGCAATTGTAGCTATTACCACTCTATTCAACGCCATACTTAGAGTTCAATTTATCCCCCTACAGTGGAAAGTCTCACAAATTATTATGATTCATAAGCCGGGAAAACCAGCGAATGAAGTCTCCTCATACAGACCAATAAGCCTGCTACCCTTAATGTCTAAACTGTTCGAAAGGGTTCTCTTGCAAAGGATCATACCTGTACTCAAAGAAAACAATGTCATACCAAACCACCAATTTGGCTTCCGTGCTCAACATTCTACCGTGGAACAAGTTCACAGAGTATACGATACAATTAGGAAATCACTTGAAAACAAACAGTATTGTTCATCAGTCTTTCTAGATATCCAACAAGCCTTTGACAAGGTGTGGCACAAGGGACTGCTCTACAAAATAAAGAAGAATATACCTCATACTTACTACCCTCTGCTAAAATCATACCTCGAAGATAGGATCTTTCAAGTCAAAGAGAAAGGAGCAACATCAAAATTCTACGACATACAAGCTGGAGTTCCCCAGGGCTCTGTACTTGGACCGATCCTATACTCTCTTTATACCGCAGACCTACCAGAAATGGAAGAACTCACGACTGCCACTTTCGCCGATGACACGGCAATACTGGCAAGAAACAGCGACCCACAACTAGCTTCTGAAGAACTGCAGAAAGGCTTAAACAAAATTACAGACTGGATGAGTGAATGGAGAATAAAAGCTAGTGCCACAAAATCGGTACAAGTTACATTCACCCTGAGGAAGGGTAACTGCCCCCCCGTGAAAATGGGCGACAACTACCTTCCACACAACGACACCGTTAAATACCTGGGCCTACACCTAGATAGACGACTAACCTGGCAACATCACATAAAAAACAAGAGAGCGCAAATGAATATGAAATTCAGAAACCTAGCATGGATACTGGGAAGGAATTCGAAGTTATCCATAGACAACAAGCTGCTGATATATAAGGTCATACTGAAACCAATCTGGATGTACGGTATCCAACTCTGGGGATGCACCA
This sequence comes from Epirrhoe alternata, assembly GCA_963565295.1. Classification (NCBI taxonomy): domain Eukaryota; kingdom Metazoa; phylum Arthropoda; class Insecta; order Lepidoptera; family Geometridae; genus Epirrhoe; species Epirrhoe alternata. The sequence goes on along the minus strand of OY751386.1, from coordinate 12,625,498 downwards.
GCAACTCCAATATCGCTACAATACAGAGAGCCCAAAATATGATGCTCAAAACCATGGCAAACACTCCTTGGTTCATCACGAACACGGAAGTACACGAACACCTGCAAATGAGCACGGTTAAAGAGGAGATCAGATCGACTGCTGCGAAATATAAAGCGCGCCTAGCACATCACCCCAACAAGCTAGCAGCCCAGCTACTCCAACAGAGCTACCAAAAAAGACTAAAGAGAAAAGACATCCAAACGCTAGACCAAAGAAGCTAGTAAATGCCTAAGGAGTCGCGCTCCAAAAGTGGAGCACGAGCCACAAACTACAACAACTTACAACACATCCGCTTATAGTCGCGAGACTGATTGCAGATCAACACAGAAGAAAAAAAAAAAAAAAAAAAAAAAACTTCAGACCATTGATCCGTAAATTTGTTAGTAACTCTTACAAACTAGATTAGTACCATATTGTTAGTGTCTAAGAAACCCACCTCTCCCGCGACGCGCGCCTCCGCCTCGACTCCTGCAATGAGCGGAGTCCCGTCTCGATATTTCACCAGCACTTTGCTTGTAGGTACAAGCTTGATGCTGGAGAAATATCGAAGAACACGACACGGTTGCTGAGACGTGCAACACATGCACCGAATAGAAACAGAAAAACAGCACTCGTAATTTTCTTTCTTACAGTTCTTCCCGTTCTTCCAACGGATCTTGGCATGCGTGAAGTTAGCCGTTTGTCTGCGCAGAACACTATTTTGTATGAAAAAGCGGTTACTGCGCAGATAAAGTGCTAACTTCACGAATGCCTAGATTCGTTGGGCAAACAGTACTCACCTGCGAATATATTCACATATTCCAATAGTCCCCACTTACAGAGAAGGTCAGATGTTTATTGGTCCATTGTCAGGTCTTTCTTAGGTCACATTCACATCACACACAATATCACTCACAGAGAAATGATAATAAGATCACTCACATCACAGTCCAATTTATTTTTATTTCAAGATGCCGGCAGATTCAAATTGAATCAGTTAGTTACGAATAGAAACGAAACGAAGCCAAGTAAGGAGGGACAACCAGCCAGTGTTGCCAACTCCAACTCAGTAAAAAACTGCGCACATGCGTAGGAAAAACCGTGAAAACTGTGTAAATTGATTTAAAAACTGAAAATCTACAGAATACATTGAAGTCAGACAAAGCGAGCCTATTATAATCTACCTTTAAAAAACTTAAATTTGAATAAATGCCTAAACTGAAAACTGTGACCATTTCCAAAAAACTGTAGATCTACAGTTAAAACTGAGGGGTTGGCTACACTGCAACCAACTGACCAGTGTTGTCAACTCGGATTAAAAAAAAGGCTTAACCCAGGTTAGAAAATTAAGTAGATCTACGTACGTTTTTTTAATAAGAAATAAAGAGGCTAGAGTAGTTAAAACTGAATAAAACTAATGTTTTGTTGAACAATTTCAGTCCATGAAAGAAAAAAAAAACAAAGTAAAACATTGTAGGTACCTATGCCACTAAGTTTTTTGGTTTTGTTTCACTTAGGTTCCTAAATGAGATACAGCATCACAGCTATATGGATTCCACGCAATTAGTATGAAACAGAACGTTTATTAACTTTTTTAATAATAAATAAATAATGCTGGACATTTCACACAGAGTCATCTAGCCCCAAACTAAGCAATGATTGTACTATGGGAACCAGGTAACTAATATACTAGGAACTTATATACTTTTTTTTTGTAAATACATAGGTACATAATTATACATAGAAACACCCAGACCCGAGATAAATATTTGCAGATCATACAAACATTTAGCCCGCGGCGGGGATCGTACCCGCAGCGACGACCCACTAAAAACTACCCAATGGCCATAACGAGGGGCTCCGGGATCTCCTACGGAACGCACGCGGTGCCCCTCTCGCATTTTGCTTTGAGAGAATCCCGGTAATGGCACCCACACACGCGGCTGTTAAACCACGTGCGTGGAGCTCACGACGACACCTGCCTAACAGTGTCGCTGCCCTCCCGGGATCTGCCAGAGCTCTCACTCCGACCGCCTTCAGACCCGAAAAGTCTCTTGTTGGGCAGGGGATACCACTCGCGCCCTCGCGGGGCAGGCGGTGTGGGGCTGATACTGCCAACAACCCGTTCCCACCTTCCATCCCGAGCGGGTTCGGCCTCGCTCCGAACCCACTCCGCGGCCTCGTCATCCAGACCATACATGTGACTGGTGCCAAGGCAAGTCAGTCAGCGCGTATCCGACCGAATCGCCAAGGCACCTACATCCCGTGATGCCGGGCAAGAGTAGCGAAGGTGGCGATATTGCGCAGGACATAGGCTACTTTTTATCCCGGAAATCGTACGGGATTGGGATAGATAAAAAGGAAATATAATAGGGACCCATTAGTTTTTCCGGTTTTTCCCGCGTAAATCCCGATCCTGCGGGAATTTCTGGATAAAAAGTAGCCTATATGTTGACCGACAACCCCCTCTATCTTCCAGTGAAAGTTCCATCAAAATCGGTTCACCCGTTCCAGAGATTATCCCGGACAAACAGACAGGCAGACAGACAAATTTTTTTTAAAGTTAGATAGTGTTTTAGTATCGTGTAAATAACTATATGCACTTGGTATAGCACAGTTATTTTGAAATCACAAACAGACTCTTCAATTTTATTTATTTGTAGTATTGATACAAGTGGCAAAATGATAATATACTCCCTATATTTAGGGAAAAACCCAAAAACTTGGCAAGTCTGCCTTGATGTGACTTATTCTAAGGATGTGACGATGTGACCTTTAAAGTCAAAAAAACCAGTCAAAAAAAGAGGTCTTTCTTGACATTCCATCGTGCCGTCATTTACTATGACGTTAAATACCGTTAGCTACGATTGATTAAACCAAACTTTTATTATGACAGCATGAAAGATTATCATGATAGCACGATAGTTCATCATGATAGCATAATATACTTTTAGGTTTTCCCAACTATCTATAGTGACTCTACTGATAAACCCCACAGATAAAGTTAGAATGAATTCATGATTTAATTTTTGTAACGTGACGATTTTAATCTTTAGTCAATACAGTCTTGACATTTAATCATGCGCAGTCTTGGTAATTTAGTAAACATCATGGCTCATGTAAGTTATAAACTTTAAAAATATCGTTATTGTCATTTAATCAGGAAAACAACAGATTACTATGACTTTCTCGATAAAACGTCATGCTAGTGCTGATAATTCATTGGTATGTAACTTTACGTTCTACTGATGAACAATCATGACAACCAACCAAGTTTTTCATTGTAACTAGTTGTGATGCAACGTAAATCGAAGCCGGCTGAATAACATTTTAAATTGCACATGATACTACCACAGTTGTCATGATTAGTTATAATTCTTCATGTTTAAATTTAATGAAGGACGAGATTCATTTTTCTCAGTGTTCTTGATCGTCGAAGTTAAGCAACGTTCTAAACGGTATGTAAGTGGATGGGTGACCGCCAGTGGCATTTTCAACTGAGCGCTTCCGTGCTTCGGAGGGCACGTTACATTGTCGGTCCCGGCTATTAAGCCATGACAAATGCCTTAAGGCGGCCTAGAAATTTCGTCACCAGAGTTGGCCGCATGTCTTGCTCGAATTTTCATTGGAAATTCATTTTGGAAAGCTACACAAACTTCTTGTAGTACCTAAGTTTGTATGAGATAGTGGCCAGGGGCCGTAATCGCGTTCCTTTCGTTTCGAACTTACTTACTTTGACCCATCCACAGTGAAAAAAATTAAAAAAACTAATTGATACCAACTTAGTGAAAGTGAACCATAATACCCAATTTCTTAACCAAATGAGGAACGAATACTCAAATCTCTTTAGCCCAAATAACGTTCTCATCGGCAAATTAGGCGGGAAGAATTTACCCTTGAATCCCTGCAGACATGCCCTCAAATCCTTATCGGAGTTGGCAACTATCTCGAGAATTCGGAAGTAACAGTGTCGTCAAAGTACTGAGCGATTAGACGGAGTAGGTACAGATTGGCGGGTAAAGTGAAATGTTTAGTGGAATATCTGAAACTATAAATAGTTTAACATACCTACTAAAGTTAAACATACTAAATTCATCATTTTCCAGGCCTTTTCCGAGCGACAATTTTATTTGACTGGCTCCCCACTGAAGCTTTACTTTTAGTTTTAAGCTGGATCACCTAAAATAATGCTAGGCCCCAAACCGTGTTTGTTGCCCTGCACTGAAAAAAAAAAGAGTCGTCTAAGTTGCTAAATCCCTTTGTCGTTAATTTATTGTGCTCCTGACGTAGCTTTTTAACTTGGCGTCTTGGTAAAATAAGACTCTGCAGCAGAGGTTTTTTTGTGGATAGCTTTTTTGTCTCTGCGACAAAGCTTCTATAAACACCGCGTTACATTAAATTTTGCCTATGTCACTACGTCAATGCAAGCTGTCAAAACGTCAATGCAAGTTGTCAAATCCACAAATCCGGCTGTAGAATCCGTTAATGGCAAAAATAAACTGTAACATGTAACTTTAACGTAATGACACAACGATTTTTTACAGTTTACTATGACATAAGACTTTTGTCTCTACGACTTAAGAGGTACAGAATCCGCTGAAGTGAAAAGGTATGCTTTATTACGCAGACGCATAAACAAAATTAACTCAGTGACTATGTCTTAAGAGGTTGTCACTACAACATAATGAGCTTTATGCTCTGGGTTAATGTAAATGTATTGTGTACTTCAACGCCAGTGCAGAAGTTTTAACGAAGTACGTACGTACCTACACGTAAAAGTTCAAGAATTCTGTTAGGTAGGTAGGTAGGTGCCTGCCTACCTACCTACCTAACAGAATTCTTGAATAAAAACTTTTTTTACACGTCAAAATATAAACTCATAAACTACACGTACGTCACGTAAAGTTTTTTAGTAATCTTTAAAGGGCGTCACACACGTTAGCTCTAATGTACCTACTTACCTACATTACATTCCTTTCTTTCCCATTCATGTAAAAATAAACATTAGCTGCCACAATATAAACCTAACTTAAATACAATAGCATGGTGCGTCGCAGATGCTTGCTATTCCATTTTACGTAGGCGTTACAAGTAGGTAGGTAGGTATCAAAGGTTTATTTTGCGTTTACATTAGATCATTATTTAATTGTTTTGATAATAACCATTATTTTAATGGTCATTAACAAAAGAACAATTTTTAATCCTGTAAATGTAAAATGTCTAAAATAATAATATCTCCATTAACTTTTCAAAACTCAAAATCACAGAAAATTATACTCGATCGTATCTCGATCTCCGCTATAGTAGAAACGCCACCTAGGAGAATGATGGCGTTCTAACTATAGCCAAGGAAAAAGTATTTTAATATCAAAAATCATAACTACGGAGTTCGGATATATTGATGGGTGGGAACACACATGTTACATCTTTATCATTAATTTTAAAATAATTTATTATGCAAAATACAAAAAAAGACAAAAACTCCGGCGGTCACCCATCCTTTTTATGACCGCGCCCAGGGTTGCTTAACTTTTTTCCCCATACAAACTTCCAACCCTTATTTTGCCGCCCCCATAAGGTAACTGACAAAAAAAAGTAGCCTATGTCCATCCCTGGGGTATACTCTTCATTTTCAGCTTAATCGGTTCAGCGGTTTGGGCGTGAAAAGGTAACAAACAGACAGACAGACAGACAGAGTTACTTTCACATTTATAATATTAGTATGGATATAGCGACATTGTACACGTCGCGGGCCGGCAATGGATCAGATTAGCGCAGGATCGTGGTGGATGGCACAAGCTTAGGGAGGCCTAATACCCAGCAGTGGGTGAAGTCAGGCTGTGGGTGGGTGATGATAAGCGCGGAGCTCACACCTGCTACACAGCGTCGCCGCCCTCCCGGGATCTGCATGATGAGCAGCCAGAGCCCTCACTCCGAGGACCCGAAAAGTCCGCTGTTGGGCAGAGGATACCACTCGCTCCCTCTCGGGGCAGGCGGTGCGGTGCTGATGTTGCCAACAACCCGTTCCCGTATTCTATCTCGAGCGGGTTCGGCCTCATTCCGAGCCCACTCAGCGACCTTGTCATACAGACCATACAGGTGACTGGTGCCAAGGTAAGTCAGTCAGTGCCTACCTATCCGACCGAGTCGCCGAGGCCCGAGGCACCCACATCCCATGATACCGGGCAAGAGTAGCGAAGGCGGCGATATTGCGTACCACGCACTCTACAGTACGAATCATGGAGGTAACACCGCCTTCCACCACTTCGGTGTTCTGCCGCCTACGAGCCTAGGTACCAGCTTGCTCTAGCTTCATCCACTGCGCCCTCTGCGAGTCAGAGGGACGCGCGGAGAAGACCATTAGTTATTCGACAATGACTTCGTTGTCCGGTCATTGTCGGACTTAGCCGGGTACACCGGTCCTCTACTGCCGATCCTCCCGGTTCCTCCCCGGGACAAGCAGCTTTGGGCGCACGAGAAGGTTGTCGGGTCGCATTTTTCAACCGATTTTGAACTCGGTAGGTACTATTAATTACCTACTTAATGTGAAAGTATGTTTGTATATAACTAGTAGGTAGGTAGGAGGTAGGTACCTACAACAAAGTAGGAAGCGTTCAACCTTAAATTAAGGGGAGGGGGAACCTGGGGTAACTTGATCCTTTGGAAGACTTGTGTTCCATAGGCATTAAAATTTAAATCAAGGCAACAACAAAATATATTTTTTTCAGACAACCTGTCGACAGATGGTTGACAGGATGGTTTTTTATTGACCGAATCAAGGAATCGACATGCGTCTAATTTATTTGATGAAGGATCACAATCAGCCCCATTGCCCCCGTAGGTATATGAATCCGATTCACATTTAGAACCGAATCCGAATAGGTAGGTAGTTACCTATGCCGTTGCCGATAAAACTTAAAAACTGATTTCATTAATAATGCCGAAGATTAAAAACCAGGAACTAATTTTCTGATTGTATAATAGAATTGATAGAGGAAGCTACCATTAAAAAATCGAAACAAAAACTGCTGTACCTAACTATTTTAGCTACCCGACTTACCCTATTAATTATAAGTAGCAACGACACAATTATTTAAACGGTGAAGATGGAAAGAGAATTGGAGGGAAGAGTATAATTATTATGCTATTCCAGGTCACTATCTACGCCTATTTCAAGTTTCATCCAAATCGGTTCATTGGTTTGCAATACCGGTCAGTAGGTGGGTAATACCGGTCAAAGCTACTTTTTTATAAATATTGCCAACCATTTCGGATAATACCGGTCAAGCTTTTCAATGGCACAAGTAACACACAGCCTTTAGGGGACTTATTCAACGTGAGCCCAAAGCCCAGACTTGTACCAGAGCTCGTTATTACGACCAAATTATCACAAAACATGCAATTTTGCTCCTGGTGGAAGATCTTTAGAAATAATGCCTGACATTAGGGAATGGCATTGTATTGTATATTATTATCGATTGTAGGACTCTGGGAGATATCCGCACATTCTAGGAATCCAATAGGAATAGGAATTCCAAATAGGGATTTGGATATTGTCTATGAGAAGTTATGGAGCACAAAGAGTTAAAAAAGAAATACAAAATAAAACATATAAAAAATGACATACTTACAATAATTACTTACACATTTAGCTTGCGGATAATGCCGGTCAGCATGACCGCCATTAAAATAACATAAACATAACATATATCTTTATTGAAACATTAGCCATCTATATGCTTTTCAGGTAAACATTAAAATTGTCGATAACCTGTTGTAAAGTGCGAACGTTATGTGATCACAAGGGTAGCTAAATAACTAAACATTAACACAGAATACAGATAGACATTAATTACTAAATAACTAAGCATCACGTGGACTCTGAAGGCAAGAGATCGTTAACGTGTAGATGCGTTTGAGATGTGGTGTTCGAGGAAAATGTTGCGCATCCCATGCATATTAATAGTACTCATTATTGTCAGTTATAGTAGTAGGTAGGTACTGGCCGTGACGAAACTCCTCTGGCTCTAACTGAAAACCAGCGCTGGGTAGGCACACTACTGTGTACCTATCCAGCACATTGCTGAGTTATGGCCATGTTTACCTGGACTCTGCTGCGCACAACTAGTTATAAGTAAATCGTAAGTTAGGCATAATTTTTAGGTTTAATTGTGTGTGTAGTGTTTAAGTGTCTAGGTAAATAAAAATATTTTATTTCTTCTTCTTTCTTTCTTTTCCCTTGGACTGCGCACAGAACCAACCTATCGGTGCTCAAGGAACTCAAGTTGAACAAAAAGCCACGCCTGTCATCTGTGTGCCTTCGCAGGATTCTCGAGTTCTTTGGCCATATAGCCCGTAAACCCGGAGACAATCTCCAGAAGCTCATTGTCACGGGTAAAGTCGAGGGATAGCGGCCAAGAGGCAGAATCCCGATGCGTTGGTCAGACCAGATCCGCAGCACACTCGACCTCAACATGCCGGAAGCTGTACATCTTTTTTAGTTACAAGAGAGTTTTGCAAAACAAACAAACGTATGGTTCTTCCTAATGCATGCTTGGAACCGAGCGGGGGTCGGTGTGTTCGAGGGGGGGCTACTTGCGGCACCTACTATTCATAGGTGTGTGCGCATATACTTTGTAATTTGGGCAATAATGGGGTGACCGGTATTATCGCCTGACCGGGAATACCCGCTATTACCCTAAGTAGAATTCACTAGATTCAAAAGGAGCCTCTTTGAGGCACTTAAGTATAATCCTTTCACCACACTGGTACGAAAGAACTGGTGACACGATAAGAAGAAGACTAGATTCAACAAGCTAGAATAAAGTTTACTATTATCACAAATCACAAAGGCCTTTGTTTATTTGTCTGAGGCCTTTGTCATTTTAAAACTGTCTGTTACACACAGTGTTGCCACAGTGGTCAACTCTAGATCTATCCGAGCAAAATTATAGATACCACAGAATTTACTACACATGATAGGTAATAATAATAAATAATGCTGGACATTACACACAACATCATCTAGCCCCAAACTAAGCAAAGCTTGTACAATGGGAACCAGATAACTGATATACCTATTACTTATAGACTTTTTTTTTTGTAAATATATCTATACTAATATTATAATGAGGAACGGTTTGTTTGTTTGTTTGAATTGAATAGGCTCTGAAACTACGGGACCGATTTGAAAAATTCTTTCACCAATAGAATCCTACATAATCCCTGATGAAATTATATCCCGGGAATGTAAAGTTTTCGAGGGACCGCGGGTATCACCAACCACGACGGAGAGCTAGTACATATTAGTACATAGAAACACCCAGACCAGGGACAAATATCCTGTAGATCATACAAACATTTGTCCCACGGCGGGGATCGAACCCGCAACCTCCTGCGTCGCAAGCGGACCTTCGCCCACTGCGTCACAGAGGGGAAGCAGTGGGCTCGCTTCGCTCGCCTATTGGGATGCTCGCTTCGCTCGCATCTTTCGGTAAATCTTACACCACATGCCGCTATCGTTTTATTAGCATTGCAAGATCTGGGTTTGATTTTCACTTCCTCTATTTACTATGAACGTCTTGAGATAAACATAACGCAATATTTATTAGTATTATTATTTCAGCCCATTGTATCCCACTGCTAGGCAAAGGCCTCCCTTCTTTTCTTCTTACGCAATATTGGTTAATCATTTTTTTCCCTAATTTAACTTAAAAAAAATTGCTAGTAAGCATTGTAAAACAAATCGGCACCAAAGAAGATTTTTTTGTGGAAAATTTAGCAATTTTGGGTCTAGTATAAATTTTTGTCAGTGGTTTTACAGGTTGACTTTAGTGGGAAGGTAGTATAACTGTTGGCAACACTGTTTTCAATTGCTCATTCATTTCGGTCGGCCATTTCGTTCGCTCTAGTCGTGCGTGCGTAGGTAAATAATATTTTAGTGTAATGTAAAACCTTGTATTGTATTTGTATTTAACTTTTGGATGATGGAAAACCTACGAGCATTTTTAGAAGCTGCCAAATTATCGCATCTGCTCGATTATCTCTGTGGTAAGTACAACATAATTTACTTGTAGATAAATTGCTGCACAAAACACATGTGCTATCTGAAATCAAATATTTGTAGATCATACAAACATTGGTCCCGCCGCGGGGATCGAACCCGCAACCTTTTGCGTAGCAGGCGGGCCTTCGCCCACTGCGCCACAGAGAGAGTCAATGACATGTTTTAATTTAATGTCGTCCATAGAATTACATTCTGTTTCATATGCGTTTAGAGTTGTGTGTTACCATCATTGTTCTCCAAAATGTAAAGAATGTTTCCTTTGTTCTAGTTGGAAAGCGATTTCGATAAAAGTTATCCCCTGGGATCAGCAACATTCATTGAAAATTTTCCATTGATAAAAAAAGACTACTAGAGCTACTGGTGAATAAAGGGTCACATATAAGAGCTGAGTCAGCGGTCTCCGAACTACTGGACTTGGCAACTGGTAAGTTCTATTTATTTAATCTTAAATTTCAAGTCGCCAGGACCAGTGGTTTAGGCTGTTAGTCAGTCAGTCAGTCGGGACTTTTCCTATTTATAATGAGATGGTTGTAGATATTATGTAAAGCCTCTATATCTCATAATATCAGTAGAGGAGGCTATCGCTTTGCAACTTTAGGTTTGATTTTAGATTACACTAGCTACTGCGCGCGACTTCGCCATATGCTATTCCAGGTCACTATCTACGTCTATTCCAAGTTTCATCTAAATCGGTTCTCTGTCCTAGGCGTGATTGAAACACAAACATACAAACATAGTCACAAACTTCCAGCTTTATTATATTAGTAGAATAGTAGGATAGGATAATGTATTTTATTTTTGACTGGTCATAACACGTCTTAAAATATATACTTTGGTTTTTTCTAAACAGAAGGAGAGGAGCAAGGAAGCGTTGCTGCGCTGAGGTGCATTCCGTATTTGGTTAAACAAGTGCCCCCCGTATCAAGAAAAGTCAAAGGAAGACAGTGGAAGACTGCACGCATTGAAGTGTCACAGGCGTTCATTGGCCATGTTTGTTCACCGGGAGACGTTCAAAGGTGTATCTCTTATGTGTCTATTATGTTTTATGTTATCATAAACAGAGTGAGTTTTATCTAGCGCCCTCTCGAGGGGAAAATGTAAACGGCTTTAGTTATGGAAAAATGAGGCTCGATTTTGATAAAATTAAGAACTGCATTTAAAAAAATTATTTATTAATTTATTCAGCAAAAATATAAGTTATAATTTTAATTTTATCCATAACTATAGCCGTTTACATTTTCCCCTCAGAGGGCGCTTGACAAAACTCACTCTGTATACCTCATAGCTAATAGTTGGTTTGTTTGTATGGATGTTACTCTGGTAACAGCTTTTTAATTAATAAAAGTGTTTATTTTAATCTTTTTTTAGTTTTTTATCTACACTCCTTGGAGTCATCGTGACAGTGGCTAGTGTGGCAACGTTAAGGTGATATGTTTCAAAGGTATTTTTTCTTAAGCGTTTCTTCAAATTATAAGCGACATATTCAGAAACCCCCCTCCCACACAATCAAAATTGATTGTGTGGGGGGGGGGTTTCTGAATATGTCGCTATAATAAAATTTGAAGAAACGCTTAAGAAAAAATACCTTCTCTGCCACGAATTTTCCTCAACTATTTTATAGCAACAATATAAGTGACGCCCTCCCCCTCACATACCTACATCTCCCCCAGGTATGTGAGGAGGGGGAGGGCGTCACTTATACTGTCGCTATAAAATAGTTGAGGAAAATTCGTGGCAGAGACATATCACCTATCACGTGGGCACAGCAATACACTGTCACTGTGACAACACCACCTAGACGTAGGGACAGCAGAACATTGCCTCTGTGACAATACATAGGTAGACGCAGGGACAATAGTACACTGTCACAGTGACAATTCAATGTAGACGTAGGGACAGCAGTACATTGTCTTAATGACAATGCACAACAGACATAGAGTCAGAAGTACATTGTCACAGTGACAGCTGTACACTGTCACAGTGACAATTCACCTTAGACATAGGGACAGCAGTACATTGTCATAATCACAAAGCACAGTAGACATAGGGACTGAAGTACATTGCCACAGTGACAATTTACCGTAGGCATAGGGACAGCCGTATTTTGTCATAATCACAAAGCACAGTAGACATAGGGACAGCAGTACATTGTCATAATCACAAAGCACAGTAAACATAGGGACAGAAGTACATTGTCACAGTGACAGCTGTACACTGTCACAGTGACAATTCACCGTAGACATAGGGACAGCAGTACATTGTCATAATCACAAAGCACAGTAGACATAGGGACAGAAGTACATTGCCACAGTGACAATTTACCGTAGACATAGGGACAGCCGTACATTGTCATAATGACACAGCAAAGTAGACATAGGCACAGAAGTACATTGAAACTGTGACAGCAGTACACTGTCACAGTGACAGTTAACCCTAGACGTAGGGACAGAGGTACATTGTCTCCTTGGCAATGCACTCTGTCATTATAACAAAATAGCATAGTTAAATAGTCGATTTGTTATCATCTGAACAAAGTTTTATTGTCAAAAAGACATCGCCTTATAACGCGAAGCCAACGCAACGTTGTCGAATTGTTAATATGCCATGAACGTGTGGTATTATGCACTTATCAACTTAGACGTAGGGACAATTTAGCAGAGGCTAATCTACAATGTTTGTGACAGAGTTGCGCATACGAGGCAACAAAATCCGTCTCTAAGTTCCTTCGTCATTGATGACAAAAAAGGCTCAGTCGGAGTGTTCAAGTTCCCTAGTAATCTCCCATTTGTTAAGGGATTTTTGTCACCGCGTCAATATTTTTTTTTGAGTGTGATTCTTCACGGTATTGGTCGCGAAAGAACAGGAGTAAAATTCGTTCTAAGACTATTCTAAGTGATCCCAGCGGTCCTACTGAATAAATGCTTATTGACTTTGATCTTGTCCCACTTTATGTGGATCGGCACACCATGCTCCTCTTCCATTTCTCTCTATCAGTCATCATCTCAGCACTCACTCCCTTCTTACTCATGTCATCTAAAGTATGTTTAATGAAACAGTATCACAAATATATAGAAAACATTTGTTTGGATAGCCTTTGACTACGCCCTTAACATCATAAAATATCTGGAATACATGAAACTCTACCACGACTCAGAGATCAGTCGTGATACTGGTGTTTTTTTTTTTTTTTTAAAGAAACATTTCACTTTACCAATTTATTGCTGTTTTGTTCCCCGAAAACCATCCCTAAACATATATACTATAGATACAAAACTAAAAAGCTTCAGCATACACTTATTCCCCTCTAAAGTTACGCATCAAACATCTATCAAGTTACCTAACAGATCAAGGGATGTGTAAGATAAATGGACCATCGCTTAACCTTCAACCTGTCAAGTGCATCCGAGGGCTGCATTGATGAGATATGGACCGGCCGTGATGTGAGGATTATCCAGCAACTTAGGTAAGTACACTCAACTTAGATAACGGTGTTGTATCTTTGCGTTTTTAACACGTTTCTCTCCATTCACTGATGATTATTAGTTGGTCTTCGGCCCTTCTTCAGTCGAAACCAATGATTTATGCTTCATCATAATTATCTTTGATTTTATCAACATCATCTGCAACCACCTCCTCGACGACCTCTGTGGTGCAGTGGGTGAATGCCCGCTTGGGACGCAGAAGGTTGCGGGTTCGATCCCCGCCGCGGGATAAATGTTTGTATGATCTGCAAATATTTATCTCGGGTCTGGGTGTTTCTATGTATAATATGTATGTATTTACAAAAAAAAGGTATATAAGTAGTATATCAGTAATCTGCTTCCCATAGTACAAGCTTTGCTTAGTTTGGGGCTAGATGATGTGTGTGTGTGTGTGAACCAATGATATAATGATATAGGGTTGGTTTTGTGTTCAAAACATAAACGTGGTACAATAAAATTAATAAATATTTTCATGATTAGATAATTGATTTGAGATATTATATGGAAAAATAAACGGTTCATAAAGTAGGGCTAACTCGGTTCTAAATATCTTAAACAGAGCTGACTGTATTCGAGCTTGGGTAGGTATTATATTCTGATTTGTGGGATGAGTGGTCTTTTCTTATAGTTTGTAATAGTTGGGAAAGAGGCTGTACTTTTGGAAGTATGTTGGAACTTTCTGAATTAATTTAGCGATAATATCCAAAAAATAAAATGTGGTTTTTCAAAACGAGAGAAAGTTTGGTGGCTATTTAAAAACTACTTAAAAACCTTAGTAATTATGATCTTATTGATGGGGTTGGGAATCATGGTGTTGGCGGTGATTGTGCAATAAAATTATAGTTTTTTTTATGTAAATTGTACAAGCCTTGGGATCAATAAATTAATATTTTATCTTGAAGCTGCTCCATTTTGAAACTAATAAATCATGCATAATCCATATTGACTACACTTTCATGATCTATGTTATCCCCAAGGCATTCCTTGTAACCCTAATGTTTATCCAACAAGTTAGACTGGCATTACATAAGACCAATGATCTGCGATGTGTATAGATCCAAGGCATGGATGGATAACCAAAAATCTTCAGAAAAAACTATAAAGAAAGAAAAAACATTTGTTTAGACAACACTCAGCTAACAATTAGAACAAAAACGGAAAAAGGTTAGGTTAAAGGAAAATCATTAGGTTATTAGGTAGGTATGCCGACATTTTATGCTGTAAATAAATAAATAATAAATAATGCTGGATAATTCACACAGCATCATCTAGCCCCAAACTAAGCAAAGCTTGTACTATGGGAACCAGATAACTGATATATCAGTGAAAAGTAAAAAGTATATAAGTAGTATATACTTATATACTTTTTGTTTGTAAATACATACATATTATAAATAGATAGACTATCGATTCATGAATCGGATGCGAACCCGCCTTTGAGTTGAAAGTGCACGGACAACATGGCATTTAGCTGCTAGCGCAGAATACAGAAAGCTGCTAGTGTGATTATGATAACCAAACAAAAATCCTTTGACAACAAGTACCTATACTAGTATAAAAGGGCTCTAGTGCGACCGTATCTCTCAGTAGGTCAAACACCAATTGATACTCAGCAAAAATCCGTCACGAAAACTAGGAAGACCAACCCTTGGGTACAGAAAAATAAATTGACCGACTTGTGAGTTCCGAATTGGCTCAACGCGTGCTGCCTTTTATTAGATATCTATTGTGTCGTATTATCTACTTCGAGTATACGAATGTACCTTATGAATGTATAGATATAATTGACTAATTGGTTGTCGCTTAATTTAAAAATGAGCTTTAATACCTTACTATAACGAATTTAGGGTGCCTTATGGTATGTACCGTTGCTACTTCATAACTTCCAAAGCCACGATGATCTAAGCTTCATAATTCGGGGATCATTCTTACAGATAAACAGATAAACTTTCAGCCTTTATAAATTACGAAGGTCTGATTATCGTAGTTGTTGCATCATTACTTTTTGGGAGATATTGCATCGTTGACTAGAATCAATTTCATGAGTCAGATAAAAGAGAAGATCGCTGTCATCTCGTATAAAGAAGTAAAGGAATCCGCATTGGAAAGGGAGAGGTGGAGTAAGTTGCATAATTGCACCGACAAGAGCTGAGCTCTTAAATTTGATGATGATGATGATTATCATGTTGCGTTTACCTGTAATTGGTTTCGCATGTAGTTACTTGAGTAAAATTGCCTGTTATCATGTGTAAAGTATTGGTGAACCTAATAAATAAATAAATTATCGTAGGCTTTTACCCTATTAAACATAACTGATCAAAATTATAGGAAACTTTCAACGAAAACATCAGCTAAAGTTCAAACATGGGCTCGAAGTTTTGGATCTTCACATCACGTGTATGTTAGTCATTACTGAAGTGATGTACATAACCTACTAGCAATTTATAACGTCAATATAAAGAAACTTTGGATCTCCGTATCGCGTAATGGAACATTATGGTCTAGAGCCTCAATTTTCATTGACTGGCTCCCCACTGGAGCTTGATTTTTAGTTTTAAGATGGATGACAGGCCCCAAGCCATGTTTGTTGCCCTGATTCTTCACGGTATTGGTCGCGAAAGAACAGGAGTAAAATTAGTTCTAAGACTATTCTTAGAGATCCCAGCGGTCCTACTGAATAAATGCATATTGACTTTGGCTTGAGACGACATTACAAAAAGAATGGTTGTTTTTTTTTCAAAGTTTTTATTAGCCACCCAATATCCCAATTCTTTTTCTGTCACAACCCTCTTTATCCTGCAGATTATATTTTTTATAGTGCTAGTGCATCCTTGAAATCACATCCATGCAGGACTTGAACCCACGACCGCAATCCTTGCTGACGCTCTCTTTCCCCTGTCGAATGGTAGAAACAGTAACATTAGTGTAACTTTTTTTATTATTAAACCCACCTAGCGTTATTTTCACAGCTTACATTAGCTTAACTTAATATTCGGTTCGACTGAGTTATTAGAATTATAGATCACCTCGCCATATTGAGCGAAGTGAGGTAATAAATACCTTCCAATTGAACCCAATAAATCTGTTTAATCAGATATGTAGGCATTCTGACTTCTGTTACTTGAATTTTAGAAATGAGATTTTAGTTCAGGTTTGTTCACATCAAGACGCCACGCGGCGCGACTATTCCCGAGTAGAAGATGTGTCAGCGATTTCGATTAAGCTTTTGTTTGTTTGCAGGTTATCTTCAAAATTACTCATTCAATCGAAAACGGAAAACGTGAGCTAAAACAAGGGCAAATTGTTTGTTCATTTTTTCCCTGCAAGACGCAAAATAGCGCCGCGTAGCTCGCTTCTCCAAGCATCGTCGTGTCGCTACTCATTGTGAACTGGACCTAGTTTGTCGAACCACGTACTTATCAATTAGTAAGTCAAATTCAATCACAGAAATGGCCTAATCAATCCTCATAGAAGAATCTCATCTGCGCACATCGTTGCAATAAATACTAGTATAGGCTGTGGTATATAGGTTTGATAACTCAAGTTATTCTGAAGTCTGAAAGCTGATTGAATTGGAATATCTTTTTAAAAGCTTATGGATCGTAAAATTATTATTTGATACTTGAAAATTGGAGGTAATATTTATTTATCGACAAGTCTATTATGCAAGCAAACTATAAAAATATTATGTAAAGAATGCGCAGATCGCTCACTTTTCTTGAAAATTAAATAGTAGCATGCTATAAAATTGTTAAGTGAATAATTTTTGTAATTTTATAGTGCTAATCCACACTTAACCGAACTGTGCTTAACCGAAAAATATGAGCTTATCGAAAATTTGGACCCCGGCAAGTAGGATTTCGTGGCCGAACGGTAAGGCACTCCGGCTTTAGGAGGATCGTCTGATCGATGCGGGTTCGAATCCCGTCGGAATCCAAAATTTTGATAAGACTTTTCATTTCTTATTGTTAAGTGAAGTTGCATCGCTTACCTAGTCATTCTTGAAAATTAAATAGTTGAAAAAAATAGGTGTTATTTTTATGACTGCACAGTTCGATGTTCTTGAATATGGATGAGTGACCGCTAGCACGATGCCTTTGCATTGTTTTTTTGACCAATATTATAATTACTTAGGTAATTTTTGAATGAATTCAAATTATGAATACCGTGTGTAGGACAACCTCTGTAGCGCAGTGGGCGAAGGTCCGCTTGCGATGCAGAAGGTTGCGGGTTCGATCCCCGCCGCAGGATAAATGTTTGTTTGTTCTACAAGTATTTTTCTCGGGTCTGGATGTTTCTATGTATAAATGTATGTATTTACAAAATAAAAGTATATTAGTCATGTAGTACCCATAACACAAGCTCTACTTACTTTGGGGCTAGATGATACTGTGTGAGTCCAGCATTATTTATTTCCCTTAGCTTTTATTTTCAATCGATTGGTTACAAAACAATACATTAACTTAAGAAGGGTTCTGGTAATCTCCATACCACAGTGGAATAAAAGTTAGATAATAATGATAAGCAATATTACTCTTACACAATAGTGATTCAACAAGCTTGCTTCAATATTTGAGTTTGTAACATGGAAAGCTTCAGGGAAAACGGAGCCAATAAGGCTCCTTTATACGAGCCTTCCCACGCAATCTCGGCTTACCAATCATATTTGGGGATAAATATTAGCTCAAAATGCCCAATATTTTAGAATTTTTAAGTAAACATGAGAATTGTGGAAATGTTTCAATGAAACAGTTCTTTGTAGATACTTTATTCATTAGATTCTGACTCTTACGCTGATCATTTAAAGTATATTAAGGAGAGTTGTGTGTAGTACCTATGCTTAAGCATAGCTCTGATATATAATATACTTATAAACACTTGATACTTTTTGAGATACTTTCAAATGATACGTCACATTCAAGCTTGGATGACGTATCTGAAAGATTATCTAGGTACGCTTCAGGGATACCAGTCGTGGTCCCGTTTTTTTGTATATTCCTTAGTGCTCTGGGAAAAACACTTCTTATAATAGAACAAAAATAAGAAATATACATGGAGACTCATCCAAAGTGTCACAGTCGCAAATGGCCTACTGTCGTGTTATTCTGAGAAAAGTTGTCGGCTTCCTAGGGAATCATAGACTTAGGCAATTATACTTAGGGACTATGAGCTGACACATCTAAAGGTGCATTTACACGGTGCGATATGATTTAGCATCGCACGCCAATTTTTCCCGTGTGAACGCTCATCGTATGCGATGTGTCTTAGTATGCGATGTGCCGTCGGGACTTACTTAGTCTTTTGCGATGCGGCATCGGTAGCTCCGACGCGCCGTCGGAGAACAGAGTAGGGTTACCATACTAAAAATTGGAAACCCGGACAAATGCCAAACAAAATGTACGATTTAAATGGAAACGCACGTGGCTTACAACATATTATGTTGGTACCACGTGAGTGAAGCCACGGTGCGTTCCGCAAGCTCACATACCTAAATGTAGACATTGATATTTTAATGTTCAATATAATAGTCTTAATAACGAGAATTTCATTATTTTTCTACATAAAAAAATCTTGTAAGTACTTATTTTGTATCATAATATCTTAGAAAAATCTAAATAAAACGACAGGTCTGGAGAAATCTTAACGTATGGTTACTGTAAAATGGGCGGATTATAGGGGCGTATGCCACAGAATAAGTTTCATAGTTACCTAGACTTTTACTAACTGCGGAAGAGCGTACAATTTTTGGTAGATTGTAGCGTTGTTAAATTTCAACAATGTTCTCAAGGGATCGTTAGTGGAGTGGTCTAGCGTGCGGTTTCCAAGAAGAGACATGCTGGTTCAATTCCTTGCACAAAAATTTTTTTTGCATTTTTTTTTATTTTTGCTTCTCTAGAATTTTTTTTTATGTTAATGGTGAACATCTCAGTTTCATAAACTTTTTAATAAAAACTAAAGAAAATAAAATTAAAATTCAAGGTCCGAACAGAGTACTTACTTAGATGGTAATTTTACTTAATACTATTTTACCTAATATTAGCTGTCCGCCGCGGTGTTACCCGCGATCCCTCGGGAAAACTTCACTTCCCCGGGATAAAATATGTATAGCCTATGTTCATCGGGGATAATGTAGGATTCTATTGATGAAAGAATTTTTAAATCGGTCCAGTAGTTTTGGAGCCTATTCATTTCAAACAAACAAATCTTTCCTCTTTATAATATTAGTATAGATAAGCTGGCCATTTATTATTATAATAATAGGTAATAACATTAGGGACACAAAAATGTCTGAAATAAAGATTTTTTATTTTAAGGATAATGTAGCTACTCAAATCCTTCAATCCGAAGGTCGTGGGATCGAATCCCGGCCGTGCATCAATGGATTTTGCGTTTCGTAAAATTTATATGCGCTTTAACTCGAGCTCTGAACGGTGAAGGAAAACATCGTGAGGAAACCAGTTAGTATTCTAATAGGCGGCGATGGGCTTGCAACCTGTCACGTATGGAATACTAACTTCTGCAAGATGTGGGCATGTATCAAATATGTATTTGTACATGCCTCTGACTACCCCCTTAGACAGATGTCTAAGGGGGGTACCATTTATATTCCAGATCCTTTGAATCTTCAAAGGATCTGGAATATAAAAGATCTGAGAGAATGTCTACCGCGCCTTGGGGATACAGTCGTGACCCTGTTTTTTGTAGCTACTACCTACGAACCTACCTACCTGTGGTACCTGTGGTACCTAATGGTACCGAGATATGTAGGTACATAGGTATGTATAATAACATGAAAATATAAAGCAAAAACTCAAAACTAGGTAAACCTACCTACTTACATATGTGTGTATAATGTAGATATAGGTATCTAAGTAAGTTCGTATGATGGCCGTATATGGCCTCCGAAGCCGACAATTAACCTTACCCTCCCAAGCATGGAAGCTTTCAAATACCACTAGCGGTCACCCATCCATTTACGACGACCATGAGCGTTTCTACAAAGTGACAATGACGCAGTTGCGAGTCTTTCTGTTGGAACTACCTACTATCTACCGTTGACCTAAATAGGTAAGTAAGTAAGTACCTACATTGTGATATAGGTAGGTAAGTACAAATCGCCTCTTTATTGTATTGGAAACATTTCGAAAAACTGGACCTACCTAGTAGGTAGGTCCAGTTTTTCGATTTAGGTAGGTAGGTAACTAGGTAGGTAGTACCTAACCTACCTTACCTACCTAGTTACCTACCTACCTAGTCTGCTAGGTTATCTAGCCAACTTTACATCCACAACCTACCTGTTTAAACTTTAGTTAGGTACTACCTACAGTTTTTTGAAATGTTTCCAACACTGCGTTTGAACATTGAGCTAAGTAGGTAGGTATATTATTGTCCCCCCCGAAGGATTCCAATCGGGATAAAATATAGCCTATGTTTATCGGGGATAATGAAGGATTCTATTGGTGAAAGAATTTTTAAATCGGTCCAGTAGTTTTGGAGCCTATTCGATTCAAACAAACAAATCTTTCCTCATTATAATATTAGTATGGACCCAGTATGGATAAGCTGGCCATTTATTAAAATTATGGCGAGTGCACGAAAGAGATGGAGAGTTCTTAGTTTGCAATGCAACTACCTTGGGAGAAAAAGAGATGACACAATTTTCTCGGTAAGCGCGTTGTGCATTGTGCAGTACGCAACCTCACGGTCGGTAGCGTCAGCAGATTCAATAGATCATGTTATTGAATAAGGAAGTCGAAATAGATAATTTCATTTATAAATTTTAATATTTTAGTTGGTAGGTAGGTGTAATATATTAATATATATTTGGATAAGTAAGTCTTATCTATTTAAAACTAAACTGTATAATGTACAGAGTATATTCATAAACCTTTAATATAATATTTAGGTACGTTACTTATAGCTACTACTACCACTTAAATTATTCAACATTAATTTGTATCTCACATTCACACCACCATACAAATTCAAAAACACAATACAAAAATACTTAGCGTCATAATATTCACAAAAAGGATCGTCACGGAGAAGTCGTAGCGCACTTGTTTTTAATGCAGAGAACTACATTAACAAAAAGTTTTTATATTTTTTGAGATAGGATATTATTGAATTTTTTTTTGCGTATTTGGAGGCTCTATCTGTTTACAAACAAATACTTCAAATAACTATGGTCTTAATTTTATTGGAACACTTAAAAATACTAAATTTTAGTTTTCATGCAAAATGTATTGAGAATAAGTTTTATTGAAAAATGGTTTTTCAATAGGGACAAGTATGGATATTATACTATTATTCAGGAGGAGTTCCATTGAACCGCTCCTAGTTCTAGTCCTACTGCCATCATATTTTAAAGTTTAAAACCACCAGATTTAGTGGAAAATCCACTAAGTTGGCAACACTGCTGAAACGTGAACAGAACACTGACTGAACAGTGAACAACAATGCGCTGCGTAGCGTTGGCACAGAATTCAGAGAGGCGTTGCGTTGGTAGCGTAGTGCGTGCGATGCGATGCGAGGCAAGTAGGTAGGTAGGTAGTAGGTACCTACCTACCTATTCCTCCAAGTTACATACATCACAGGTATCGCTCGCAGTACCTAGTAGCACAGTAGTAGGTAGGTACCTTTTCGCAATAGTGTACCTACTTTTAGGTATGCTAGCCAACTAGCTAGGTAGGTAGATTCAGTTTTTCGAAATGTTTCCAATACAATAAAGATAATCTCAACACCTACCTAGTAGTATTGCGAGAAGGTACCTACCTACTACAGCTGTGCTACCTACTAAAAGTAAGTAAGTTCGAATGAGTCAGTGGCCAACTCTGGCGACGGAGTTTTTAGGCCGCCTTAAGGCCTCCGTCACGGCTTAACGACTTAAATAGCCGGGACCGACAATTTAACGTGCCCTCCGAAGCACGGAAGCGCTCAGATGAAAATGCCACTGGCGGTCACCCATCCACTTACAGACCGTTTCGAACGTTGGTTAACTTCGACGATCTATCAAGAACGACTAAGCAAGCACGACCACGAGCGCTACCTTACCTACTACCTATCCGCAATACGCAATAAAAAAAGGTAACCTAGACAACTTCACATACCTACTAGGTACCTAACCTACCTAGTAGATAGTAGGTAGTTCCAACAGAAAGACTCGCAACTGCGTCATTGTCACTTTGTAGCTTCCATGCTTGGGAGGGTAAGTTTAATTGTCGGCTTCGGAGGCCATATACGGCCATCATACGAACTTACTTAGATACCTATATCTACATTCTACACAACTATGTAAGTAGGTAGGTTTACCTACTTTGAGTTTTTTCTATATATTTTTGTTATTATACATACCTATGTACCTACCTACCTAGGTACCATTAGGTAAACCTACCATAGGTAGGCAGTACCTATCATAGGAACCTACCAACCCAGATGAATATAATATAACGACACCATCCTCTTACTATACCTACCTTAATTTCGTCATATTGGTAGAGTTGTTTGAGTGACCTCTGGTGGGATAGCCCCGAGTTCGAATCCCAGTGGTACAGTAACTTTTTGCTGTTTAGAACCGTTACCGAAGCCTTCACTTTTGTCGGCACACCTGGGAGTGCCACTCAAAGTCAAAGTCAAAAATCATTTATTCAGTAGGACAGCAGGGATCACTTAGAATAGTCTTAAAACTAATTTTACTCCTGTTCTTTCGCGACCAATACCGTGAAGAATCAGAGCAACAAACACGGTCTGGGGCCTATCATTCTTTTAGGTGATCCATGGATCCATTGAGTTGGAGCAAGTCCCAAGATTTTTTGTCATCCAAATATTGAGATATCTTATAATAGGCTTTTTTACAGAGATGACGTTTAATTGTATTTTTAAATTTAGTGATTGATATATTTTGCAATTCGCTTGGGACTTTGTTATAGAAGCTTACACATTGCCCTTTAAATGATTTCATAATTTTATCTAATCTAGTAGTGGGAACAGCGAGTTTATCCTTATTTCTAGTGTTTACATCATAATTATCGCTTTTTTTCTTAAATGATTGACTGTTTTTTTTCACATCTTTCTAGAATATGATGCCTTATTCCACAGTCGACAATTGATAACTTGATATCAGCATACCACGCGTGATTTAGAGCTGTGGCTAATGCCCTGGGATATCCAACAGATTATTGAATTGTTTTTGTTATTTCCAGAAAATTGTTTTTTTTTTTCAGTTTAGGTACTGTTTTAGTTATCCTTATGAAACTTATTTTTTTTACTTGCATGCTTTTTATTTAATTACATAACTGAAATCTATAATACATTTAGCTTCTTTTGATGTATAACAGCTAGGACAAAACAAAGTGGAAATAAAATTAAACACTAAATTCCCTTGTTCCCCAGACAATTTTAATGTGTGTCACCCAATTAAATAAATTATTTTTATTTGACACCCTTTTTTTATTTACTGACAAACAAAATAACAAATAATAATGAAACAAACAAAACAAGAATAAAGAGGTTACTTCATTTATTTGCGAAACTCAAATTTGTTACTCTACCTACTAAGCAATGTTTGATCATAATAAAATGCATTTTTAAAGTCAAATAAAATCACCCTGCTGCTTATTTCCACTATGTCGCTGGCGATGTCATGCGAATTCACTGCCACTGCGGCGACGCGAAGTATTTTGCGCGCGGCCTGAAACAGTGCTAAATGTCTACTGCTGCAGTCCAACCGGCCCTTAAAAAATATATATAACAAAAAAATATATAACCAGTAGTCGGCCGTCTCGTAAAATATAGAAAAATAATATAAAAACACATTTTTTTTGTAAAAAAGACGTAAAAATTCATAATAAAGTACCTAGACGGCAAGTTGTTTCAAATAACTTGAGATAAAAAGATAAACTTACCTGTTTTCCAGACGCCGGTAGTTAGTAAAAAATTAGCGCGCAACGCACTTGACGTCTCTCTTGGAGACACCGGCGGAATGAACTGAAATTACTGCCAATCCTACCAACCTAATGACAAGGAAACGTCTTGCATCGACCAATCAGAAATCATAGTAGCAATCAAAATTAATTTGGCGCGGAAATCTGGATTACTTTGCTATTTATTCAAACTAAAAGCCAGTAATGGCCGACTACTGGAGAGGGGCCGACTACTGGGGCCTTTACCCTAATACTTGTACAAATAGTGTTAGGTAAATAATTTGTATTTGCCTCTAGTGGCACTTTTTATATAAACTCTCTTTGTCTAGATAATGTTGTGGGCTACAATATTATATTACCTGTCATGTATATTTTACCTTCTAAGTACTTAATGGTCATTTCTTACTATTAAGTTCAAATACGCTGTATATTGTAGCTGTTTGTTGTCCCTAATAAATAAAATAAAATAAATATGTAATTCATATTGTTTTGGTTTTACTCACCCAAGCCAGTACGTACATACTTAATCTGATGAGTTTGCTGACCGTAACTCACAGATTGCACATTTTTAGACTTGTACATTATTTTCCATTTCAGGGCATTAATAGGACCTTTGTTTTTTACAAAAGTCTGTGCAATATGGTTGCACAATAAATGATAATAATTTCAATTAAGGTTATTGGCAATAACACTATTTATATGTTATACGTACTCATTAGCTAAGTTGCGTGCGTAGGTATTTTGAGCCACACATTTTTCAATTTCATACATATATTTTTTCACGAAAGTTCGTGCAATATTATTGCACAATAAATGGTGAAATAAAAGTTTAGTTTATTGGCAAATCCACTAATTTTTAACTAATCATTAGTGTGTGTGCGTACGTCGGCATTTTGATAACACACATGTAAAGACAACGCCATAGTTTTTGGCGTCCGGACATCTAACGATTTAAATCTTTGACATAGGCTATATTTTATCCCGAGGAAGTGAAGTTTTCCCGAGGGATCGCGGGTAACACCGCGGCGGACAGCTAGTATTAGGTAAAATTACCATCTAAGTAAGTACTCTGTTCGGACCTTGAATTTTAATTTTATTTTCTTTAGTTTTTATTAAAAAGTTTATGAAACTGAGATGTTCACCATTAACATAAAAAAAAAATTCTAGAGAAGCAAAAATAAAAAAAAATGCAAAAAAATTTTTTGTGCAAGGAATTGAACCAGCATGTCTCTTCTTGGAAACCGCACGCTAGACCACTCCACTAACGATCCCTTGAGAACATTGTTGAAATTTAACAACGCTACAATCTACCAAAAATTGTACGCTCTTCCGCAGTTAGTAAAAGTCTAGGTAACTATGAAACTTATTCTGTGGCATACGCCCCTATAATCCGCCCATTTTACAGTAACCATACGTTAAGATTTCTCCAGACCTGTCGTTTTATTTAGATTTTTCTAAGATATTATGATACAAAATAAGTACTTACAAGATTTTTTTTATGTAGAAAAATAATGAAATTCTCGTTATTAAGACTATTATATTGAACATTAAAATATCAATGTCTACATTTAGGTATGTGAGCTTGCGGAACGCACCGTGGCTTCGCTCACGTGGTACCAACATAATATGTTGTAAGCCACGTGCGTTTCCATTTAAATCGTATATTTTGTCTGGCATTTGTCCGGGTTTCCAATTTTTAGTATGGTAACCCTACTCGCCGCGATGCGATGGCGAGTTGGATCTCCGATATCGCATCGTAGTGACGACGCGACATCGCATCGCAAGCGCAGTTTGTCGTGTGAATGCGCTAAGTCTAACTCAAGTTGGCACACCGAATGGGCGCGGCCTAGCAAATCCGACGACAAATCGCACCGTGTAAATGCACCTTAACTCACCACAAAAACATACTTTTACTGGTTCACTGGGTTCATCTTTTGATTCGTAAGTAGCCAATTTTTACGGGGTGTTCAATGAAGGTATCGTTAAAAATTTAAACTATTTACAAGATTTCATATTTTTTTATGATTACACCCTTTGCATTTTCAAATAAAGGACCTTTTTCGAAAAATCTTTTCACATCGCTGGTTTGAAATAATTAGTGACACGGCAAGATAAATCATCTCTAGCTGCTCAAAGAAACAAACACCTTATAAAGAAACAGTTGCCCTAGCAAGGTCATGATCACGGATCTTTGTGAAGCTGAAGGGCGGTTTGTATCATTTATACTGCCGTCCAGACGTTGTTTTCACGACGTGTCTGAAACTTGTGACAGTAGGTAGCGAGTGAAACTGTGAAATTGTGAAGAATTAATGCCTTGAAGAGGATTTCTATTTATTATCACTCTCAGTATTTTTTAAATGTTCCTTTTTTTGTAGGTTTGCGAAAATTTAGGGACTTTCAATGATAATAGTTTTGGATGAGGTTCAATAAGTTGAAAAAGTTCTTCTTTTTGTAATGTCACTGTTTTTTTTGAACCAGGGTGGTGAAAGGATTTTGGGTTCGCCTCAGAGCCTTATCGATTCTGGTCTTCTATACAAATATAGATTCATAATATTAACGTCCATGATTCTATGAAAGAACCTCTAAATTATAAAAGGAGTAATTGAAACGGGAGAATATTAAACCGACATCTCAAAGTCTCTCACAAATCAAGTTTATTGCGAAGAGGCAGCAAAAAATGTTGATAAATGGTGATAATTATCACCAAGGTTACAGCTAGGAGTTGAAGGACAAAAGACCGACAAAGACCCAAAATAAATTACACTGAATATTTACGATTGATTAAAGAAATGAGATGCAACATGAAGAAAGAAGAAATTTGCATGAAATTATCATGCAAAATAAATTCCATAATTATAAAAAATGTTTGTATGATCTACAAATATTTGTCTCGGGTTTGGGTGTTTCATATGTTTCATATGTATGTTTAATATGTATGCATTTACAAACAAGTATTATATCAGTCATCAGTACCCATAACACAAGCTCTGCTTACTTTGGGGCTAGATGACGCTGTGTGAATAGTCCAGCATTATTTATTTATTATTATTATTAATTATTGTTCTTTGATGCTATAAGAAAATTTATATATTTTTTCATGCTTGTATTATCTCAACTCACAGAGCGGAGTCAGAGTTCCAAGTTTGCTTATGTAATGAGGAAATTAGAGGCACACAAACAAATTAGTTGTCCTAATCAAGGTCCTGCCCTTTCTTGAGTACGTCGTCAATTGCCGAAACACTAAGATAACGCAATGGCCCATTGTGATAAAATACGGATTGGCATTACATGGGCTAAGAGCTTTATTGGCAGCAGAGAAACCGTTTCTCTGTTTGAAAGTCAAATATTCTTTGATGTTCCGATAAGAACATTATCAAGTCTGAAAGTTTGAGAGTTTGTTTGGATATTTGTATGTCTGTGCTTCATGAAAATGAAATGAGTGAAATCATTTGATTCATAGAACTTCAAAAAGTGACGTTTCATTGCATACGGCAATTTCATAATAACATGGTCGCTTAGTGTAAACAAATGTTTCGAGCCTCGCCTCTCGAATACGATTCTCGCTATCTAAGCTTTCTACTAAAAGTAGTCTTTTTTACGAGTTTCTGTCAAAATGTAAATAACCGCAGGCGAGACTCGAATGGCGAGGTTTGCCGAGTGGTATACGATTTTTTGCCGCTCGCGTGCGAGAAACTCTTCTTGTGTAACAGCCGCATTAACTACGGTAACCACAGTTTTTTTATGCATTGTGTCGTAGCGTCGGATCAGAATCTTTTGTCATATAAAGTCACCAACGCTGATGTTTACAGAAAGTATCCTATAGACGAATGTGCTTCCATCATGGATGCTTTCAAATATCTACTAAATCGCCACTCTGAACTGAAATGAATACAGCGATTTCCATGTCATGTTCCCAGAAGGTCGTCAAATTGAATAATGCTACGAGAACAGTCGTAATTGACTTCTGAGACACACGGATTCATATTTTGTTTAAATAAATCAATAAGTTTTTTTACCAAAATTGTATGATGCCTAGTAACGAGTTTCTTCACTCGTGTTAAAAGTCATACCAATTTTCCATAAGGAAAAATTCTTATGCATGGCTGGAATTTCATTCCACTTGAATGAATGAATGAATGAAAAACTCTTTATTGTACACAATAATTACAAAACATACACACATTATGAACCAATAGAACCCAACAAGACAATGTACAATGGGCGGTCTTATCGCTTCCACTTTCCACTTCTTGCTTATTTGGTAATTGTTGTGTGTATTAATCATATTTCTAAGACTAAACCTAGTTTAAATAACCAGCCTTGTGTTTTCATCTTCTCATCTAAATGAAGGGTCAGGTCGTCACCCGCATCTGATCGTTGATAGCCTAACAAAAGCTTAGTCTAATCCCAAATCTCCGTCTTATCTATCAATGGACTTCAAAATTTGACTGCCAATTACCGACATGGACTTATAAAAACTCAATTTCACTATGTATATTTGATAAATATATCTGACACGTATGGAATGCAATTTTTTTATGGATATTTTATTTACTTGGACCACCTCGAGACCCTGTCGAGCAAAATATAATTAAAAATCAGTTCACAATTGACGGAGATCGGACGTTGCATAAAGCAGCCACACTACACAAGATATTCAAGTTACAAATAAGTTGAGTGAAAAAGGGAAATAGCTGTTAATGAACTCTTCAGTTTTACGAGCTGATCCGTGCTCAGAATTTAATATTGCTGATTATCTGAGATAACAATTCCAAAAGAATTCAGACATTTAATGGTATAATTTCCAGGCAGATGTCGTAATTTTTTGCGTGTTAAATTTAAAGCAAATTGAATTACCTATTAATATTTAATCCTAATCCTAAATTTCAGATGACTTCCTTATTGTCAAACCGTGACAGAGTATCGGCTTATTATAATTAAAGACTATTAATTTTTTTTTTTTAAATAATGCCACACACTTTTTAAGATAATTTTTAACCGTTGCTAATTATATTAGTTTACTGGTGACACAAAATAATGATTCAACGAAATTAAGACAAAAGACTCGTTATTTAATTAAATGAATAAAGCCTCGAGATATAAATGAGATTATAAATATTCAAAAATGCCCAGTGACCTTCAAGCCCTTTGGAATAAGTCCACGTAGGTACCTATCCCTTTTGGTTTCAGTCACACTTTTGCAAAAATAATAATGTGCCTAGAATGAACTCATATCAAATACCTAGACGCTGCTTTTATGAGTAGAGATGAGAAAATAATAAAAGAAGACTTGTGATGACAGGTCGACGTGGGCATTTGATTTCAAAAACTGGATCACTACATAATTTATAATATTACACTGTAGACATTATCATAACAAGTGACTAAAGATGGGGCAGGATTTTATCACATATGATATTATTTTTGCCATATCCCATACAACAATGCTGATTAAGTAAAGCGGATTTCAAAATATATGCTATGGTTTTCAGGCTTTAGTTGCATTGCGTGTAACTAAAAACAAAAATGACCAGAATTTTTAAAACTTTTTAGTTATGTCTTTTTTCTTTTTTAATTCAAAATTGTTTATTTTTCTCAATACATCAGGCTATTTATCCTACATACATTAATGCAAAGACTATGCTACTTATTAACCTAGATTGTGTGAGACTGGAGCCTGCGATAGGTTTGTGAAAACCTGTGTTGCAAGTCTCCAGGCCCTCACCTTGCGGTTGCAGGTGCAATTTTTTACATTGTTCTTTAAATTAGTAGTCTTGATATTTAATGGATAAAAACAAGACTAATAATAGTTTCTTATCCCTTCACTAGCGTGTTTCGACACACGAGTAACGTGATCTTTTAAGTGTAGTTTAACATTGTTATCCTAAAAGAAAGGTTTAAGGAGTGCAAGGTCAATGAACCGAAACCCAATGAACTTATACTTCTTAGAAAAACTTTAATATAGACTAGATGCAGAAAAAACTAATAAATAAAATAATAATTACTTGCAGTCGATTTGAACACTATTTTTTTCTTTAGTTAAATTAAGTTAAGTAGGTAGGTATGTACTTTTGTATTTTTATAATTAATTAAAATGTTTCGTGTAAATATTAAAAGATGTACAAATTGAAAAAAAAAAAAAAACATTTATTTATTATAATTTATTAGTTATTTTATTTTTTAAATAAAAATAGTCCCATGGTTTACGAACGAAACTAAACAGGATCACGGATGAGTCCCTAAAGCGCACTAGACATTCTTTCATAACAAGTTTTGGCATAGGTAGCTTTGAACACCTTATAATTGTAAAGGTAAGTAAAAAAATATATTTTTAAGTAACAGTTTTTTATTTTGTGTAAATAAAACTTTCTATACTGAAACCCTGCTTATTCTTTATACTCAATTCAGAAAGAAATGAAATCTATTTGAAGATAAATGTATACTTAATGATAAAACGAACTTACCTGTATGTGAAGTTCTATCATAATTATGTGAGCTGCTCAATTCGAAGCGATTAATTTTTACTTGTAGTACTGTTTCGTATTTCCCGGCTATTATCACGAATATTTTAAAGAAATAAGAATAAATAATCTGAAAATAGAAATTATTTGAGGGTATCTCGCTACTCAAGCTCGGCCGCGTCGCCTCTGTCTTCATTAAGTTTAAAGTAGGTGCCTGAAAACATTAAGTAAAATCATAGATTAGCCTACCTAATCTATGATTACTACGTCAAATGATAAATCAGATCTTTGACAATATTATGGGAGGGAATTAAATTTACAAAGATACTGGGAGGGATATTACTATTAATCGCTTCGAATTGAGCAGCTCACATAATTATGATAGAACTTCACATACAGGTAAGTTCGTTTTATCATTAATTATGTTTCGCTGCTCAATTCTCGCGATTAATTTTTACTTGTAGATGTTCAAAGATGTCAAAATCTGATTTATAAAATTGTATCTTTCTGCAACCTGTCTGAATATATTATAGCAAACAGGTACAGTAGATGCCTATGTAAAGACAAGTACCGTAGGAAATCTTAATATTACCATCATTGCAGATTTTCTGTAAAATAATAATTACTAATAGAATCGAATAAGTAACTTAATTATTTTTATTACTTATGATATCTCGGATATAAATCCTTGCGAAAACGAATGAGAATGTGTGAATTTTACGAATGGTGTCCACATTTAAACGCTTTTTTGCCTTTGACATAGATGCGTGTCGCATAAATACTATGCGCAGTAAGTATAGACATGTGTTTGTGTCTATACCGCTCCAGTGGAGTACCTACACGTCCTATGTACTTAGCCAGGGAATTAGCGTTTGGCTAAATCATCTATAATAGATGGTAGAGGCTAATGTATGTATGTATGTAGCGTTTGGCTAGTGACTTTAGCATGAGGTTTCTTAAAGCTAATAAATAGATTATCAGACTTTCATAATAAATCCGTTCTATTTTTATAACAGATGATACGTGCAGGACACATTTACGGTTTTTCGTGTAGCATGGCCAATATTTTTTTTTTTTTTTTTTTACAATAGTTTAAAAATATTAGGCCTAGAAGATTTTATCAATTTGAAATTTTAATCAATATACAAGCAGGCATAAAAAATATATTTTTGAATTTTTGCCAATATCTAAACTCTGTGAGCTGTTACAATAGCCAACAGTGTAATAAGTTTTTCAGTCAATAATAAATTCAACGTTTAAATCTTCATTGGGAGAATTTGTGACAAAAAATCAAGAACAACATTCCAAGTAAACTCATACATTGACTGTGGTGGACGGTATCTAAAACACCTTTCATAAATCTTAGAATAATTCTATCTTCGTTTAGGTACAGTTAGTCGGTCCAAAATGCAAAATAGGGCAGATTCGTAGCAAACGCGACCACAATGTGTAAAACGAGTTCTAATTTTAAAGGCAGGGCCTTTAAAAATTAAGGATAAATTAAAGGATAATTGGGACTGATGCTGCTAAGTAATTAAAATTTTGCGCATTACATAAAGGGAACCATTCTTTATAATAACAAACAATTGTTTTTGTGCTTTGTAAGTATTTTTTAAATCTTTAATAGACGATGGGGCACACTTCTTTTAAAGAGAGCTTCTCGGATAATATTGCTGCAGCCAGGGTAAGATTTTGTGTAGTTTGTGATGTGATTAGATTAGAATTTAATAATTTTGATTTTAAAATAAATGATTTCTGATAAGTACCACCAATTTTTGAAATACCGGGTACCATGGACACTACTCAGGTGGGTCGTTAAGGTAAGCTTTTTTCGGCAATTGTTTTATTGTAGGTTTATAAATAATTAACAAAATGGTGGGAATGCATGAAAGAAGAAATCGTTTCATTTTGATGTGTAAAAGCATCAATGCAAAATTAATAATGAATTTGCTTTCCATGTAACGAATTTTAGTGTTCGATCGACTAGCAAATAAAGCAATTTCAGAAGTTCCATTTTAATTACTACAATATTTTATCTAAATACCGCTATTTTTTAACTACCAAAAAAAAATAGTTAAGGGCAGTTGCATCAGATTAACGTGCAGAAAATAATAAGGAAATGGTCAGATTGTTATAAGGCTTGTAGTAAACCAAAACCGAACAAATCTTTATGAAAACTGTACAACAAGACAATATAATTTGCAAAAACGCATAGTCAACTCGCATTCGGTTTAATTTTATGATTTACGCAATTCAAAAAACTGCAACGACATTGTCATGAGATCGAATACATATGTATAAGATGCTAATAAATATTTAATATTTTAATGATAATAAATATTTTCCTTTCCTCACAAGTTTCCAATTTTTCTGGACACTTCGTTCAAATGAGGAAACTGGACTGGTTGCATTATCTACTCGACGACCTGTAGGTATAAGATAATTATCATTTGCGACAATTCGCAATGCGAATAGTGCTGCAGTAATTCAAACACATAAGTTAATTTATGATCCATTCGCATTTTTATCAGAAGAAGAAGCACCCCATCCTGATAATGATGCGTCTGAGAAGATCTCCAAGATCATAGCTTTGGTAATGGATAACATTTTTTTTTTTTTTTTTTTTTAATTTTCTTCGACCAGCAAACAAGATCATCTTTTTAAAAAATATTCATTTTACCATAATCTTGTCATCGTTTTTCGGTAATATTACCTTCTATTTAAGAACTATTGTTTTTTGAATATTTTTAAGTGTAGCAACAGACAATAATACATATGTAGCCAATCAAATAGCAAAGGTACTCAATTCAAGAACATACTGGTATTAACAACCACATTTGCCAGATTCTCGAAGTTATCACATAATTAAAACTTACATTTTTAAGCTGCTACGAGTATGTGTAATAGGTAATGTACAGTTACATACATATTGTAGGCAATATTGTTATAAAAAACAATATTTTACACTCGAACTGCCGCGATACAGGCATAGCCTAGTGCGGGGTTCGTTGTCAATTATGTTAAGATAGGTACCTAGTAAGTGTAATTTTATGTAGGTAGTTAATATTAGGTTTTTGAAGAACGTTTTTCTTCCGGTGGTTGTACATAGAAGAACATTTATGTCCAAGTAGTTCAATGACAAAAAAATTGCATCTTTGTTTAGGCAGAGCTTTTATCGTAATTCATAATTAAGTTTATGAATTCTAAGTTGTATTAAGGCATTTTTATCTTTTCATTTACTTGCTTAATGAAGTATCGATACACAAAATATCATC
This sequence comes from Epirrhoe alternata, assembly GCA_963565295.1. Taxonomy (NCBI): domain Eukaryota; kingdom Metazoa; phylum Arthropoda; class Insecta; order Lepidoptera; family Geometridae; genus Epirrhoe; species Epirrhoe alternata. The sequence continues at coordinate 12,591,271 of OY751386.1, read as the reverse complement.
TAGGTCAATTGTATACAGCCAGCCATGTAAACGTAAGTGTTCCATGACTGGTTTCATGATCTTTGCGAATAATACCAACATGGTAGACAATTAAACTCATAGCCAGTTATCCTCTAGATAAGTAGATATAAAGGAATCAACAAATATGCATCCTTTAAGTCGACGTTAGATAATAACAAGAAGTAAGATAGCAAGTTTCGGTAACTGTTTTTAATGCAGTTCGCAGATCCTTCATTTTAAAATGAGGTGGTTTAAATAATGTATTAAGCTTTTATAGATTTAGAGTAAATCTGTTATCACCGTTTTTCTACAAGAAAATACTAGATACAGAAAAAAAAAAAAAAACCATCAGTTCTATTTCATCGAGAGATAGGATGTAGAACCGAAGTGAATGAAAGGTATTTTATAACCTTGAGCCCAGAAAAGTACATTCGGGTAGGTAATTTTTGAGTTTTGCCAGACACGTGAAAAAATATCAATCTGTCTGCAGGCTTGGTTACCTGAGTAGGTATCCAGCGCCTCCTCTGGTTCTTGTAATGGCATGATGCCGGCTAGCACGCGATGTCGTTTTTCGCGATGTCGTATTCCGATTCGCTTTCGCGCATTAGGCACGTAGCAGAACCATCAGGTATCACATAGGTAATAATAAGCAAGACGCATTACCTACTGACCTGCTTTAATAGCATTTGGTTTGTAAGTATATTTTCCCTGATAAAGCTGACAAGGCTACCAACGTGACTATCTCGTGCAGCTAGAGAAAAGTATTTTTTCAATCTATTCTGAAGAACATCGACCAGCCTCGCCGCAATGTCGCTGTGAATATCCTCTTCGACAGCGGATTCTTCCTTTAGCGCATCTCTAAGCAATAAGGATCTCATCATCCAATGGTTCAAGACCACCGCAGCTGCAGGGGACGTTAATAATTCATGAGTAACTTTCGTCGTCTGTGGCGTCGTCTGTGGTGTAGCTTTAGCAACATAAATGTCTCTTTCATTGTCAAATTGCTGATAAATGCAATATGGTCACAGAGAGCAGAGTCTGGTAACAGGAGTTACGCCATCAAACTCGTGAAGGAAATGGTCCCGAAAACCATTCGCATCACTAGGTACTCATATAACACCCATTAGTTTAAAGTATGTATGTAGGTACAGGTACCTATCTAAGTAGGAAGGACCTACGATTCATATTATTAGTATCGAATGTTGTATACTATCTATATAGGTACATCTTGGTATGAGAAGGTAACAGTCCCCAAACGTACTGTTCGCATCTCTTATGTAAGGACAATTCCATATTATTAGTATCGAATGTTGTATACTATCTATATACATCTTGGTATGAGAAGGTAACAGTCCCCAAACGTACTGTTCGCATCTCTTATGTAAGGACAATTCCATATTATTAGTATCGAATGTTGTATACTATCTATATACATCTTGGTATGAGAAGGTAACAGTCCCCGAACGTACTGTTCGCATCCTTAAGGAAGGTTTATAACTGCTATGCCACAGATGCTATTCCATAGGTGTGAGATAAGATAAGCCTGTACCGTATGCATCGCATTTTTCTATTTATTAATAAAATATAAAATAAATATGACCAATTGATCATGACCCCAATGCGCGTTAGTCATCTCTTTTTATATTCCAGATCCTTGGAAGATGTCTAAGGGGGTTGTCAGAGGCATATCTAAATATAAATAGGTACGTGACCATGTAAATAGGCAGTTATATAAGTACATAACTAATGTGAAGGTAACAGTCCCAATGTACTGTTCGCATCACTTACCACAAAGCCAGCTAAAAAATAGCCTTTTGTTCTTGTCGGGTAAACGTGATAAGGTGAGCATTCAAAATCAGGTGATTATTTGCCCACTATTAAGGCATAGGTAGGTATAGTAGCGCAGCAAGTAGGATGGTAGGTATTACCGTACGCTGCATATTTTGTTTACTTACTAATCACCTAATCGTACCTCTAGCTGTATGCACAACGGTAAGCAAGAACAAATAATTTGCTAAAATTAAAACTCACCGACATCTGATCCAAAACTTGTTGTTTTTTACGTTTACGTTAGTTCACGTTTTTTCCGCTTTCTCCTCATTTTTATAAACTCAATTCTGAAAACACTAGCTGAAAAAACCTACTAAATATCAAAGAAAACCAGAAATTATCTTAGCGTGAAACAGCCGGTACCGCACGAAAACAGGTAATGAAGACAGAGGCGACGCGGCCGAGCTTGAGTAGCGAGATACCCTCAAATAATTTCTATTTTCAGATTATTTATTCTTATTTCTTTAAAATATTCGTGATAATAGCCGGGAAATACGAAACAGTACTACAAGTAAAAATTAATCGCGAGAATTGAGCAGCGAAACATAAGTGGCTATAAATTGATTAAAAATTCAAGAGATTTTCAAAAAGTAGGCCACCACCCGTCCTTCAGCTAATACAGTCTATCTGATTGTGGAACAAATCAATTTTATTCGGCCTTCCTTGTCTTGTTGTTCATGCGGTTTATGCAACTTTGATTTATTTAATCACGCTAAAAAACTTTTTCTATAGAATACTTGACAAAAAAGTAAAAAAAAACCTTTTTAAATAAGAAATTAAGTGTTTGAGGGAGGCTTGTGGCTATTCTTTGATCTGAGGATGATGAATAAGAAATCAAAAACGTAATTTTACCAATTACGGCAAGAGGAAGGGTTATGATTTCAGCATGTTAAACTACGAAGTACCTCGTAAACTACCAAATTAAGGAACAAGGGAGAGTATTTTGTGTTTTTGTTCTTAAACTTACCAAGTTTTTTTTTTTTTTTATGTTGAATGTTTGATTTAATTTAGTGTAAAACTATTATTTTACAGAAAAAGCTAACCACTTTCTCTAGAATAGTGCTATTCAAATTGTTGTTATAAGTGGAGTACTTTCGGACCCTTTAAGTTCTCTCACTATATGCGTCACTATCGTGTGGGTGTCGCGTAGTAAAAAACGTGACGCGTCGAAAAGGCAAGGAACCCATCATCTTCACAATATGGCACCTCACTGCTTTACAGTCCACTATGTAGGTACTTCTAGTTAAGTTGTTGCTTGTTTCATTTTAAACGTACCTACACATAGTAAAAAAAATATACGTGATCAGGACAAAGCGATTGGCACAGTATTGTTGATTTTGCTAATAGTCGTTGCAAAAGTCATCTATACTAATAATAATATTATAAAGAGGGAAGATTTGTTTGTTTGTTTGAAAAGAATAGGCTCCGAAACTACTGGTCCGATTTGAAAAATTCTTTCACCAATAGAATCCCAAATTATCCCCGATGAACATAGGCTATATTTTATCCCGGGGAAGTGAAGTTTTCCCGAGGGATCGCGGGTAACAACACGGCGGATAGCTAGTTATTTATAAATAAAAGAGTATAATGAAAACCAAGAATTAATTAATTGAGTCAGATTAAGCACAGTGATTTCCATGACATGTATAAGGAACATAGATAGATAAATGGAGGAAACAGCGCTGAAGAACTTTAATAAGCTTACTGCTATTACAAATGAGAAAATTGGACAGATTGCACTTGGACGAGTCTATCCTATCAGCGCTTCAAAAATAATTCTAATTTTTAAATTCTGCGGATTTCTAATTGTGTCACAGTGATGACAAGGTTGTGTCGGTTGCCAAGCACTCAGAAACCGATGAGACAGCAACCCAGATCGCCTAGGCCCAGGCCCTTGGGTCAGCGGGTCGAGAGAGGGATATTGGCCCTTAGATTGCTGTTGTCGTGTGTCAATAAGGCTTAGAATCCCTTGACGATACGATGCTGATTTTAGTAAAATTTTACTATGTGTGTAGTTTCTGTCATAGTTTACAATTCAATGTTCCAATTGATTTAAATATAATGACAGTAAGATTATGGTTGTGTGTCTTACTTCTAGGCAATGGCTTCCCTTTCCTATTTCCAGTACCTTCATGGGTTCCAAATATTCTCAATCCACATTGAATAAAGGGATTAGAGTTTTTCTATTTGGTTCTCAAGTAATTTTCTGAAATGAGTTCCGCCTTCAACATCTTCAAATATTGGTTTCCTGGAGCAATTTACTAAAATCTGGGCTAAACACATCCTGCCAAGAATCCAATATGAATTCTAAATACTCCGTATGTATAAACACTTTGTTACACAAACAGGAAGGAAGCGAAATTCCCTTTCCTTTCGTCCTAATTATGAATTTGGGTCGCGTTATGTGAGTTATGATTCGGTCTAGCTGAAAATATTTACATACAAATTATACTTTTTTAATTACTTACTAAGTAATTGACAAATTCGTATTAGGTAGGTCTAATGGTTGGCAAAGTTTATGAAACAGACAAAAGAGGAATACGACTATCTCCAAGACACAGTACCTCGACATCCTCAGACCAAATCAAGATCCTTTGATGATAGCTAAGGGGATAGTCAGAGGCACCCAAATACATGTCATGTTTGACAATGCCTACATATGCTGACGCTAGCATTCCTTATGGGTTTCTAAAGTTAAATTATTTACAAAGTCTTAGAAAAAATAGCTTTTTAAAGTGTGAAAAATCAAAATGTAGATCAAATCCTATTTTTAGAAAAGCCTCGCGGTAAAATTGATCCAGTTTGTTTCTTCAGTTGATACCTACTTAATCAAAGTTTATACTCGTAATTATGTAATTTGATTATGTATGCCAAATAAGTTATGAACAATATCGTGTTCTTCCCTCCTACGCAACAAAGTTGCCAACTCTAAGATAACATTATTTAATATTTCATACGTACCTAGGTACATTAAAAACACAAAAACAGTTTTTACCTCAAAAAGCTTTAAAATATGGACTCCCACTAAATTTATTTTTAGTTGATCGCCTAAGTAGCTACCTATTTTGGCCTTTTTACAAGGAAACACATTTTTAAGTAAGTACAATAGCAATGATGTGATAAGCTTTTGCGATTATCCCCATGTTTTCAAAAATTTATAAGAAGCTACACTACATTCAACTTAAATATTCAAAGTCAAATCAAAGCTCATTTAATTATTCAAAAGAATCAATACTGCATCGCTCGGGTTACAAAAACACAAACAAAAGCTCACCTAGATAAATCACTTACCATTCCAAGAAATGGCACGGATCGGGTCGATGTAGAACCAGGCCAGTGGGCCAACGACCGTGCAATGGCAAATGCACTGAAGGCTGAAACTACAACTAAATTTTAAAGGAGAATGGCCAATTTAGACCAGCAATCGCCACAGTGCACTTCAAGGGGCCTTCATACACTTGATTAGTAGATTGGTACACCACGTGCGATGCCAAATGAGTTAGTGTAGGTCGTGTACACTTTACCACTTTGCCAAGGAAGGAGCTTCAGCATCTTCAAGCTTACAACTCAGAGGGAAAACCAGTAGGATGAACACAATGCAATCTGAATGGCTTCTTAAAAGTTTTATTTTTGACGACGTGAGTGGTAAGATAGTGCCAAGGCATGTTTGGATATTTTGCATGTATAGGTCCCTAGTCTGGTTGTTGGTAGAGAATAAAGGATATTTTGATATGTAGCTGTACATAGATAGATAGAAGATAGAAAATACTTTATTGTACAACACATGGACATTACAAAATACAAACAAAGATACAAGAAAACATTTAAAGCGAAGTACAATGGGCGGTCTTATCGCTGTGAGCGATTTCTTCCACACAACCTTAGGATGAACTGGATTAAAGGAAGGCAAAAAGTGTGTTTATTAATTTGTTAGACAGTGAACATTATTTTGTTTTTCATCCTGGTCAAAGCTGTGTGCAAATACGCGCGTTCTCCTTTAAACAAGTTTACAAGTGGCTAATAAAAAAACTTCGTTCCCTAAAGGGGTATGTTGTTCATGGTGAAACACGTTACATACAAGGGTACAAGATAAATAAATAAATAAAAAAGTAGGCACTGTACAGAACCACATGTACAAGTATTTGCATTTTACACCGTGTCCCAGGAAATTGGGTCGCGGGAACAGGGTTTTCGAGGACCTTATGGCCAATCTTGTCTTGGCCTTGACGCTTTGTGAAACCAAGGTCTTAGAAAACGGTAGGGTAACATATGTTTTAGGGTAATTTAGAAACAAATACATATTATTAGTCGCAGGCACATTATTGGCTATAGATATTTTAAAAGGACTAATATATCTCATCTTTATTATTTAATAGAATAGAATTCTTTTTTTTTCCTTTTTTTTTACTAACATTAATATACATTTCATGTAGACTTTTAAGCTAGGCTAAAAGCCATACGTAAGTTGACTTTACTTAGGATCGAGACTCAAATTTACTAATTAACAGGCACTCAAGAGCAATCAACAGTTATTTAATTTTCCTTGAGACGCTCTCACGCGGTATATCTGAGTATTATTTTCTTGAGTTAATTAATTAAATTTTTTATCAAAATTACCTACTTATCAACATAAATAAAGCTCTACCTACCTTTAGAAGTTTTAGGAACGGCATACATTAATATTGTGCGTACAATGATGATAGCGAGCTGATCTGATGATGGAGTCAGGAGTTGTTCAATCTACTGTAAGATTTTCCGTTTATTAGGGTCCACTCTAGTGTTTTTAGCCAGACATAATGTGGCTTACGTGAGCTCTTCAATATTATTTCAGTGAAAATGAAAAAAAAATGAACTTGGGAAATACTCAAAGAAAGAAGGCTTATTATGTAAATCTCGAAACCAAACCTAATCCCTAAAGTTACCAGCACCACAAGTTCTTAAGTCAAGTGAAGTGCTTTTATTTACTTTACCAAACTTGAAGCCATCAGGATCTGAGCTTAGAAACAATATTAATTTTTTGCTTTATTATTAGGTCTGTGTTGTATTTAAGGAGATGGATGGACCAAGTAAAGGGAGCGCTGGACAGCCCCTAAATGAGTGCACGAGAAAGACCACCATCAGATACGAATGGCGCAGAATTGTGAAGCGAGCCACACAACTCCAGACCTGACGACCACGACCACTCTGTCAAGACTGATATAATAATAATAATAAATAATGCTGGACATATCACACAGCATCATCTAGCCCCAAACTAAGCAAAGCTTGTACTATGGGAACCAGATAACTGATATACTACTTATATACTTTTTGTTCGTAAATACATACATATTATACATAGAAACACCCAGACCCGAGATAAATATTTGCAGATCATACAAACATTTATCCCGCGGCGGGGATCGAACCCGCAACCTTCTGCGTCCCAAGCGGGCTTTCACCCACTGCGCCACAGGGTCGTATATGAAGAAGAAGTTGTATTTAAATGTACCTACGCATTGTACATTGCCACAAACCGATGAGAGAGGAGCTGTTATCGCACTTGGTGCTGGCAGAAAAATAAATTCTGCAGTATATAGTTCCTCTTTTGGCCACCGGTCCAGATAAGTTTGTGGCACTGATACGTCTACACACTCAGAGTCGTTAATGGCTACTTAAATCAATTCCTAGTTATCAATTTATATGAAAAATCTTTACGGATTTAAGTCGCGGAATAAAAGTGCAAAAACTGTAATTTTATTTTACCTTCGAGGTTAATCAGGGACACGTCCAAATATTTGGCTTATGCCCATATTTCGCTAAATGCTAATTGTCATATATAACATTGACGGGTCATGAGAGTCGCCCATGTATGCACAGTCAACCTCGACCCCATATACCCGTACACAATCTCCTTTGGTACAATGAGTGTATAAATTTACACTCATTGTACCAAAGGAGGGAAAACGGACGAGCTGACTGCACAGTTGGTGTGCAATGCAATATGACAACTGCACAAAAACTGCGCGAGAGCCAGGCTGAATTAGTCGGTATTATGCTCAACGGCATTCGTGAAGTTAGGCTTTTCGATCCGCAGTAGACGATCCTTCATAAGAAATTGTCTACTGAGCATTGACAGCTAACTTCGCATGCCTGGATTCATTGGTCGTACTGTACGCTTGCCGTTTGCCGTACAAATGCTGCATCTCACTGCATCAAAATTGTCAAATGCCTGCTCAGTCCAATTTCTAAATGCAAACATTGATTGTGCGTGACTGTCAACCCTATATGCGATTGAAAGCGGGCATATAGTTCAACCTCAATGCACTATTTACTCAAGTTGGAAAACATTGGTGAGTATGGCAATCGGGGAAATTAAGGCTTGAATTATTACTATTAGCATACAGAGGTTTATAAACAAGTTGGGGTAAAGTGGCTTATGCATTTTGAGGGCATATATGGGTGAGGGCAGGTCTTTGTTTGCTTATGTCGTTTGTCTGTGGCATGTCCAAAAAATATAAACTTCAATACACACGGCTGTGAAGATGGTAATGTTTTGTAAACTTTATTATTGCTTTTGGGTAAGAATGAATGAATGAGAATTCTTTATAGTACATCTTAAACAATAATAAATATAACAACTTAGTGACAATGAACGGCCTTATCGCTAATGAGCGATCTCTGCCAGGCTCATCTTTAGATGAAGAGGAAGTTTAGTACATTGATGCCTTTGAAGAAGATTTGTAAAAAGGCTAGGTATTTTTGAGAATTTTTAAGTGGAATTTCCAAAGAGACGACTACTCAAGATACTAAAAAATTAAAATGCAAATCAATTAATTGTTCCTCGTATCATAAGAAACTCAACGCCTTTGGGCGGCCTTAAAACATCATCACCAGAGTCAGCCACTCTCACTCTACCTAGGAACAGTCGTGCGTTTTTCTAGTCTTCTCTCCTAGCATAATAAAAGCTTGATAAACAACAAAAACTCGTCTTGAAAGAAATTGTAAAATTTTTACCTCTGATCCCACGCAAACGCCTTTTAAACCTTCACTTTAACCGTTATTCCGACAGAGATATTTTATAAAACTCCTGTTGACTTTTCATCGAGTTTTATTCTGTGCTTTGGGTTGTTAAAAATTTGCGACCGTAATAACCTAGGACTACTCCTAGGTTATTACGGTCGCACGACCTACGACTGACCTAGGTCCTACGACCTAGATCAGTCGAGCTAACTATAGATTACACTACGGGTCTATAACCACCACTGAATTGGGCACACTTACGACTAGCAGTTACTGGATTAGTTGAGCTAACTAGAGATCGTTTTCAACAATTAACTGGTTCTTTCACCCACAGCTGGTCTACTGGTCCACTGGCTTTACTCTTCATCATCGTCCACAGCCAGACTTTAACCACAATCTTATATGTTTTACTATTAAGTCGACATTATACCACTCCATAATTATTTGCTCTTTCAAAGAGATTTTGTTTAGCGTTTTATAGGTGCATACCTAAAGTATACTCTGATTTGATCACAATAATTGAAGGTGATTTAAATCTACTGTGAATTAAGTATAATAATAATGACCTGGGTGAATTAAGTCTGCTAAATAGTGTATAGTGTGCCGCGACTCGGCAAACGTAGTGTGGGACGCCTTCCGGCCAGGTGGAGTGACGATCTGCGAAAGGCTGCTGGCAGAAGCTGGATGCGTCGAGCCGAGGACAGGGCGCAGTGGCGCTCATTGGGGGAGGCCTATGTCCAGCAGTGGACTATTAGAGGCTGATGATGATGATGATGATGATGATGAAATAGTGTACTAAGTTCACCCATGTGAATTACCCCAGGTGAATTAGGTATACCGCCGCCTTTTTTCGTCACGGTTTTAGATAATAACCCACGACTTTTAGATAAATAGGTAATAGCGGTAGAAAATGACGGTCATGGTTTTTTTTAAGAAAGCGTAGCGTTACATAGATCCATAGTACGTAGCGATGTTCGCGCGTTTCCATTTCCATTTGAAGCCGGCTTATCTAATCAAAGATGGCTGCTCTTGCAAAATAGTTCGCTCGTGTGCTGGAACATTTTTCTATGTCATATTTACGGGAATTTCAGAAGATCTCACGTCACAAAGCAAATAAACGATTGGGCGAGGAGTGTTTGTCCTAAACACATTTAAATCGACTTGAAAGCTAAATAAGTCATCCGTGTTTTTAAAATTCTCAAACAACAGTGTCTTCCTCCTGTCATGTTACTAATTCTTACAAACCAGTGTGGTGAAAGGCCTTAAAGTGCACACCAAAGAGGTTCCAAGAAGATTCAAGACTTTCATCTCCGGTTATCGTATAGAATACACACCATCTTGTCCAATAGAATTCAATGGTAGTGACCTTCAACTTGTGCCCTCATTTTCTCCTTACACATGCGCCAGCAGCTTCTCAAAGGCACTCCTTTCTAAAACGAAACGTATGCAATGTGTGCATGGCTATTGAGTGAGGTGTAGACTTATGCACGATAGATAGGGAAATAAACATGGACTATTTTCTACGCTTATAAACTAGCTCTAAATTATAACGGGCAACCTAATTCCATACTATCCATCCATACTTATAAATGTGAAAGTAACTCTGTCTGTCTGTTTGTTATCTTTTCACGCCCTAACCGCTAAACAGATTATATAAGCTGAAAGGCATGAATTAAGCTTGTAGGTAGCTTGTAGGTATACAAGGGAAGGACATAGGCTACTTTTTATCCCGAAAAAAATAAGTAATCCTGAGGGACCGTGGGTAACGTATTAAGTAAAAGAAAATGCCATGTCTACTAGAATCAGAAGTCTATTCCACGCTCTGCTAACTTCTTGCATATTCAAAAGGGCTTATGTATTTTATAATTTTGCACATCTTGCGAATTTTAAAATATGCTTATGTTTGCACAATTCACATTGTAACTACCTTTATTAGAATAAATTGTACGAAATTTTTCTGATTGCTTCATTTCTTCTACCAAGTCTAAATAATGTTTTCTTTAGTTTACAAAATAAGCCGATATACAACAAACAATGTATTTTGCAAGTTGGATCAGTATTTGTGATCGTAGACAATGGATAGGACGATGAGATTGAATGGTGGCCAAAAGATAACAAATAAAACAGTCGTATGAGTTAATCATATTGATTGATTGTACCTATCCGCATGGTATTCGGATCATTGGAAGAAAAAAAACAACCCTAAGTGATTTTGCTTTGATTCTTCAAGGCTTTAATCGCGAACAATTTAGAAGAATAATCTATACAATTCTAAATGATCCTAGTCTACTAAACAAGTCATTTTTAAGAGATGAGTTGATCCTCAGCTAGGGGTTGAAGAATTATACCAGAAATGCAAGCTTCGTTTTTCCAGTAAACTTAAAATTGAATAAGATTTTCGCTTCGAAAGTAAAATAGATTGGGTTTGAAACCATCTCAATTTTAAAGGAAAACGTGAAACAGATGTAAGTTGGAACCACCACTTTTTAACGACCATTCAGGTAAAAAAATAAGAAAACTGTATCATCATCATCATCTCCCCGCCATCCCATTTAAATAACCTGAAATTAAAATGGAAATATGGAACAATACCTTTGTATTATAAAACTAAGTAATGTTTACAAGTATAAACTGTGGATGGGTATTATAGTTTTTTGAACTTTATCCTGTACATCAAAATATATTTTAGTTCATAAAGAAATTCTTTGGAGTCAGCTACGATGCCTACATTCTCGATGCAACTTGAATTCCATTCCAACATATCAGAATAAACAACATTTATTGTAATTTGAGATGAGGTTTTTGACACTAAATCCCTTTTTCTAGGGACAGACGGACAAATCATTTCAAGGATAAGCTTGTTTTTATTTAGTCCCTGAGTAGAGAGATTATACGGATAAGTAGAATCACTGCCTGTCGCCGAAACACATCAACAATACGAAGACAGAAAGCTCTTTTTGCACTCTCACTAATACAATAATAATGAATCATGTAGAAGCACAGTAGTAGGTTCTATACGTAGGTTTTGAAGATTATATTACTATTTTAGTAATTATACAGGATGTAAAAAGACAACTACCGAAAATGAGGGGTTGCAATCAGACTATGATTACAAACATATTTTTTTACTTACTTACAGAAAATAACCTAAAATGACAAAATTTTAGGTTATTTTCTGTTATTTACTACTAGTACAACATTCATTATAAGACCATACCTACCTAATAATTACATTTATACAAAAAAAAAAGTTTAAACTCAAAATGCAGCAATTTACATAAAACAACGCGCCTATGTACCTACATACGCAAACAGTATTCTTCAAACGCTGTCTTCTCCGGATGTAATGATTTTTTTAGGAAAATCCTTTTGGATTTGGTTGTATGTTAGGATGCTACCCCTTTCGGCTTCAGTAGACGTCTTTTTAAATTTTTCTAAGTATGTTTATAACGAATAAACTCAAAAACATAGGCTAACTTATATCCCGGAAAAGGGAAGTTTTCCCAAGGGACCACGGGTTACGCCGCGACGGACCGCTAGGTTGTTCTTAAGAAACATTTTTTTGTAAAGGGTTTAGACAAGTCCTCAGCGAAAGTGAAAGTTTTGACGTGACAACGTCTTATAATTCGATAGAGCCGGCTGCACGCACGAAAAAATGCGGCGTTACCTCGCTCTGAGGCGTTGTAAGGCTTGAAGTGCAAGCGAGAGCGCGGAACGAGCGACAAAGTAGCACAAACGTTGTCACGTTCAACTATCGTCAGTAAACCGACTTTACAGACAACCAATTTTTTTGGTCATCCATTTGGTCCGCGATAATTGTATGTGGTTCCAAGGCATGGTGTACATTCTCACAGATCAAGTCTCTCAAGATCCTTTGAAAAAGGGAGTCATCAGATACTCATAGGCACATGCTCACAACTTATTGTACTTGTTGAAAGTTTATTGCTCGTATTTTAATGCACGGAGCCAAACAAAAAATTCATTGAAGGCATCGCCGGAATTCGAAACCACGACCTATAGATTTAAAGTTAAGGCACTATCCAAGTTAACGAACGTCCAAATCTAAACAATGTGGGATAATTTAGCTTAATATTTTCTAAAAGAGTCACTGACCTTTTCAGGAAAATGTTGAAACACTGTTGAAGTAATCAAGGGCTCTTTAACTAATGAATGTAAAGCTGGATTAAAACCGACTTTTGGAAAAAACCTTTAGAGGCCCTAGTGTTTGCGGTTTACTAATTATTTTAATTTATAATTATTAAGCTTTATACAATCTTGTGTCATTGTTTTATGTGATTTTATTTTAATAACTTGTAAGTATACCTTAGGTGTATTTACAAAATATCGAAAAAGTATACAAGTAGGTAATGGATGGATTGTATGAAGGATGAAAAAGAGTGAGTGTTGAGATGACAGCTGATAGAGGAGAATGGCAGAAGAACACAAATATTGTGCTGACCCCACGTAATGCGGGACCAGGGCAGAAAGATGATGATAATGTTTTTGTGATGTTCTAAGCAACCGTATTCACAGTAATCTGATTCCCATATTATTATATTATTACAAGCATTACTTACTTTGGAGCTAGGTATTTCACTGTGTGAAATTCCATTATTAATTTGATGGACAAGAGATATTAGGTATCGTAATATTTTAGTATTTTGCACATACTTTACAAAATTCTCTGGCAGGAGGCCAGGATAATTATAATTTATAATAATATTATTTTTATTCTGGTTCAATAAACATGAACTATCACTCTATGTGACTGAAGTCAATGTTTTGGATTAAAAAACTAAGAATGATGGTGATGAAAAAAAAACTTATTTTTTGTAATAACTTCTCATGGAAATTGCTTCATGGAGATTTCAGACAACACCACAGAACTCCAAGCAATTTCCATGCAAAATAAAGTTGTAATCTCGATCTGTACCTATTACACGGCGGTTGAGCATCACAAGATCATCAAAACATAACATTCGCCACATTTGGGCCAAAGCTGTAAAAAGAACGTTTATTTTTACGTCGACCTTAACTAGGATAGTCACTCAAATTGTAGACAATTTTCCGTTCCGTTTGCTTACTTGGCTTTGGTTAATCAAATCTACTTACATTGTTGTACGTAGGAGAAAGTCTTCGAATACCTATCTGGTTTTAAAAATTATTTCTCAACTATTTAGAATTTTCATTTTACAGAGTTTTTTTTTAGATCCATAAAAAAATATGCCTATTACAAAGCTGACTACTGTGGTACATATGCTTCAACACGTAAACCTATAAACATTTAAAAAAAACCGCGTTTGAAGATTACTATTTGCGTATGTTCTAGGCGTGTTGTTTTACGTAGGTGGCTGGATTTTGAGTTTTGGCTGTTTTTTTTCTTTTATATAAATGAAATAATTAGGAAGGTATGGTCGGTCTTATTATGTTGTACTAGTAGTAAATAACCGAAAGTAACATAAAATGACTAAGTCAAGTCAAACTTTTTTGGAGTTTTTTTTTCGCTAAATGGTCTGATTGCAACCCCTCAGTTTTCGGTAGTTTTCTTTTTACACCCTGAATATTTATAATATTATGAGTAAATTGAATTGAATTGGTGCAAGTTATCCATACCACACGTTACTAATGAGTTGTTCAACTGTCATTGAGAAGTAACAATTATTTGTAGATCAACAACAAAAGCGATTAGCAAAGTGCATTTTCCACGCGACTGTGCGGGGTCATTGACCGCTGCACAGCTGACTAAGGAACTTGCTCGTAGGTTTTTCGCAAGAGTTTTGCTGTCGGGGACACTTTTTACTTGTCAAAAACAATTTAGGGAAACTGCTTATTCAGCGCTAGATTAAGGTGGGATAAAGCTCATTCAATAGATAGCGTAGGAAATCTACGATTTTGTGAGTAGTCAGGGGAAATAATTGCATTTAATAAAAAAATTACCAGACTCTGAAATGCAGGAAATTGTTTTTCTTAGAGAGAATAATATTAAAGCACATTTTAGTCTCGATCGTTTGGTTATTAGACAAAATAATGATATGAGATGGGCATTTTGAGTGAATTAAATGTAAAATTTATAAGTAAATTTAATTGATTTATGTAATTAGTTTAATATAATGAGCAAATATTGAAGCATCTTTATAAACAAAATTGTAGGACCTTCTAACTTTAAGTAATTACTTAAACAAGAAAAAAGTCCTTCATCATCAAAAGATTCCTAATCTTAAATTACTCCTAAAATAACATTCCTTGAATCTCTGCAAAAACACAAAGTTATCTTAAGTTTTAAGAAACAAGGTTCAGATTGTCGGTTCCTTTTAATCAAGTTTAAGTTGGATGAGCTTAGATGTACCTACTATGAATCGAACTTTTATAGCTTAAGTCTAGCAGGTGCAGGTGCATTTTATTGAACCGATAAACTACCCATTTCTTATGATTTAAGATAACTATTCGTTTTATAGGTACCTGTATTACATATTTTTTATATTATTTTTCAAGAAAAGTATATTTACAATGATTTCTCAAACTAGCAAGACTTTATTTTGCAGACCATTTCTGATCATATTATATTAGTATTTTATCTATCGTCTTCATATTATCTGCCTGTTTAACCATGGCCACTTTCTCTACGATAGAATAGAGAAAAGTTACATTTGTGGTTAGACGAGTTTGAGTAATATCGTAGTTATGGAAAAGATCCTTTTGAGTGTTGAGTGTTGAGATGACGGCTGATAGAGGAGAATGGAAGAAGAACACATGTTGTGCCGACCCCACATAATGTGGGAAAAGGGCAGGGAGATGATGATGGAAAAGATCCTTTTGCCTAAACAAAAATGTTATTTTACTCTATTCTTATAGAAAAGGGTGGTTATAGTATAAAAATACCTAGAGCTGGCCGACTTATGAAAACTCTTCTACAAAATATTCTAAAAAAAAGTAGTTACTTTACCTAGGATCGTCCTCATTCATATTGAGAAATTGGACTATCAAAGTTTACATACAATTCCAATTCTCCGCGCTCTTTCGGCCGAGTGACCCGGAAAACCGCGAGTGAATACAAAACGCGAATCACTCTCCTTTTGAGGCTATGTTTGGTGCCGACCCACTCCTTAAACAAGCTGTACTAGATACATGTAAAAAACGCCTCTTTACCAAAAGGGTAGAATAGATCACAATTTTTTTGCTACGATCCTAACCCAGTTTGGTTTGCATCTTGAATGAGTAGTGAAATATTAGCAGACATTTTGTCTGTTTAGTTTCATTCTATTCAATTTCTATTGGTATTCGTTGTTTCGTAGAGGAAATTCTACTATTGTGAGTATTTAGATTGTTGTAATTTTTTTATCATATAGCATTATTTAATTATTTATACTGCCTCTGACTTTTCCTTACCCTATACATATTCAAAGGATCTGGAAAGCATAAAAAGTTGTGACAGAAATTCCAACACGCCTGATATAGTAGGGCTGGGGATCATGTTCTCCTAATAGACTCTCTACATATTCGCCGATGATAGACGAATGTCGACGGTTACGAACGTGTAAAGGACCTCATCGCTTGTATTCGCCTGTCATCTTCTATCCAAATAATAGTTCGACGTATAGTTTTGCAAAGTTCGACGAATGTGTTAGAGTGGAGATAGCCGAAATACATTTCATCATCATCCGCAGCCGATAATATTCCACTGTTGGGTGTAGGCCTCCCTCTGTTCACGCCATTTATTCCGGCCCTGTGCCTCGCGCATCCATAATTTATGAACTTTTTAATGACGTCGACCCATCGCGCGATTGGACGACCACGATTTCTACATCCGGTTCTCGGCCACCACTCGGTCTAAGTCTTACTCCACCTGCTGCGACTTCGTCTGGCCAAGTGTCCGTAATACATTTACATAGGTTTTAAAAGATTACTACGTAGGTAATAAGTCTTTCATATAAAGCAGCTGAATCAAAAACCGATTCAAAAATAGATTTGATACTTTTAGCAAAGTCTGGTATTGATTGAACTCGGACTAGATTCCCTAATAGCTCGGCTAAAATACCCGAGCCACAACCATTAGTTCTTTACAAAGTAGAACAAACTATTATTTGAACTCAAACTGTCATTATTGAAATATATGAGGTGCCGTGTCGGCCTAGTGGGATAGTGACGCGACTTTTGATCCTAGAGTTTGTTGCTTGGTCTTCCTCAATGATCATTTTTTGCGACGCAATATTGGGAAACACAAAACTCAAACATCAGGGTAATAAATTATCCTGTTGCTATCCTTCTAAGTTTATAACTAAGACCCCTCGCAGACTACAGACTTTCAATCGGCCGAGAGTTGAGACGTACTTCTCCATACTCATTACGAGCCGAAGTATAAACCGTCTCAACTATCGGCCGATAGAAAGTCTGTAGAATGCGAGGGGTCTAAGAGAGTGTGCTTTTGGTATATCAAGTCTCGTTGTTCTCGTAGAAACTTCAACGTTTTTTGTAATTAACAAGTCAATGGATATATTTTGTGATATTGCAAAACTTTTTTTTTTAAGTGAAAACTTCTTTGGGTGCGTTTGGCAGTTTTGAGATAAGAAAAAAATCTTGGATTCGCCTCGAAAAGGTCACGTACGAGTCACGTGACTGCTCACCGACACCGGGTTATTTGTCAAGTTTAGAACCGTTCAAGTTTTCGCTTCTGCCGCTTTTTTTCTACGCTTTTCTTCCAAATCCAAGTGACAATATTCAAATAAGTTTCGCAGGCATTTTTTGGATAATAAGAGAATAAAAGTAATGACTAACGTACGATTCTTGAAGAGAAAACATTTTATTTACGCGTCATAAAATCTCTTAGACATACAAGACGATAACTTCTGATAAAATCAAACCAGGAAAAAACAAGCCAGATCGGATCATGAGAATCCATACAAAGATCAGTTTACAATGAAAAAATATACTTCTGAAGAAGGTGAAATCTATTTTCAGTTTTGACTTTGTAAATTCATTTAGGGCATGGTTTTTATAGCCGACTTAAAAATGACTAATACTTATGTTCTCTGAAATATTAGTTTTTTGTTTGAAAGCCTCTTCCAAGGTGGTCTCAGTACCACGGTCAGGATCTTTTGTAATCTGATGTAATCCATTCATGACTATTTGAAGTATTTTTGACAACTTTTTAAAAAAAATATTGTTCAAATTGGAAATCAACGTCTGGTCAAGCATTTGCATCGATTTCAATGTCACCTTTTATTTCTTCAGTTACGACTGTCGAGAATAATAAAACCAATTGAACGGAAGTCAGAATGGCGTCTACGGTTTTGATGGCCTCGAAACACATTTTGTATGAGACCTAGCTAGAATTGTCTTATTTTCAGTCAAAGGAAGCACTCGTAGTATACCATGCTTAGACGTTCTTGATGCTTCCGTGCTTCGGAAGCACCCGTTAAATTGTCAGTCCCGGATATTAAGTCGTTAAACCATAACGGAGGCCTTAAGGTGATCTAAAACTCCGACACCAAAGTTGGCTACTAACTCATACTTGCTTACTTCATCATCATCACCACAGCCTGACTTCACCCACTGCTGGATATAGGCCTCCTTAAGCTTGTGCCATCATCCACGGTCCTTGCTCACTTAGTCAAAGTAAAAGTCAACAATCACTTTCAGTAGGACCGCAAGGATCACTTAAATTAATAGGAATAATGTGCCTTTGACAAAGGCATGGCTATGTGTGTAACCTATAGTTACGCTATAGCGTATGTCGGTCAGTTTCGAAAATGCTAGATCTAATCTAGCTCACTTATATAACTCGGCAGGGCAGGTAGCCGCCCCGTGGCCCACATCTACTAGTGGGTTCATGACCTGCATCGCTTGACTTCGCGGAATTGCGATTCACAATGCAATTGGCAAAATAGTTAGACTTTTTTTTCATAAATCATTTATTCCGTTTTTCTTGGTAAAAAAGGGGGAAATATCATCAGAGCCCTCTAATTCGACGATAGACGAATGCCGATGGTCACGTATGGAGAGCCTCATCGCCTGTATTCGCCTGTCATCGTCTTTCCAAATAATAGTTCGGCAAATGTATAGAGTGGCCGACTGGCCGTTATAAAATCACAAAATTTAATCACACTCACAAGGTTTGACTTTGGGTCAATGAACTTTTCGACTTCATCAAACAAGTCACTTGATTTGGTTGAAGTTTTTTTAGGATTTATTTAAAAATCTAGGAGTCATATGAAAAATAATCTGTTTGCAATTGAGATTAAATTCAAAGGATTAAATAAAGTTAACTATCAAAGTAGCAATTTGATGCTGGGGACTCAACTTCGTCTAATACTACATTAATGAGCTCGTTTTTTGACATAACAAGTCAAATTGGCAAGACTCACCTAACTGGCACCTGGCGCGGGCGTCCCATTCAAATGTCTTAATAAATGCTTGGAAATAAAGCAGATAATATTAGGACACACGGTATGTCATTCCTGTAATAGTATGACAAATCAAGCCTATTCCATCTCAAACAATGTCTCAGTCACTACAGCGTCCCGTTGAGTGTAGGCATGGATTGCCACATGACGCTGTATAAACGTAAAAAAACGTAAACGGGTCACGACTGTATCCCCAAGGCGCGGTAGACATTCTCTCAGATCTTTATATTCCAGATCCTTTGAAGATGTCTAAGGGGGTAGTCAGAGGCATGTACAAATACATATTTGATACATGCCCACATCTTGCAGAGTATTCCATACGTGACAGGTTGCAAGCCCATCGCCGCCAATAAGAATACTAACTGGTTTCCTCACGATGTTTTCCTTCACCGTTCAGAGCTCGTGTTAAAGCGCATATAAATTTTACGAAACGCAAAATCCATTGATGCACGGCCGGGATTCGAACCCACGACCTTCGGATTGAAAGTCGAGGTACAACCCCATTCGTCCAACACGGCTTTATAAATCATCTAATATAGATGTAAAGGCCTAACATTTGAATAAAATAGGTGTGACCTGCGCCTTAGTACCAAAGAGACAACAAAATATAAGGAATAAAGATTGAGAAGGAACAATAAAACGAAAGTCTAGCCTTATTCCAAGAAACAGTAACAAACAACAAATGGAACCTTAAGCCAAGGTTCGTCCGACGCATCAGACAGACTCTCCATCAATACGCGGACGAAAATCCCGCAGATTCCTCTAATACTGCAATTTCGTCGAACTTTGCTTTTGAATTACTCAAAGCCGTTTATAATTAAATTCGCCATTTTTCTGGTCAACGACCGTAAGTACGTTTTATTGGTAAAAGATTCGTGGCTATTGTCAGCCGCCAACAGATATAGTATGAAAGAGGTGTGGCGAAGCTGTCAAGCGTTTTTGTATCTTATAACATTGTTCATAAGTCTCATCGGTCGGAGAGGCGAACGAGTACCGGCGGGCAGTCTTCTCGTGACCACGGTAGCTGTAACGCTACTGAAACGTCGAGGTAAATAAATAAACAAATGTTATACCTACGCGATTAAGTCCCGTTACAAAATTTAAAATGTCTTCGAGTCGCGAAAGTTTAAAATGTGTATTGTTCATAAGGTTTATAATGAAACTTATTTGACTAGCCTCAATTTTGTTTGACTGGCTCCCACTGAAGCTTGACTTTTTAGTTTTAAGATGGATCACATAGACGAATGCTAGGCCCCAAGCCGTGTTTGTTGCCCTGATTCTTTACGGTATTGGTCGCGCAAGAACAAGAGTAAAATTAGTTTTCAGACTATCCCAGCGGTCCTACTGAATAACTGCTTTTTGACTTTGACTTTGAATGT
The DNA here is from genome assembly GCA_963565295.1 of Epirrhoe alternata. Taxonomy (NCBI): domain Eukaryota; kingdom Metazoa; phylum Arthropoda; class Insecta; order Lepidoptera; family Geometridae; genus Epirrhoe; species Epirrhoe alternata. Next base: position 12,570,660 of record OY751386.1, on the reverse strand, counting down.
CTTGTTTTCGTCGCGTCGCGTCACTGCGAATTCAGTCTGCATTGAGCCTAAGGGTCGTTTCCAGAATGTTACTTAACAAAATATTTGAATTAAAAGCTCTGAATCCACTCGTAGTCTCAAATTGTTAGTCTAATACAAAATCTGGGCATGTGTCTATTGGACGTGCTTCCGACTAACCCCTAGATTCATAGTTTCTGAGTCTCATAGACTGTCTCCAGATCCTTGAGGATAATTGAGAACCTGTTTTGTTTTCTTATTGTTTTAGTTAAATTTATTAACGAATATTTTACGCCCTCGTAAAATTGTAAAATTTTACACTACGTTTTCCAAATAGGCCAAAACACGGCTATTTAACTTTACCACACACTTTAAGTTGATGAAATTAATCACTGAATCCATAAAGCTAACTTGTTAAATTGCTTTACAGCTTTAGGGCCCATTTGTGTGAAGTTAATTAAGGCCTAGAATCAACGCACTGCTCATAAAGTTTTTCTGATGCATAGAAAAACATGATAATGATTAAAAGTATGTAAAAGATTTCATATTTCTGTCTAGCAGATATTTAAAGATTTGTAATTTAAATAAAAGATTGATAATTCGAAGATGTCTCATCACAATGAATAAACTTTATGATCAAAGCCCAAACAAGAAAAATTGATTATTACAAAAAAAAAATACCACATAATTCGATTGAAAAGGTATTGAAGGATTGAAAGGACCAACCCAAAACGAATACTAGAGGAAAACTTGTAAAATCATCAAAACAAATGTATTCTCATTTTAAACCACACGTAATCCTGTTGACTGCTTAAAACAGTCAGTGTATCCCAGCCTAATTTAGATGCCAATTAAACTGTTTTCTAAGATGGCCGTAGATTGATCACCGGTGACCAGCCCCAGCCTACCCTAGGGGGTGATGACTTTCAAATGACGTACTTGTTTTGGAATGACCAACTAAGGCAACCTAATGCCCTAGGGTCAGAGGCCACGCAAGACCTATTTTGATTTTATCAGCCATTTTTCGTATATAATGACAGTTTGCAACATCAATCATTTTAAGGTGCTAAAAACCGCACATTTTATATGCTACAATTATTTTAATTAGTTTTTGTTAATATCATCGTAATAATATTAGGCATAAACTCGTAATTATAATGTAATCATGACATAGGCGAGTGATAAAAAGTGGTGTTTCTAGCCCTTTTTAAAGACTTATATAAAGTTGTTTTGTACTAATATTAGGACACCTCGTAAAGTTTCAGATGGAGATTGAAGTCTGTAATTATGGCTAACCTAGTGGTATCCGACACGCGGCTTCATGCATCGCTAACGCCAAAACGTATTGCTTCGCTAAGACTATTGAATCTCACATTCTGCCGATAACTTAGCGATGATCGATTCCGCTAATCGTTTACCACTTGTCCCTTAGGACCTATAAAATAAAATGCTCTTTTGAGACAGATTGTAATCAGAATAGTTCGAAACAAGTATCGAGATCCTATCAAAGCTGACCTCGGGAGTTTCTGCAATCTGTCATACTTTGAACAACGCTCAAGTTTTTCGGGATTCGACTTTGAACGGTCTTCAATGGATGACCAGTCAATCACTGCCAACTTTGTTTAGAAGTACCAACTGGTGCTTGCGACGCTTGATACAAACCAACTTTCAAATCTTTCTATCTATCTAATCAGCCCACATCTACCCACTGCTGAGTATATCCTCCTCATTCTAATCCTCCTCATTTTAACGTCACCATTTCTGACCCTGCGCCAGTCGAACCCATTGCATTCCCGCTACTGCCACAATATCATCAGACCATCTGGCTGGTGGTCTGCCTGGTGTTCTATGACCCTCGCGTGGCCACCTTTACGAGATGATCATTTTAAATCGCCTACACTCAATGGGATGCTGTACTCGTAGTGTCGGGGACATTTTGATATGGTATAGGCTGGCTCAGCCACTAAATCATCCCCTCACTGGAAATATATGGTCAGGTTGCGTGTGGAGCTGACTAAGCTGCGAATTGCCTGTACCTCACGATGATTTCCTTCGCCGTTTAATCGCGTAAATGCGTATATAATATACACACATACGCATAGAAATCTATCAATGCACGGAATTTGAACTCGCAATCTTTGGATTGAAAGTCGAGAATGCAACCCATTAGACCAGCCGGGCTCCTAGGCAAATAAAGATCTGTGAAAACATTAGTTCTTACTTCGAACGTAACCCCGTTACATCAACCCCAGTGTTATAGATAAGCCCGAAACTGCCGACACACCCAATAGGAACGATTAAGGTCAAAATAACACTAACAGTTTGGACCCAACTGTTGCCTTCTTCCATACTGAATGCTTCAGGATTTTTGTGATTGTTAAACAAATCAAAACAGGTTCACAACTGAATCCTCAAGATGCGGTAGACATCATAGAACAAATTACTCAAGATCCTTTAAAGTCTATTGCGATTTTCTTCATACGATTCGTTTTAGAGTATAATGAGAAAACGAATAGAGTGCCAAGTTTTAGTTATTAGAAGAATGTTAGGTTTCAATGTGGAGGGATGTAGCAGAAGAGGCAGACCAAAGAAAAGATGGATGGACTGTGTGAAGGATGATATGGGTAAGAAAGGAGTGTTGAGATGACGGTTGATAGAGCGAGCGGAGTGGAAGAGAGAAACCTGTTGTGCCGACCCCACATAAAAGTGGACTATGGACAGGGAAACGATGATGGACACCTCTCAAGTGAAAGAAAGCTATACCATAAGCGCTACGCAATGTGAGTAAACTAGGGTGAGGTATTTTCTGTGTACAATGCTGTAGCATGCAGTAATGTTGCTTGACCATTTAAGAAAACGTCTCTGTAGTATCTGTTTTTAGTTCAGAAGTAGATTTGGGTCAGTGAACCCAATTAGAGCATTTTATATTTTTTCAATCGCCAGCCCTCAATAAATGCTCTAATGAAAGTAATTTGAAAAGACGTTTGCATTATAATGACAAGCTTAAGATAATGTCGGGGGCTTGTGTATTTTGAGACTGTTATTTGAGATACCTACCTAAAGAAACAACCTTTTAAAGGATCACAATTATAAAAAATTGGTTGAAAAGAATTGTACTTACATTTACACAATACCATTCTTGAGTCTTGCTTTCTCAAACTCAACGGAGCAAGAGCTAATATTCTATGGCAAGAGGCAAGAAAAAAGCCGTGTTGGCCGAATGGGGTTGTACCTTGACTTTCGATCCGAAGGTCGTAGGATCGAATCTTGGCCGTGCATCAATGGATTTTGCGTTTCGTAATATTTATATGCGCTTTAACACGAGCTCTGAACGTCGGAAAACATCGTGAGGATCCAGTTAGTATTCTTACTGGCGGAGATGGGCTTGCAACCTGTCACGTATGGAATACTATATTCTGCAAGATGTGGGCATGTATCAAATATATATTTGTACATGTACATGCCTCTGACTACCCTTAGACATCTTCAAAGGATCTAGAATATAAAACATCTGAGAGAATGTCTACCGCGCTTTAGGGATAGAGTCGTGACCCTATTTACGTTATGAGGCAAGAATGGTATGCCAGAAGTATCATGTAAATGGCCTTTTATCATCTGCTTGATTATTGTATTGTTTTATTACAACACCCGTTTGTACTCGCCTGCTACGCCACCGAGATCAACTTTAATTTTTTGAGCTGCCATGAGTTTTTTCAGACTAAACAAAACACTGTGAGCGTTTTGTTTGTCTTTGGTCGCCATTGTCCATTCTCCTCTGTTGACGCTTGTCATAGTCACCCATATTTTTTGTGGTTATACTGACTCAATCGTTGTTTAAACCCAGGACTACCTTGACTATAAACCCCGTGTAAATCCATGAATAAAAACATTGTAAAAGAAATTATTACGACCTAGTGTGAGCGTGTTTACAACGCTCTTACAAGGTTATTACGCTTACAATCTTGTAATGAGGTAGAAGGGACCTTAATGAACATCTGATAAAAATGTTAATTAAGAAAACTTGAATTAGAACAAATGAATCGCGAAGAGCATATATTATGCAATACGTTTTTCATACTAGTTGTATGTTTGTTGATGATATTTAATACTAGCTTCTGCGCACGGCTTTGCTTGCGTGGTTACTATATACACCTATTCCAAGTTTCATACAAATCGGTTCACTGGTTTAGGCGTGATTAAAACACAAACATTATATTAGTGGGATTTTAAAGTAAATGGTGTTAAATTACTTTTCGTGGCATAACACTATAAATGAGTGCCGTTGAACATATGTCCATTAGAGGCGGCTAAAAATCTTGTAGAACGACTCTAAGTTTGTAAAACTTGTTACAACTTTCAAAGTTAGCAGATTTATAGATGATTTTCTTGATCAAAACAATATACCCATAAATAGGTAGGTAGGCAGAGTAAGTACACCATTTCAAGTACTTGTTCTATCCTTACTGATGAGAACAGCTCTCCTGCTCGTTATTTTTTACGATCATAATCCCAGTAAATGCGTCCAGTTTTATCAAAACAACGCATAACTTTTCCAATTTCCATATTCATTTCGCCGAAAATGTGTAAATATATCTTCATTGATCTGTTCACTCAGACAAAGGTATCAATGTGCATAAAATATGCAAAACTTGCATACCTATAGTTCAGTGAAGGTGACACACGAACGATTTTATCACTCTATCCCTTTATTCGCTATGGGTAAGAAAGGAGTGGATATGGAGATGACGAGTGATAGAGGAGAGTGGAGAAGGAGAACATGTTGTGCCGACCCCGCATAAGCGGGATAAGGGCAGACCAATGACTTTATTCGCTAGTGAAAAAAACGCACTCCATTTGTTGCAACGATACAACATTTTTACTGCATGATGATTAGAAGATATAGTCTTTACATACATACATAAAGTCACGCCTCTTTCCCAAAGGGGTAGGCAGAGACCACGGATCTCCAGTCGCTACGATCCTGACACACAACTTTCGCCTCATTCACTCTCATTACATTCTTCATACATGCTCGTCGGTTTAGGGTACTTTTGACCTGGCCCTTCTCCAAAATGTCGCCAATTTGATCCAAGAAGGTTCGCCTAGGTCTTCCCCTTCCAGCTGTCCCATGCACACTCGCCTCATACACTTGCTTTGTCAAACGATTGTCATCCATCCTCTCTACTTGCCCAAACCATCTTAACATACCTTTCTTGATCCTCAACACTACATCTTCTTTCACTCCACACTGTTCCCTTATCACACTATTTCTCACTCTATCATTCAACGTTACCCCACACATACTACGCAACGCTCTCATTTCAACAGCATTCACTCTACTCTGATGTTTTTTCTGCCACACCCAACTTTCACTTCCATACATCAATGTCGGTACCAACACTCCTCTATGAACTGCCAGTCCTTTACTGCCCTTAAAAAACACAGGATATCCACTGTAACCCCGAGGCATGACGAGGCACGGTAGACATTCTCCCAGATCTTTTAGGGAAAGAGAAAAATAAGATTCTGGATCATGCTAAACATAATTTAATTGGTACTTTTACTAAATATTGGCTAGAAATAAGATACATTTATTATCAAAAACACGCTGCTTCATATAAAACATCTTCATGCTACAAATGCACTTTCTAAAATATTCAAAGGAAGATAAGCCACTGCATGAAACGAGATTTATTTAACGGTTCATAAAAAGACATTTTTAAAGGGAATTCCTTGGAAAATATCAAGTTCTTTACCCTGGGAACTAATAAAGTCCTAAGATCATTGTATTTTATGCGTCTAACTAGATTCTAGACTTTTGTATGAATACTAAAGATACATATGGCATTCTCACATGCATATTTGCAATTTTCACAAATCTGTAGTTTTCTTAGTCCAAAATACAGTCTCTATCACAGTAAAAACGACTTTATCACATACGCGTATGCCTGGAAATTGCTTGCTAACACGACTGTGTCCACTTTTAAGATAGGACATTGAACTTATTATATAAAGCAAATAAAGAAAAATAAAAACAAAATACATTTTTAAGGTTTTTTTTACAGTTTGAAAACGTAACAACGATTAATTCTCGAACATAATTCCCGTGTAGGGAGAGAGTCGAATGGGGAGATTTAGGGGAGGCCTACGCCACAGAGGCGACTGCTGCGGAGGCGCTAGAATAAAACGCTTAAAATAAATAAATAAATAAATAATGCTGGACTTTTCACACAGCATCATCTAGCCATGACTGATAAACTACTTATATAATTTTTGCACAAAGAATCAGCATTGCCATTCAGCGTGGCAACGCCGCCAGTGTTTTGGGCACGCTTTCGACTGGCAGTGACCTGGATCAGTTGAGCTATCTATAGATCGTTTTTACGACGATCCTTAGATAACTTGACTGATTCTATTGTATTTTGTAATTTTATGTACATATTGTAGTAGCTTAGTTTCTGTAAATAAATTATTTTTGTTTATAAATACATACATATTATAAATAGGACACGAGACAAATATCTGTAGATCATACAAACATTTGTCCCGCGGCGGGGATCGAACCCGCAACCTTTTGTATCTTAGGCGAGCCTTCGCCCACTGCGCCACAGAGGTTGTCAAAAAAACTATAGTATAGTAAAGTGTAAAGTGTAGAGCATAATTAGCTAAGTAACTTATTTCAATTGATTGTAAAGTAGTAGTAGAATAAAGGCTTTTTATTTTATAGTATTTACTAACAAAAGTTTTGTTGGGCATGTTCAAGATCATGCCTAAAATGATGACGTGAAAACCTATTCTTATGTAACACGTAGGCGCTATTTCCCGGTAAACTATTGAGCATAGATTCCTTACTTTATTGTCTCGCCTTTAGTCACGTACGTTTTACTTGCAGATTACATTGAATCTTGTGATATGAAGCAATTTTTTTACCTGACAGCCAAGGGAGGGTTTGTTTTACGCGCGTATGTAAATGACAATTTGCATTGAAATTATTGTTGAGAGCATTGCTTTGCTTACAATGTTATCTGTCATCTGTTTTGCTGTTTTATCTGCGATAGGTATTCAGGCCCTTACTAATAAACCTAACATAAAGTTGTGTCATGCATATCCTATGAATTAGTTTAAGCAAGACATAACTTAATGTCAAGTTTATTAGTAAGGGCCTATGTTTGCAATTTTAGGTACACATGAGAAATTTACTGAAAACAATACTACAAAAACTGTTTATTTTACTTATCTTGTTCTCACGCAAGGTTTCACAATTATTTATATCAATATAAGTTATATCATTCCAGTTTGAAAAAAAGCTGCTAATTAAACCAAAAACTCCTACAGTTTCTAGTGCATTAATTTGCAGACGTAGCGATGCTTATCTCAATAAATCAAACCTCTATCTTTTAATTTCTTTTAAACTTTCCCTTCTTGGCTTTTTCGTTGATCCTACCAAGGTCATGACTTAAAATCTTCAAGGATTCAGGATTTGTAAGAAATGTGTTTTTGTATTGTTAGGTTTCGTTGAGTGTAAAATATATCATCATCTCCCTGCCCTTTTCCCACATTATGTGGGGTCGGCACAACATGTAAAATATATGTCTGAATATAAATAACACCATTTCATAAAAGTTATAAGACCCTACAAAGATGTTCAGACATTCAAAATTATTGTTTTGATGATGATCTTAAAATGAAGGTTAATACTACCACCAAAACATAAATCAATATGGCAATTCCAGACATTTTTTTTATATATATTTGTGTGACAATGTAGGTACTATGCAGAATAAACAACTAATGAAAGGTTCATGTCACATTAACTTCATCATCATCATCATCATAGCTTGCCTATAGCAGTCCACTACTGGACATAGGCCTCCCCTAATGAGCGCCCTGTCCTCAGCTTCTGCCAGCAGCCTTTCGCATATCGTCACTCCACTTGGCCGGAGGGCGTCCTACACTACGTTTGCCGAGTTGCGATCTCCACTCAAGAACTCATTTACCCCAGCGATTATCTGTTCTTGAATCAGTTCAAAAGTTTTGTTACAAAAAACATCAAATTCCCAGAAGGCCAGAGGTATAACCACATCACACGCTGATAGCTAACAAATCTCTAAGTGCTTCTTGTTCTTTGCGGGGTCTGTCTGGGGCACTGACCGATTATAGTCCATTTAGGTATATACCTACTTTGGCTATACACTACGACACTACTAAACTTTCCAGTTTCAGCGTTACGAATAGTTGAAATCTAAATTAGTTCTAAGACTATTCTAAGTGATCCCAGCGGTCCTACTGAATATATGCTTTTTGACTTTAATTCGTAACGCTAGTCTGCGAGGATAAGCGAAGTTTGGCACGATCAAAAAATGGATGAGTGCCCGCTAGCAACAAATAAGCCAGCGAAGTTTCTAGGAATGTACTTTTTTATTCTTCCAAATGTAAAAGTAAAACTAAAATATAATAATAATGCTGGACATTTCACACAGCGTCATCTAGCCCCAAACGAAGCAAAACTTGTACTATAGGAACCAGATAACTCATATATTTTTTGTTTGTAAATACATACATACATAAATATATATTTAAACATAGAAATACCCAGACCCGAGATTAATATTTGCAAATCATACAAACATTTATCCCACGGTGGGGATCGGACCCGCAACCTTCTGTGTCCCAAGCGAGCTTTCGCCCACTGCGCCACAGAGGTCGTCAATAATGACTTTTTTGTAATATAAACACTGAAACAGTGGCCTCAGTTACAAAATTGTATTTTCGTTGTGTTTGCTCCTATTTCTACTTCGATTAGATACAACACAGACCAGCCTTCAGTTAAGTAATTAAGATTCAACTCGGTCTGCCATAAGCTGTACAAGTTGCCACAGATAATATCACAAAAACAACTTATTTAATCTATTGCTGATTATACAAAGAGATTTTTTTATCTAACGAATTGAATTAAGTGGACTTTAAAGAAGATTTGTTAAGTCAATTTGTTTAAATACCCAGTTAACTAAACCATGGCGTCGCGGCGTCTGTCGGGTGTAGCAATTTGTAAAAAAATATCATTTTAGATGTTGGTTTGTTTTCACTGGTAGTGAACGTAATAATACATTCGTAAAACTCTTTTAGTAACATTATTTGACTTCAGTACTTTAATGTTTATTTTTTTTAATAACAAACTTTAATTGACCGAGCGAGCGAAGCGAGCGAAGCGTCTCAGTTTCGAGATTGGCCAAAAATGCTTTTGTCCTTCTGTCCGTCCGTCTGTCAGTAATCGCCTACAGGTCGCATTTATCAACCGATTTTGACGAAAATTGGCACACAGGTTCCTTGATTTATTAAAAAACGATTGTCGATTGCGATTTTTGATTGGGGTGAAAATAGGGGGGAAAAGGGGGAAGTTTGCTGTAGCGTTATTTATCGACAGATTTGAATTAAATTCATAAGGCATATTAAGGACCTAATTCTACACAAGTTGTAATGAAAAAAAAATCCAAAAGGGGGAGGTGAAAGGGGGGAAAGTGGCTGGATGTTTAAGCGTTATAAAGGACGTTTTTTCGTAAAATGTATACCTACCTATACCAATCAGACTACGCAATCCTCTCCGCCTTCACGAGACAAACCCGTTGACACCAGATTCGACCCCCTAGGACCAAAGGAACGCGAGTAATCACTAAAAACTTATTCCTCTCTTTTGCTTAAAAGTGTACATAGGCATAGGTAAGCCTATAGGATAATGCAAAGCACCTAAATTTCAATTTTGTTGGCGAGGTCTCCTGTTCTCACAGAACCACTAGTATTTTAAAATGAACAACAAAAAAATTGTTCTAAATAAAACTTTACAATAACATCAAATTATTAACGAAATATTTGGAAATAACGAAAAAGTTTATATAAGGTAACCTTTCTAGAAACTTTAGAAACTAAGTCAAGGCTTGTATAGTGTATACAAAATCTACAGACCTAGTTAAGGCCTGTGTACATAGCCATAAGATACATAATAACTATAAACTTGAAGTTTATCTTAATGCCCCTGAAATTAGATACCCTTTGATGTACACAAACATGTTTGCTTACGTCCCGCGGTGTTACCCCCCTTGAAAATACTTACATCATTTACTTCGGGAATTTTATATTTAATTTTTTTATATTTTAACTATATGCAAAAAAAAATTATATTAAAATAACTGAATTCAGGAATTGGGTTCATAAATAAAATTGAAATTATTTATTTGGTATCAGGTATAGGGTACCTTATACCTGATACCAAATATAGGTACCTTCTTTATAGGTACCTTCTTTATTAATTATATAGGTACCTTCTTAACAAACTGGTTAATTTGAAGTATGATGTTAACAACCCTGGTTCTAGACTATTGTGAAAACCTAAAGTTTCAAATTTTATAGGAAATTATGATTACGGATACAGTATCCCTAAAAGCACAGGAGATATTCTCTCAGATGAAGATAGTAGTGAGTTATCGCTCAAGATTCTTTCAAGAAAATGTTGTATTTAAAATTGTTTTTAATATTTTGGGTATATAGTAAATTTATTTACAGAAGCTAAGCTACTACTGTTCATAAAATTACAAAATACAATAGAATCAGTCAAACTACCTAAGGATCGTCGTAAAAACGATCTATAGATAACTCAACTGATCCAGGTCACTGCCAGTCGGAAGCGTGCCCAAAATACTGGCGGTATTGCCACGCTGAATTGCAATGCTGATTCTCTGTGCCAAAAAATCGCCAGCTCTCGAATCACGCGACGCTTGATTATTGATATTAAAGATGATATTAAAAACATTGTTTCTTAGTACCTTTACTAAGAAAATCTCAGTATCAATATAGCAAGATAACTTTTTATAAAGATGTCTGTCACTAAAATTGGATACAACTTCCCTCCGGTCATTGAACTATAAATGAAATAAGAAAAACAAAACCCAAAACCAAGCGATTTATTAATAAAACAGACATTTCCTCTTCAAATATTGTATTTGCAATAACAAAGTAAGCCTCTACTTCGAGGGGCAGTCGTCAATAGATTGTCACTTTATTTGATTGGCACTGGAGCTTCACTATTTAGCTTTTGAAGATGGATCGCCTAAACTAAAGCTAAGCAAATTTCCCTGGTTCTCTACGGTATTAGTCTTAAAACTTAAATCGCCTCATCATCATTTCAGCCACCTAGCGTCCACTGCTGAACATAGGCCTGCCCCCTCGATTTTCACAGCGATTGGTCTTGTGCAGTCTGCACCCAACGGCTCCCAGCAACCTTTACCAGATCGTCTTTGCATCTAGTGGGGGGCCGTCCGAAAATCGCCTGCTCTCACATAATTTATCTCGTTGAAATATGTACCCACAGTGTTCTTTGCTTAAATGAAGTAGGACATCTGGGTTATGTATAATTTCGACATCATTTATGGCGACATCAGTTATTATTTTATTATTATTTTTTTATTATGGATAGATCAATCGTGTTCGATAAATTAATAGCTTTTAGAGTCACTTAATTTTGTTGAAGCAGTAGTTCTGTTCTGATTTACTGAAAAAAATAACATCGATGCTGCTTTTATTTCAGTAAAACAACCTAATTGCTTTTTTGTATGAAAAAGTTTGTCTCTGATAGTATTTGAACCCACGACCGCCATAGAAACAAATTACTACCCCCGAAACTTCTGAACAAGGTCCCTACTTATTTATGTTTGGAAATATTATTCAAAATCTCTTCACAGTGATGGATTGAATAGAGATCTTCATGAATTATGCGAAATCACTTCGAAAATCTTTTTGTAGACAAATAAAATTACCTGTATTCTGTATCGTAATGTTACACAAATTTAAAGCCCAAGCCTTATTTCCTGTTCGCTTAATAGGAATTTTCCTAAGGAAGTTACTTACTGCGAAAATTTTATTGTTTTTTGAGGGCAGTGACTTGTAATTGCTATTCAATCAAATAATTTTATTATATTCTAAGCAGTATACACTGTAGAACTGACGGCCGTTGGCAGAAAAGTTCTCGAGTGAAGGCCACGCACCGGAAAAAACACGCACAGCAGAGGACGGCCCTCCACTAGTTGGAAAGACGATCTGGTAAAGGTTGCTGGGAGCCGTTGGGTGCAGGCTGCACAAGATCGATCGCTGTGGAAATAGATGGGGGAGGCCTATGTTTTTGTGGACGCTAGATGGCTGAGATGATAATGATGATGATGATACGCTGTTCGAATTCGACTTTGAAAAACTACATTGTCCTTTAACAGAGGACAGCTAACTTATCATTTCTTTCTCAAGATTTTTCATTTAACTGAAAAATATACAGACCTTTTGTCCACAAAACTCGACTTAATCCATATAAATAGTTATTGAAAGAAATAATACTTGTCTTTGGGTCTGTCCCGCTGTCCTACAGCATAACTATTGCTTCATCAACAATTCAATAGAGATCACAACTTTGGGGTCAGATGCAGTAAGTTTATCCAGTACCTATCTTCTCAGCTAGATCGACCTTAGACCTTATAAGACATCATTTATGCATGTGTGTGGAGCTGGTAAACCGTGGTTTTTATATTTACTATCACCACTTAAAGAAATAAAAAAAATTAAATAAAAAATCTGTCCTTATTTGTTTAAGGACAGATTTTTTATTTAATTTTTTAATAAATAACCTTGTGGTTATTTGTAAAACACCGGTAACCTCTCAGGACTGTATTACTATCATCATAAACAACAACTTTTGTTCTATGACTTTTCAAAATTCATCATTATTTTTTTCATCAGATTTTGATACAAAATTAAAAATATTTAGATTGAACGCTATAAATGTTACGAAGCCTATGCGAAACAAAAGATAGCGATAGTACAAAGTGAGGGGAGCGGGGTTGGGGCGGCGGGGGCTGAACTGTGTTGGATAGGACAATGTTTTAAATAAGAAAACGAAATCTTGAATGTTTGTTTTTGGTAAATGTATTATGTTTTGTAAAAAGTCAAAAGTTGTTGTTAATGATGATAGTAATACAGTCCTGAGAGGTTACCGGTGTTTTACAAATAACCCTGTATTGACCTACTTAATAAGTTAAAAACAAAATTATGTTATAATATTATTGTACATTCTTTTATTACTGCGAGACATTTCAGTGACATGACAGTAGAGATTTTCTAAATCCGTTTCAGCCTAGTTATGAAATGTCCCTTAAATCTTTTCTTAAGATTTATGGGATAATTCTTATAAGATTTGCGAGCCTTTGTTAATGGTTCTATCTCATGTCTTGCAAATCTGCGTTAAAAATAGATTAATGGCTAGCCTAAATATAAGTGGTAATGACCCGAGAGGTCATGAGTTCAAATCTGTCCGTGCACTCGACATTTTGTTTTGATACTGAAAAAAGTGTTGAGATGACGCCTAATTAAGAAACAGAATAACATAATGGCTAAGAAATAAAAAATCTTATCAGAATTTTCAATTCCAACGGGATTCGAACCCGCAACGATCAGACGATCCTCTTAAAGCCGGAGTGCCTTACCGCTCGGCCACGGAACCCTCGTCACAATCGAAATCTTTGATAAGCTCATATTTATCGATTAAGCACCGGTAATCGGTTCGAATCCCGTCAGAATCGAATGTCAAGACTTTTCATTTTTCAATGAAATACCTAACTGTGGTTTAACACTAAAAAGTACAAAAATTATAGAATAACATATAGATTATACGAAAAATTAAATACGGGTATATGTTGGCAAGATTAGCCAATAGACATCTATCTGCAGTCATCATCATCACTAAACCAATAAAAGAATCATTTGCAAGCCCAAATGTGTAGAATAGTTATGTCTTGAACCGTTCCCCGTTCCGTAACCTTTTAAACTGTGAAGGAAAACACCGTTAGCATCTAGCCCGTGTGAAAATGAAACTATAAAAATCGCTATCCTATTAATAACAGATTGCTAGCGCCATTACAAGTATTTAATGTTTTATGAAGTCTGGTTTGGAACATAAGAGGTCCATAAAACTAACAGTTCCTTTTACGGTTTTTAATATTATACAGATAGGTACGTACGATAGAGTTTCCCTTAAGTTATTTATTCGTGAACTCTGTAAATGTGTGGTAGTGTAAGCTGTTTTTCAAAAGTATAATTTCAGTGGTCACCGATACCGTTTTCCGTGGCAAAAAAATACCTAAACGTGTCATTGACATCATCATAATAGACGAACAGCATTGAGCTCTGATACTATAGAGTTAAAATCTGACAAATAAAATGTCCGCGCCAAAACTCGGCGCACGCTACGCAGTGCGCCGAGTTTTTGTTTTAGCGTAATTTTTCACGATATTGGTCGTGGAGGAACAGGAGTAAAATGACCTACAGTTTTAAGACGATTTTAAACACGAGACTAAGTAATCCCAGTCCTACAGTCTAAGCGACATTGAACACTTATACAAGTGAGATAACGTCTACATTCGAGCAAATGTCATCAAAGAGTGACATCATGTGCTTGGACATTTTTTGAGTTTCGTCAGTAAGAGATTGTGACTCTTTAGTATCCTAACGAAATGATGGCAAGACATAAAGTAAAATTTTGGACGATTTTAGGTAAAAATTGCCTCAAAATCGAACAGAAATTTTTAATTGTCAGACTAGCATTTGCTGTTTATAATCTGTCTAGACAAATACCATTATCCAAATAGTTCCCAGTTAAATCATTTCTTAGTTCTTTGCAACATGTTACAATAGTTTTGAACGTTCCTTATCGTGGAGCTCTATTCAAGCTCTTAAATTGAAAAACTTTTCATCATTTAGGTACCTCCGAACTTTAAAGTTCAGACCAATTTACCAGTTGCTAAAAGTTGTATTGAATTATTTGTTATTTTATTTTCAAACAAACTTGATAAGTGATTTGTTTTGATATCAACTTTTGAAGTAAAAAAAACAGTGCGCTCCGGGAGTGCCGACAGAAGTAAATACTTGAACAATTTTATTGCGGATGTATTATTGGAAATATTTTTGAACCGTCCGTCACCGGACGCGCGGCGGGAACGCTGTGATAATGGTTCTTTACCGTGTTTAGTTACATAGTTCAAAACTAGATGGCGCTGACTGTGGTGTCGGTAACACTTTTAGTCTGAGTTCAATAGATTTTTTCCATCTCAAAAACGCCAAACGCGCTGATTAACCTTGCTGGTCCTGACTACTTCATAATTCTCCCATAGAGTATTTTATGAATGAGAAGATTCTCAATTCCTTATGTTGCCTGGGTTTTGAATCCCTCCCAATAGTGAAGGATCCTTCACATAGTGCAGGATTCGAAACCTACGCTGTAGATGATTAAATAAACATTAGTTTTCAATTAGCATCACAAACTGCTGAAGCCTGCCTTGTTATTTGTCAGAACTGCACCAACTTGCACAAAGGCAACTGAAACTAACTGCGAGTCGGTGCCGAACTATTGTCATACTTTATAATTATTCTAGAAGTTTATACTGGGTGCTTTCTGTTTATTACTTTTTAGATATTTTAAGTGTTTGAAGTACAGTTTGTCATCTATTTCAAGGATGATTTCATTTTCTTTGAGTTTCTATAAAAATAAAGTTGTACGTATCTCATAGAACGTATCTGTACTTTTTAAAAACTAAAAAAGACGACTTCAATTTCGTAATTTAAAAAATAAAATAGAGTGGATTGTAAGTATTTTTTTTTTATTCACTAAAAACAATAACTGCTTACAATCCACCTTACCCTCTTTTTTGAAGTCGATTAGAAACAAAGTTGATAGAGGTTGAAACGAGAAGATGAATCAATGTTTCAGATTCACGTCTGTCAAAAAACGTATTGAACCAATCTTTACAGGAACGTGTGGGAAAAACGTAGGCGGAATCAAGGCGGAATATTAAATATTTGATTCATAATGAGAATCAAATATCTTCGTCTTTACTTACTTCAAATAATTCGTTTATTTTTGACGATACTGACATTTTGAAGCGTTTTGATGATGCTAATCGAGAAGTATTCAGAATTGTGTGCGCATAAAAATTTTCGAGTGGAGAGGAAATTGCAGCAGAGGACGGCCCCCACTAGATGGAAAGATAGTAAAGGTTGCTAGGAGTCTTTGGGTACAGGCCGCATAAGATCTTGCAAATGGATGGGGGAGACATATATTCAGCAGTGGCTGAGATTACGAGTGCGGTATTTTCCTGTTATTTTCGTACAAAGTTCTGTTTGTGTCACAGGGCGATGCAAAATGAGTTATATGTCTCTATTGATAGTAAATTAGACAACTCACAACTCGAAAATAGATGCGTTTACACGATGCGATTTTTCGCACTATTGGCTAAGCCCCGCCAATTATACGTACCGACGAGAGTCGCGTTAACTATGACAAATTCCACGCAATGAGCGTTTACACGTGAAAAATTGCCGTGCAATACGATATTGTATGGGTTGAAATCGCATCGTGTAAATGCACCTTACACTCGTCTAACCTCACACGAACGCTTACTGCAGGTGCTTTATACTTTTTCTAGTTTTTTATATGTCAAAACATTTATTCTTATGTGTGAAGATTTCATGTGAAAGAGAGAGCAAACATAAAATGTGGCATATTTTGTGAACTTCGTGGGAGGACCTTGCAAGGCAAGTTTTAATTGAGAGAGAGCGCTTAATGAGACCGCTTTAGATATGGCAGCCTGTCAAACCCAGGGCCGGATTTAGAGGGGCCAAGCACCATGCAATTTTTGTACGAAATCCTAAATAACATTTAAAACTAAAACTTTTGTTTTCTAAAACCTTATTTCCAAGTCAAATTCGACCTTAAATACCTAAATAATTAATAAATAATGCTGAACATTTCACACAGCATCATTTAGCCCCAAACTAAGCAAAGCTATGGGAACCAGATAACTGATACACTACTTATATACTTTTTCTTTGTAAATACATACATTTTATGTATAGAAACACCCAGACCCGAGATAAATATTTGCAGATCATACAAACATTTATCCCAAGGCGGGGATCGAACCCGCAACCTTCTGCATCCAAAGCGGGCTTTCACTCATTGCGTCACAGAGGTCGTCATAGGAGTCGTCTAAGGAGTAACAAACACACATAAATACAAACTCCGTATATTTTTGATACGATAGTGGGTAATAAACTGATTTTCAATAGAAAAACGAATTTTTTTGTACATTGTATGCCTTAGTATATTATTTTGATAAAAGCTAGGCCTAGATGGATCCCTGGCTGAGCACCGAGCGCGAAGTCGAAATGGGCACATAATGAAGAAGGCAGAGATTAGGGGGTAAGATGATTTTTGTTCTTCCAGAATGAATTTCTCACCTTAAGATTTGACTCAGCAAGATTGTATAAGGAACCTAGACTGCTTTACAAATAAATGACGTATAAACTTTTACAAATAAAACTTTGCTACAGTTATTCAAGTATATCAATTTTTATCTATTCTATTTTACTCATTTTAATAGGGTAGGTATAGAAATCCCCTTTGACAACTCCCTGGATCGTAATTTATCAGCATTTAGCATTCAGCCAATCGACATTGAGCCGGCCACGTAACTATCAGTTGTACTAATAAAAATGCTTCCATAAAATAAAAATCGCATGCTTCGATTATTCGGACTACGTGGACGTTTTTCCAGTTAGTTCGATTTCAGAATCTTACCAGGCGTGACATAGCAATGCACGAATTACGCTTCAACTTCAATCGTATCAACCAATCGTTACCTAAGATTAGAAACTGTTCGAACCCACGGTAATTATAAGGTGGCGTAAATGAAATGTCAATAAAAGCAAGTTGAACTCCTGAAAGCAATTTGAAGTGTCAACAGACAGGTATTATTTCTAGGTCATATCTCGAACCGTTGAGAAATTAAGGTTTTAGGATAAAGGCTACTGACCGGGAAATTAAGTTAACAGCTCCCCAATCTATTAACATCTTTCGATCTTCAGCCTGGGTTGGAATAGACCTTAATAGATAGATTGAGAAACTTCTAGAAATCATTCATGTTCAGATGAGAAAATACAATGATTTTATGTACTCAAAACAAAGTTCTTTTGACTTTGGACTTATCTTGAGACTTTTGCCAACAAGTAGTCATGATTCTTATAAAAATAAATGATCATCCACAACCTGACTTTGCCCACTGCTGGGTATAGGCCTCTCTTTCCTTATGCCACTTCTTACGGTCACGTGCTAACCTCATCCAGGTGCGGCCCGCGACGCATACCAAATCGTCTGCCCATCTCGCTGCCGGACGACCAATGTAGTAAAAATTTATAGTACTTAGAAAATATGACGTCATGATTACAGAATAAGATCAAGACTTAATTTTAAAATCTTATAAAATACCATTACAATCATCTAACAAGATAAAATCCGATCATAAATCTAAAAGCAGAATCAGCGTTTTTTGTTCCTGACATAATTAAAGTTCAAAGTGGATATCGCTGTAATAACTTTTGAGATCGCCTCATTCAAAAGTAGGGCAATGAACACAGATTCTACAAAGATCTTGAGTATTTTATTTGTAACATGGGGGCCGCTCGCTTGTGCCAACCAGTGAGAAAATTTACAAAAAATTAAACAACATAGATCTAATAATGCCTACCGTGGCTTGGGTGTATCTTGATCTTGTTTGTTTCATTTTCATAGAGAACCATAGTTAAATTTTTGATTTCTTTATTAATTTCCGTCTACAAACAAATATTTTTAACCAATGAGTGTTAGACATAGATTTCTTGATACTACTAAAGTTCTAAGTAACAGTTAACCAGGAAATATGCTTGCTTTACAGAGCTTTATGCTGCGACTATCTCAACTTTACGTCTACCTTAAGCTTAATGAAAATAGCTGTAGACATTTTCTCAGATTTGTATACATTTAAAATTATTTAGAAGATGTTTAAAAGAGAATCAAAGAACCATATTTACCTACCACAACAAAGAATTTTGATTTGTTTCGATTGACAGATTAATTAGTTGAAACAACTTCCAATTCCAGATCGACAAATAAGAACAAATCTCATTTGTATGCACAAACTACTTAAAAGTTGCAAAGTTCACCGACATGCCTCTATCAAGTGAATTTGAAACTTTATTCCCTATCATAAGAATCAATTTTGTGTGTCTGCTGTAGATTACGTAATCTACTTCAATTGTGTAATCGTTTGTGAAATGGAGATTGAAACTTTAAGCAGTTTCTACAAGTTTCAAGATCAAGCTGTTACTTAGAAAAATACTTGATTATTAACCCCGGGGATAAAAATTAACTCTTAGTCACAGGCGCGATGAAAATTATTGATCATCATCATCATTATCTGGAGAGATTGTCTTTATTTCTTATCAAATTACAAATCATTGATATTGATAGTTGACCGGAAATCGACGACCGGAGTGACGGCATGGCCGGAATTCTAACCCACGACCTTCGGATTAAAAGTCAACTATCCAACTCGACCAACACTAATAAAACAAACACTTCCATCTTATATTCGTACTAGCTGTCCGCCGCGGTGTATCCGCGGTCCGCGATCCCTCGGGAAAACTTCACTTCCCCGGGATAAATATAGCCTTTGTTTATCGGGGATAATGTAGCATTCTATTGGTGAAAGAATTTTTCAAATCGGTCCAGTTGTTTCGGAGCCTATTCATTTCAAACAAACAAACGAATCTTTCCTCTTTATAATATTAGTACAGACAAATAAAAGATGTATACGTCCACTGCACTCAACCGCAAGGCTACTTGCATGGTAAAAAACAAATAACAATAAAATAAATCACGTCAACGAACTCAACATTGTTTTAAATCAACAAAAGTAACGACAGACACGCGTCCGGCGATCAGCCTTCCAAATAAAAATACAACTCAAAATAAAAGTTCATTTCACTTTCGATGAGATACGATCATGATCCAATGCACTTCAGGGATTGATACCAATAGTTCTCGAAAGAAACTCGAAATCGTTTTTGAAGAAAAACATCGACAATCTACTTTTTAAATTCCTTCCCATTGTCATTACAAATGTAGGAGATAATTTTTTTTTTTTTTTTTAAGTTTAAAAATAAAGATTCACATAAAATTTAGAAAAAATGACTACCTACGTACCGCACTCAGGAAATTGTAGTCGTGACCTTGACCTTCCGTTTATATAGTTATATAGAAAAAAAAACACTTTTTTTAGTAAAATAGTGCATCCGTCAAACCCGAATACCTACCAATTTCTTCAAAACTTTTCGGTATGAACCTCTAGAGTAATTTTATTTTATGTAGAGCTGAAGAAAACCGAGAGATACGAAGAATGAAAATCTGAAATCGTAAACACGTAGTAATAAGTCACGCCTCAATGATGCATCAGAAAAACTCATAAACTTGCCTCTAATGTATATTGGCAAACTCTTTGCCAATATACTAAGACATTATTACCATTATAAGGGTCGGTTCATATCTAACGGAAGATCCGTCGCGTATTATCGGTCGCGGAACGCCAGAACTGACAAATGTATAGAAAAACACTCGACCGTTCACACTCAACCGATGATACGTTAGTCCGTCGAGTGTGAACGGTCGAGTGTTTTTCTATACATTTGTCAGTTCTGGCGTTCCGCGACCGATAATACGCGACGGATCTTCCGTTAGATATGAACCGACCCTAACCGTTATCATCCTAGTTTAGAAATTCGTAGAAAATTCAATTGATAAAAATATTTTCATTGGGAGTGAAATTTCACATTCTCTTATTATGAGTTGAATATTAAAATATACACGAATGAATTTAACTTGGTCCTCAGTCTATCTTGATGGTTTTGGGTTAATTAACATTTCGAAACTAATTATTTCGATACCTATTGTCTGTGTACTTCAACTTAAATAAATAGATTCAACTTTCGAAAATGTAAAAAATCCCGTAGATTGATGAACAAGATGGCTAATACATTATTAATAAGTCCATCAACTCCGATTTATTTCGGACAGAACTAAATATACTTAAGGTTTTTCATTACAGTGAGAGCTTTTAAAAACGATTGAATTTTAAGCACATAATCCGAAACTATTTATGGGCAACTTAAGTTACCCTCTAAGTAGCACTCCGAAAATGGCAGGCGATTGGAAAAACTACTCACTGTTGCTTTGTAGCAAACCACGTTTTTTATCATAATATTCAATTATTTACAGAAATAAATTATTCTACATGCTCACCCATCAGTGGGTGAAGTCAGGCTGTAGATGATGATGATGATTTACCAAAGTGTTCCTTTACAAAAAAAAATGGAACACTAATCGAATTTACATTCATAATTTTTTAATATTTACAAATTAAACTAGAACAAGTACGTCACAAGATCATCACGAAAAAAACTTATGACCTATAAATATGATATCAAATGATTAATGTGTTCTCAGTCAAAAGCTTAATCGCAACAAGACGTTGCAATAATATCTAATATGCTTAGTTTCACGTATTTTTTCCTTGTCACTCTCATAACATTGAAAAGAGACAGAAACCATTCGATTCTGTAAAGCAGAATAGATGCGCTTGTATAAATAAAATGTTATATCAGAACATAAAATTGATAATAATTATTTACTACCGAGACGAGTTCATTGACTGTTGTTGTAAAGCCATTTCGAATTATAACGATACTAAAGGTACATTCTAAAGATAAGATACGATAAAGTTACGGAAACAGAACTGTTCCGAGTAATGGAATACTTTATAGTTAAAACATACATACAGCCAAACCTGAACCTCCTCCTTTTTTGAAGTCGGTTTAAATTAGCTACCTTACCTTTAAATTGATAAACACTATTGAACCATATTGTCCTAATAGGATCTTTGACATCGACTCGAAAAAATTACATCAAAATCGGTCAAGCCGTTTTAAAACAAATAGTAAAGAGAAGAATACAATTTATTGACGAACCGCAAAATCATATATCAAGAAATATCCTTGTCGGCCTAGTGGGATTATCTCTTGTCCTTCCTTCAAGATGTCGTATGTTGAAATCCCGTGCATTGATATAGTTTTATAACTTTGTTTACATTGTTAAAACTGAGATGTGAACCCGCGACCTTAGTATCAAAGTCAATGAGCTTCACACTTCATTCAACTCAGTAAACGTGACTGAAATACTGAAACAAAATAATCAGACAAGAATTAATTAGCAATAATATTAGTCATAGAAAAATGTAAACATTGCAATATCTTAAAGAATACGATTTGTTTGAACACTGTTATTAAAGAGCTTAAGCCTCGGTCACGTTGAAGCGACTTTGCGATAGCGACTCACGAGAAAGTTGTATGGTAGTTTCAAAATAATTTCCGCCCAAAAAACAAAATCTGACTTAATTTTTGAACTCTTAAAAGAAATATTAATAAATAGTACATTATTATGTAGATCGGATTTATTAATTTGATTTATTATTTTAGGAAAAAACTGAAAAAAAATTATGATGTTGATAAAAAAAAATTACCTATTTGAAAGAAAGAAAGAAAAATATTTATTTGCAACAACAATACCAAAAACCAGAAACACACTCAAATGAAAGAAAATTAATCAAAAAAGATTAATGAGTTCTCACAATCGTCCAAGTATGCTGCTACAAATTGGCTATTTATTTAACTACTCACCAACCATACGATGTACTTCTACGATGATGAGTGGTCTTGCTGAGTAGTCGCCTTGTTGAAACATTTCAACAACGCGACTTAGATTTGCAATTTGTTTGCAAAAGTAATTAATAATCAGAGCAAATTACTTTCATGTTTTTAAATATAAAAAATTGTCCTGCCTAAAATTAAGTCATAGAGAATACAAGAGTAGTTCTCGCATCTGTCATATTCAAATGTAATATGTAGATAGGTATTATGATAGTTTCGCTTATCTTTGGGTTAGATGATACTGTGTGAATATACCATCATCATTTATTTATTATTGGTTTCTGATTTATAAATTCCTCTCTTAAATTGCGATGGACGCGATCCTTTACGGGTCGAATAATAAATGGACAGTAAGGTATTTGACATTTAGTACTCCTAAAATTACAAATTCAACAGATTTTTTTTTTTTATAAAAAATTGACCTTTATTGGCAAAGTTGATATAAAAACACAATATTGCTCTTGCTTGTATATTTTTTTGGGCCTTTTGTATTTCTCACGCTTTCATTCAAATTATAAGTTAGTCTCTCATGTTCTCCAATAAACAAAATTTCTTGGCTTAACTTGGCTCGTCGGACGCCCACAATACAGGCTAGCCCTAGTGTGGGGTCCACTGAATGTAATCTTGTAACCTGTATCCTTCTTTTGGATAATAAACTATTTGATTGATTCAAACATTACTTCAATTTTTAATGTCATCTCAAAATATTTAGAGCGAAAGCGAGCTTTCCTCATTACCATAATGTCGCTTAGATAGCCAGCGATCAAACATAGATCAGACTAAAATAACTTAACCAAGTTTATGTTAAAACTTCCTGGAATATGTAACAGTTATAACAATTTTCAGAAATTACGTCTAAATAAAAAAAAGATTGTAAAACAGTTTTGACTGAACATTTTTTAATGTCACTTTTACACAAAAAAAAACTAAATCTTTTCATCGGTTTAGGAGCTAACAATGTCGCAGATATAACCTTATTATTATCGAGATAATTCTCGTCCAAAATGCAAGTTCAAACAACAAAAATAAGTAAGTACTTACTTACCTTATTTTTCCAGCACACTTTTTTATATCCTGAAATTGTTGGCCGGCAGTCGCTAGACAGTAAATCGACAAATAATCACTAAAGTCTAATTCAGACTGCTACAAAACTAAAAATACATTACCCAAATCAGTCATAGTTCAAGTTATGGGATAGCTAACAAGCTTTTAATTTTGAATATTAATAAAAAAACATTTCCTACAAATAATTTGACCTTGTAATAGAGAGGCCATCTATACCCTGATCATGTGGCCTTGAAGCCTTAAGGCATGATTAAATTGCACGCTCATCTCCTCCGGGTAGAGTGGGTTCAAAAACTTGTGAAAAAAGGTAAAAAGTCTGAGGATATTTCCTCACACTTTTTTCCTATGTAGATAAGTATAGAACAAAATGTAGTAGGTACATTGAAAAAAGCTTACTTTATACCCAGAAACTAAGATTTTTGGAGGGTATATTGTTTTAGTATTTTTGAGAAGGTCAAGGTTATCCCGAAAATAAAAGCAGATTGACAGAAGCAAAATCTAAACTTGAAGTAAATTCTTGAACGAAAATAACAATTAAAAAAACCCTTCATTCAGTTTTGGTGCTAAATATAACTTATAGTAACGTTCAACTAAAACGTTTTCAAAAAATCTATTATCTACCTCATAAAATGTATGACTAGAAAACTAATTTTAACACTAAAATACTCACGGACAAATATATTGCTCATCAGGGTAGCGGGCAGACAGAAGACAATGACCAGGATATCAGCAACCGCCAGGTTCACGATGAAGAAGTTGGTGACGGTCCTCATCCGGGGAGAGCGGTACACCACGGCGATCACGAAGCAGTTCCCGACCAACCCCACCATAAACACTATGAGATAAGCAACGCAGTACAAAGCAGTCATTGCACTATTGTGGCGGTACATGAACTCATCGTCCACTAGTTCAGAACGATTGAACCCGAACGAGCCATTGACTCTATCCAGATGCGTCGACAACGGCTCCAAATCCGGCAGCACACTGTTCTCAGGCACCTTCATCACCTCGATCACAGAGTTTGATATGACCTCCACCATGCTATGAGCCCTCTCACGCTCGTAAACTTTGTGATGGGAATGGTTGTGGTGCCGCCAATGATGCCGCGGACTTTGCGTCGAAAAGTTCAAGTAATCCATTTCCGTGAAATCGCCTACCGGTAACCGCAATGGAGCCATTTCAACACATTTTAAATCACGCGGAACACTCGCGTTATGTCCACGAATCAAACTTCACGTTTAGTTCTATAGAAAAGTATGAAAAGTTCGGAAGGTAGCGCGCGTCGGCTCGTAGCGGGTCTACGCGTGAAATGATCGGCGGGTGAACGCCGTCTGCCGTAGCCTCGTAGCGCTACGGCGTAGGCCCACTCGACGCATGTGCATTTTGATATACCCAAACCTGCCACAGAAAATTCCTCTTCCTTTCTGTACCCTACGCTCATAAACTTAAGAATAATTTTAGTATGTTAGCAGGGAAATTGGAAGGTCGTTGGAAATGCAATGAGATCGCCAAAACGGTTAGCATCCCATGCATATTAATCGATTTGATAGCAAATGCAGTTAGGCCAGTTATATAAATTTGTGGACCTATAATTAGTATGCTAATTCGCGAGGGTCAGGTATTTTGTTTATTTTTGATTGTCTGCCCTAGTTTGTTCGTTGTGAAGGGTTAGTGCCAATTATTTAATAGTTTGTGAGTTGAATCCCAGTATACATTAAGCTCCTACGATGAATAAATTAGTATAATGAAGTCTGCCATTTAACAAAAATAGAAAAATAGATGGGTGACTACTAATTTTTACGATCACAATTGCTTTGTTTTTGGTTTTGTCTTGGCTTAACTAGTTTAATTGGATACTAGTGCAAGTTATTTAACTAGCACTTTAAAAATGAAAAACTGATTCTAGTTTGAATAAAATAAAGTTTTAACAAATTAAATATGATGAACTAAACGAAATGAAAACAAAAAGTGCAATGAATTAGAAAGTTTAATAAACTCTAAGAACCTTTGATTGGAGGTGAGGATGAGGCCTCATTGCACCCATTTGGTTTCTTTTAACCGAAAGTTAAGTAACAAAATCATCCGTGATTTGTAGCTTGGGGTCGTCCGTATCAAAAGTCAGAACTTTCCTTCTTCGTTGCATCTAGATCGCCCACGTAAGACGCAGGGTTAAATTGACAGAGACTTTGATGTGGTAAAAAACTTGGGTCACCATCAGCAACTCCTAGAAATTCAACAATAGTTGACGGCATTAGGGGATTAGCATTACCTATATGTACCTATAATATACTTGGCCTCGTGCTTTCAATTACTAAGTTATGAAATCATGTTGAAGCCAGAAAAATAAGTAATATCAACATCAAAGTTGATAAAAAATAACTAAAGTATGTACTCCCACTAAACCCTCATTGGCTCAGTTGGATAGAGCGTTACCAGGATAGCTAAAGATCGCGGGTTCAAGCCAATAGATGCAAGTTTTGGGATGCATTTGAAAATCTTTATAAATCCATGTCATGGCTGGAAAATGGTTACACAAACATTTGTACCAGCCGCGAGAATTGAACTCGCACCCATTGCGTCTCATCCAGGAGTACCAACTTGCCGACCACGCCACCGATATTGTTATAAAAATACTTGTTTACTCCAACAACAGTTTTGGCTAATGCCATTGATGAGAGGGCAGTATGTAAAAATATGAAAGGTCAAACTGACGAACGACCACACATCTATCTTATCACGTTAACACTATACAATCCCAGCATTTAGTTATATTTATAGCTATATCATTCACATAAAAGTAACTTAATACAAGGTGTTGTAGAACTGATACTATGTACGATTTTTTTCAGTGTCTCACAAAACAGGTTTTTTTATCTACAACCTTTTTGGATTTTCAATGGTTTTTTTTTTATTTTGTGTATATATTTGTAAATTTTGTTTGTGATAGAAAATAAATAAATTTATAACCTATTATTATTATTTATTATTATTATTCGTCGGAAGGCTGAGCCGTCTCGGTTGGATCAAGTTTTGGAATCTACTTGGTAGTCTCTGTTATAGAATACCCACAGTGGCCTTTTCATATAGCATTATGATATCGAATCCGTCGGATTACGACGTAAAATATCCCTCATGAAGTGCTGGTCTTCCACGAACTAGATCTCTCTTCTCAAACCAAATAATTGTTGTGTATTAGAATGAATACCACGCACCGGAAATCGCAGTAGAGGACGGCCCCCCACGAGATGGAAAGATGATCTTGTAAAGGTTGCTGGGAGCCGTTGGGTGCAGGCTGCATAAGATCGATCGCTGTGGAAATCTATGGGGGAGGCCTATGTTTAGCAGTGGACGCTAGATGGCTGAGATGATGATGACGGAATGAATATAGGAATATTAACGAATTTTAGTAGCTGTGATCGCGCTATGAATGCTCTAAAGGTAATCTTTGAAACTTTTATCTGAATTTTGAAAGATAAAGTTATTTAAGTACCAAGAACCATAATGATAGATCAGTTTCACATCTATAGATACTGTTTTTGTTTATTGGCATAATTTACGTAGGCTTAGCTTTCATTCATGAATCATAATTTTGTTATTCATCTTCCTTAGTTTATTTTGAAGATGTAAATAAATAATTTCAATATTCAGGTGGGTATACTTATAAATTAGATACAATTATTATAAGGTTAGATTTACTTGTTTATTATTGAATCGATTTACCAGTCAGGGTTATTATTTAAAGTTGTGAGTCAAGTACTCTGCATTTTGTTTCATACAAACGTTATGTCTGTGTCAAATGAGAGCAATTAGGCGGTCTAGTCGCTGAAAAGTGATTTCTTGAAGACAAACTTCAAATGGAAAGATGTGTAAAGGTTAAAGATCACAAACTCCAGACAAAATAGAATGGACGAGTTATAGACAAAATTCCTCTCAACATTTTCTGCCGGTTTTTTCGGAGGCCGAGGTAGCACATGAACGCATTTTACACACATATGCATAAAAAATTACAATACACCCTCATTTTTACGCACACTTGCAAATTTTGTTTACGACGTACCTAATACTACAAGACGTTCATGATTCGGAATCGTATACATTTTGGCAGAAAGGAAATACATAAAGGTCCCGTCTTAATGATCTAAGTATAAAAGATATAACTGATAAATAGTAATTTTATGTTTAATTTAGTTTGTACTACTGTTTGTTTTAGAAATGAAATAGGATATATAGTAATATAAGATATAGGAAGTGGTTTCGGTATATAAGATGGTTTAGATGCTAGCCAAGCATATCTCATGTCCCAGGCTAAATGTTTATTTATTTGGTTTTTACACACACTAAAGTGTCTTGTGAAGGTAGATTCCTCTGTAAGGATGAAAAATACCAAATAGGTACTACTCCTTTTTGTCATATCAGCAGTTCCTTCAAACCAGCGTGGTGAGGGATTAAAGTTGCCGGAAAAAAGTCTCCTTTTGTGCAATGCAATAAGTTACAACCAAATAATCTAGAGTGATTTCCCTAATTGAAAGATAATGTCTCGCCGACAATTTAAGTACACATAAAATAGTTTTAGCTTGCTATAAATCAGCGTGAAAAGTATCTGAACACCAATTAAACTCGTCTAAACATAGCTTTGTAGGATGTAGTTTTTGAGCCGGCTATAAAACATGTGTCAAGGAACTTTTAATGCTGTTTGGGTAAAGAATTTGATTGTCAGTAAAATGCAATAAGCTATGTAAAGTTAATTAGAATAAAGTCGAAAGTTTTGTCCTGTTATACGATGTAAAAACTTGAATTGAAAAAAACACAATTCACTCATTGTTAAAAAAGTAATGAACGCAATCCGTATTTTTTCGAAAAATCCTTTGGCATGGACGAGTTTGAAACCTACTACCTTCGAAAGTTAAGTTAGAAGTTGGAAGTTGAGTGGGTTCGTACCCACTCAGTCAATATAGCTTACGTGAAAATCATATATTTTTCTCGCAGCGATTGCACATTGCAATGAACCGCGTAAAGCTGAGTGCAGCGTCGCGCACCAATGCGCTACAAATCCAAGGTGAAATCGCAAAATGGGAAATCGATTTTTTTTTTATTTTCCTGCCGTTATTTATGGATGGAAAAATCTAAACGGTTAAATGGTAAATACACACAGTTTTTACTTAATCGGCTTATTTTCTGAGAAGTTCCGGTGAACAGCTCTTGACTCTTCAGATCAGTTGGAACATGACAGATGAGCTGAATTTAAACTCAATCGGCTTATCTGAGCAATTCTGATGAATAACTTCTGACTCCATCATCAGATTAGCTGTCACCATGTTATTGCATTGTCACCGAAGTCTCATATTTACCTATATATATTAAAATTCATCTCAATTAGTTACTAGGTAGAAGGTAAAATTCATCCTAAAGATAGCCAAGACAAACAATCATAAAAACATTGCACGTAAAAATTTAACCTTGTTTAAATTGTGAGAAGCCAATCGATAGAAAGTACTTTAGTATTTAGTAAAGTTTCATATAATTCAAAATAGATGAGCTCCTGTAGGAATAAAAAATATACTTTGATATTTAGTAAAGTTTGGTATAATTATTCAACCTACACAGCTAGGTACCCCTGGTATTTGGATCGCTACTTGAGCGTTCAAGTGACTAACGAGAACCCACATAGTTCCAACTAGTTTCAATGTCACTGGGTAATGATGACGGTAATAGAAGGGACTCTGCCCACTTTATACAACTACATATTTTATGAGCTCTACATGCAAATCCTTCGCAAAAAGCCTTTATGCTAGACGGAATATTAATTGTGAATAGCGTGGTGACAAAAAGCTCAATTTACTCCTTTTTAAAGTAAACATATTTGAATTGTTACTAGTACAAATGGATAAATTGTGAGCGAGTGTATTCGAAAGTAAGTGCTAAAATGATTTGAGAAGCATGCTGTAATCTTACTTATGCCGAATCGACCAAAAGACTTAAGCCTTACCATAAAACGTGACAAAGTTATTTCTCGGAATAAACCATGAATAACCATACACTTTGACAGTTGACAGTCAAGAATAACTTTATACCAGGTTTAGGGAAAGGTGTACAAGATGATCCCACGGGGTATGTTGATCCCAGGCCGTTTCGGCGAAACTATGAACGCTATCTATTTATTTTCTTTAGTAGATTGTAGCCCCCAACCCCCCTTTGCATCAGTCAAATCTCAATGGCGGTGTGAGTGGCGAGTGCGCGTGAAAAGGAAAAAATAAAAATTGTGTGCCTCTGATCTAAGGTAAGGTTGACTTTGAGACTATGGTACTTTTGTTGTATACAATCAATTGGAAACATTGTTGTGTTTGTAGCTTTGTATAATGCTCAATTACGGTTTTCGCATGGTACCACAATGGTAGAAGCGTTATAGGTTAAGTTATAAAACAAAGACTAAAAAGTTGTGTTTGGGGTGAGATGATCCGTCGGTGGGTGTACTAGTTGATCCGGCGGATCAACTAGTACCTTATAGGGTATAAACGTAGTTTGTCTAATACCTAGATTGAGAGTTCTGATTTTTGGTTTTAATTTTTATGCGTAAGTAGATAGGCCTACCTATATTTTCTATTGCAAGCTGATAAATAGGCTAAAGTATGGATGAAATACCATTGTTGAGGTTAATATTTTTTTGTACTTACTAAAGTACCTACAAGATTTTATTTTATTTTATAAGTGTATGTTGGTATGTTTAAAGCTTTTAATTAACTAGCAATGTTTGTATGTTTGTATGTTTGTCCGGGTCAAATCTTGCAAGCTGAATTTGACCTACTTCCTGGTGACCGGTTGAACTGAATTTTGGTACACTTATGAGTCCTCGGTGACAATGCAATAATATGGTAACAGCGAGCTGATCTGATGATGGAGTCATGAGCTGTTCAAATTTAAGGACAGTTGCAGCAGATGTAGAAAATGATAATGGCATGGTCAGAACTTTTTTTTATTTAACTATCACAAAGTTATCGAGGATTCTAGTCAACCAAAACCGAACAAAATTTTATGAAATCTGTACAAATAAGTACTATAGACAACAATCGCGTAGGTACAGACTCTCATTCGAACTATGTTCTCGTATCATCCCCAGTCAGTAAAACCGCAGTAGCTATCATAAATCCATCTCTGACTCGGCTCGTCTCCTTTGAGGTTATAATTTTTTTTTCTCTTTTGAGTTTTAACTACAAGACTATGATCAGTAACAGACACCGTTCAAATCATTTACTTCAAAGTAACTATAGGCCTCATGTAGTTCTTCTTCTTCCTGCCCTTATCCCACTAAGTGGGGTCGGCACATTCACACAGTTCATCCATCTTTTCTTAGGCCTACCCCTACCGGTATATCCATCCACCTTCAAACTCATCACTCGTCGTGTTATATGACTTTCATCCCTCCTCATGACATGCCCATACCACGCCAACCTTCCAATTCTCAATTTGTTAGTCACTGGCGCTACTTTCAAACTTCCCCTGATGTACTCATTCCTTATCTTGTCCATTCTAGTTACTCCACACATCCATCTCAGCATTCTCATCTCTGTCGCATGCACTCTTCTTTCATCCGTCACTTTGGTTGCCCAACACTCTGATCCATACAATACGACAGGTCTAATGATCGATTTGTATATTTTCCCCTTGAGTTTAGGGGCATCTTCTGATCACATATAACACCAGAGACCTGTCGCCATTTCATCCATCCCACATTCATTCTATTTTTGAGGCCTCATGTAGTTGGAACACTTAAAAATCCTACATTTTAGTTTGCCTACAATTTTAGGATGCTGTTGAGATTGCCTCGGTACTGCAGCGCATCAGGGATGTTTGCTCAAAACTACACAGATGGTTTTCATGCCATCTGGCGTAAGAAAACCGCATCCTTGATAAGCAGAATCCGGAGTAGTCACAACAGCATCCTGAACACTGTTGCAGACAGTTACACCTCTCCTTTCTGGAAGTGCCTTGTGCGGAGAGTGATCAAATAGGGATTAGGTACCTTAATTGCTCGCTCTCGGCATACGGCTGTGTTGTGCTGTCTCTTTCTGTTATTAAATGTTTTTTACTAACCTTAGAAAATAAGCTTTTTATTTCCTGTACTACTAACAAACTATGGACCATATTGTAGTCTGAAATAAACAAATTTTATTTATTTATTTATTTTAATTGCCGCGATACATTTTTGATGAAAACGAAAATCACTTATCCCACTTTAATGAAATCGAAAATATAGGAAATAAAAATCTTTTTGAATTTTTTTTTATGCAGTTCATGATTTTATCAAAATCGAGCACGTAAGTCCTAACATGACTTTTCGATAGCTCTCATGGTTTCAGAGTTAACCTCAGTGGCCCTGAAAAAAAAAACTCACCTGTATATTGAGTTTTTTAATTGTTTAACTTTTTAATTAATCTCATAACTAATAATGTGACTAATGTCTAAGAAAACTGTGATTTTTAAAGAGCCTGATGTTAAAGACCAAAGTTAAATCAAAAGGTAAAAAATAGTGTGCTTTACCCTAGTAAACTTTGAAACTTATCCTTTAATTTTTGTTAATTTGGATTATGTGATCTCATAGCCTTGTTAAAGCTATTTTTATACTTAAATGATTAAATTAAGACCTTGTAAGCACCTCCAGAGT
The DNA here is from genome assembly GCA_963565295.1 of Epirrhoe alternata. Taxonomy (NCBI): domain Eukaryota; kingdom Metazoa; phylum Arthropoda; class Insecta; order Lepidoptera; family Geometridae; genus Epirrhoe; species Epirrhoe alternata. Next base: position 12,538,277 of record OY751386.1, on the reverse strand, counting down.
TTATTTTCAATAAAATTATAACAAAACCTATAATTTTCCTTGAAAAGGGGGCGAGATGATCCCCGGATCATCTGGGATCTGGGATCCCAGGGATCATCTTGGACACCGGGGTGTACAAGATGATCCTTTGGTAGGGTTTTAGGAAAAGTGAAATCTAGATATCAAAACAAATCAAATTAAATATTTTGAGTATGAGGAAAGTTCGCTAGATAAATTTGCTAACTACGTAAGCTTAAACTTTTGAATTAACTTGATCACTCTTCAAATGCGGAGCATTCTCCCTTAAGGGGATCATCTTGTACACCTTTCCCCTATTAGTAGGCGCCTTAGACCTATAACGCAGCAAAATAGTTTTTTCGAATCCAGCTTCATTGGGATACCTAATGGCAGGAAGATTATGATGTGAATCAATATCATACTGTATATATACAAATTCATAATTATCAGATAAAATAAGTTGTCTGGACGGTAAGGTCGAAGCTCGCAGCTCGAGACCCAAACAGACGTGTCAGAACTTAAATGAGCTTCTGCGTTTATTTTATGATTTGCTATGAAGTTATTACCGTCAATTTACTTTTATTGCACGCCTTGTGAGTTTTGTTTTGTAAAAACTTCGATCAAATATTACGTAAGCATAAAACATTTTGCGTCTTACCATAAAACGTCCGGAGTGTAAACTGTCAAAATGTATGGTTATTCTTGATTTATTCGGTGGAATAACTTTATGTCACGTTTTATGGTAAGACGCTTTAATTTTACAAATACTTAGTCTGCACAAAACGGACATGACTGTGCATGCTTTTTATAAGACCTGGCTCTTCCTGTCCCATCTACATCTAGTGGTTCTGTGAGAACAGGAGACCTCGCGAACAAAATTGAAATTTAGGTGCTTTGTACTATCCTATAGGCTTACCTATGCCTATGTACACTTTTAAGCAAAAGAGAGGAATAAGTTTTAGTGATTACTCGCGTTCCTTTGGTCCTTGGGGGTCGAATCTGGTGTCAACGGGTTTGTCTCGTGAAGGCGGAGAGGATTGCGTAGTCTGATTGGTATAGGTAGGTATACATTTTACGAAAAAACGTCCTTTATAACGCTTAAACACATCCAGCCACTTTCCCCCCTTTCGCCTCCCCCTTTTGGTTTTTTTTTTCCTTACAACTTGTGTAGAATTAAGTCTTTAATATGCCTTAAGAATTTAATTCAAATCTGTCGATAAATAACGCTACAGCAAACTTCCCCCCTTTTCCCCCCTATTTTCACCCCAATCAAAAATCGCAATCGACCATCGTTTTTTAATAAATCAAGGAACCTGTGTGCCAATTTTCGTCAAAATCGGTTGATAAATGCGACCTGTAGGCGATTACTGACAGACAGAAGGACAAAAGCATTTTTGGCCAATCTCGAAATTGAGACGCTTCGCTCGCTTCGCTCGCTCGGTCAATAAGTGCAAGGGGCAAACAAGATGATGATTAGTATCAATAAGATACTCCCAGAAAATGCCAATTATTTTAGATAACATAAAACATAATATCGATCAAAGTATTTCATAAAACGTGAACTTGAATAAAGTGCAATTTTGCAGTGATCAAATACTTGTCACATCGGAACCACTTATCGGTTATCAACTAGGTAGTTATGAATTTTCTATCGCGTTTATTTAAGAGCGACATTGTTTGAATTTATAAAAATCTTATGGTTGAACTTTGAGTGGATTGTGTTTAAAAGTTTCCATTTGTATAAACATTATCAAGTAGAGTTAATATTGAAACGGGTTTTAAAAATTCATTTTTGAAAAATGATGTTCCGCTAAGTCATGCCTGAATCAATAATTCACTTTTATGTTGTATTTGCTGATATGAAGTATTTAAAGTAATGAATTAATGTACGATACTTTGTACTATAAAATACATTTATTCAACAAACAAACTATGTAACAAGAAAATAAGACAATAATAAAATTAACACAAATGAAAAATGATTGTTGAAAAGGCAACTCAGCTACCTGCTTAGATCCAGAGATCAGGAGCTGTTTTTCAGTGTCGCCTTAGAGGGAGAGCAGAGGGAAGGGGGACGGTGTATAGTGTGCTGTTACTGTAATGTCCCAACACAAGTCTCTTGAGAGCCAGGGTTACACAAGGTAGCGCTAGTGTGAGCCAAAGTGTGAGCTTTTTTTACCTAGTAGATACGACTTCACACTGTTAAAATTTGCTAATAGTTCTACTAGTAGTGATGGCCTAGCAACCTATCGCAATGCCAAATATGTTGGTGTTCGACCACCCCCTAAGACATGACTCAATATTGAGCTGCCTTCTAGATGCTGCTAGTTCTGTAGTCGAGATACTGTTTCCTCATAAAATATACTAATTATGTCTGCCATATACCACACTGAAAGAATTCTCTTGATAAGTTTATATTTCCCACAAAGTTGGGGTGACTGCGGCCGTAATAAAACTTATCGTATCGAAAATTCGAGGCCAGCGCTTTTCAATGGATCTGGAATCTTCAGGTAATAAACGGCAGAAAAAGGTCAAAGAACCATAACAAAGGATGTACCTTTTGTACAGTCAGCATTGAATTTTATGTGCTGACAACTAATGGTAACTCAGATAACCTCTGTGACGCAATCGACGGGTTTGAATCGACATGTTTGGTATGACCTGCAAAGTTTGTATAAATGTGTGAGTGACGAAAATATTGTGAAGAGAATTGTCAGAAAATAATTGCGGCAAATGCCTCCATAAACAGTCTTTATCGTTGACTGTACATGCAGGTTCAACGTATTTTTTGTAAACAGTAAAACATAATGGGAGTCGTAATTTCATGGCAATGAAATGATAGGCATTTCAATTCTTCATTGTACGAGATACACGGGGCTATTAGCACATTCGTTTATCGGCCGATGCGTTGGGCCAATAACCTTAAAGTGTCCCGCATGAATTCACAAACTACAATACTTGCATTCGTCCATTGCCTCTTAAATCATCAGTCATCACAATCATCACCACAACGGTCGTGACACGCTTAGATTATTATCATCATCCGCAGTCAATGACGGCTTTTTCCTCATGGCCTAACTATTTCGCCTAACTGATTTGGCTGTGAGGACTAACAAATCCTCATGGCCGAACTCGTGACAAAATAGGCAAAATACACTTGCCACCACAGAGGGATACTTAGAGGATACCTACTAATTACCTACATGATACCGAAATGACCCACTCCTATCCCTCTGTTTAACGTCATTCATCTTGGTTCTGTTCCTAATCATCATCAGCCTCTCTCATTCCATTGCTGGACAGCCTCTCACTTCTGCCATTCGCTTTTCTTTAGCTAATCTCGCCCATGCACCTGCAACTCGCAAGATTTAGGCATCTCTGGGCCACCTCTCAGTTAGCGTTTTGCTCCTGTGCTTCACGCATACAAAAATTATAATATCTATAGAAGATTGTAGAAATATTCAATGCGTAAAAAGTCGGGAAACAACTTGTTTATTAGGTATGTCTATTAAATCTAGTCACCGACATAGAATGACTTACAATAGGCCACTTGCTTTCCACTTGTTTTAGTTAGCAGTGGAGGCGATACGCATACCAATAGCTTTGGATGGGTCTTTGTCCCGTGATCATGGGTAGGGGATCGTCTACCCAACTCGGTTACTAAATTAGTTGTACTTTGAGACTTCCTTGAGTTCAGTAATATTATTTTTTGTAATTTTATAGTGTTAATCCATCACTTGGTATTTCATCCCTGGCCGAGCGGTAAGGCACTCCGGCTTTAGGAGGATCGTCTGATCGTTGCGGGTTCGAATCCCGTCGGAATCCAAAATTTTGATGACTTTTCATTTCAGTAGTATTCTTTCATCACTTATTAGAATCTACCCACGGAAATAATTTGCGTAGTTTTGAACTTGAAGAATTATTTATTAGCTTTGTTTCATCTTAATTTATCAAAATCTTTATCCACGGGAAGAATTAATCAATTTGATTTTCATCAAAACGTTATGAAAGAGACCACAAAAAAGTCAGGAAGCTGTCTTATCTGTGGTCTCTTTCTTATCGTTTTCTAGCGCATATTATTTTACGAAACGCAAAATACATTGCATGGTCGGTATTCAACTTGCAACATCCCATATGATAAATTATTCTTTAAAACAACTCGATGTAAAATCTACAGAATGTTTTCATACAAAATTCTGTGGTAAAATCATAGCCAGGAACAACAAAACTTCACATCGTAATAACAAAAATGAGTACCTACCATTGCATCTCGTAGCTAATAAATTATGGCGACGCTACGCAATTCTGTCGAGACTTCATAAAACTTATACTGGTTGCGATAAAACTACCTTCGTAAATTAGACAGTGATTTGATTGCACCATTCGGACCAAGAATTGAATCTATGAGACAGCTAACATAAGAAAAAAAATCTAATCAGTTTAGATGAGTGACTGTGCCTATGCTTTTATGTTTAACTTGCATTTTTTATATAAAATTGTTTAATTCCTAAGTTTTTCAACTTTGTAACAAAACAGTCATGACTTTCAGGCAATGATTGTTTGTTTTGTATTGTTAGGACTCTAGAAGTTACATTTTAGTTTTCGGATGTAATAATATTTCACCCTTTAGCGCAGCAATATTAGCTTGTAAACAATTTGCTTGTGCATTTAATTTGTAATGTTTTCTCTTTTTATTACCCACTCCAAAATATTTAATGAAATTACTAAAACATAAAATTAAAAACAAGAACCAACATTTACGATCTCTTTTTGTATTTAATAAGTCTATCTCTCTCTTAAATTATCTCTATATTAAAAAAGCGAATGTATGCATCTTTGATAATATTGATAGAAAGCTCGTTGGTTTTGACTGAAAAATGAGCTGAGGGTTCCAGTTACAAACCAATCGATGCCGTGGGCGAGAGCTAGTCTATAGGTACTTCTACACTAAAGCAGTGCATAATCTATTGTGAATAGAAAATATTTCTATTTTAATTAATTAGAAAGATAAATTATCCAGAAGGTGATATTTTTAGTTAAATAGCTCTCAATGTCGGTAGAAATGACTGTGTTGACTACATTAGGTACCTGTCACTAAAACGTATACCTACTTATCTATTAAACCTTTCAACCCTCATGTTCATTCCTTAAGATTATTTTCGGTGTAATCTGGTTCGAGCGTGAAAAGGTAGCAGACAGACAGTTACTTTCCTATTTAAAATTTAGTATGAACAACGTGAGTGAAGCCGCGGATGGACATTGTTATTAATTAAGTAAGAAAACATCCAGGTCCCGCCACGAGTTTCCCGAAAGGTCAGTCTATAGGCTTCTCTTAGCTATAGCAGCTGTTAAAAAGGCGTTAATTGGCGTGAAATATAACGTGCCGGCGAGCGTGACCGAGTAATCGAAGCGTGGATAGATTATATACCGGGGGTTATACAGGGTGTAAAAAGACGTCTACCGAAGCCAAAAGGGGTAGGTACAGCATCCCAATACACAACCAAATCCAAAAGGATTTTCCGAAAAAAAATATTATATCCAGAGAAAACAATGTTTGAAGATGACTGTTTGCATAAGTTTTGGGCGCGTTGTTTCACGTAGATTGCTGGATTTTGAGTTGTAACAGTTTTTGTTCTTTTATAAATGAAATAATTAGGTAGTTATAGTCTTATTTTGTTGTACTAGTAGTAAATAACCCAAAATAACATAAAATGACGTATACATAAGTCAAGATATTTTTTTGAGTTTTTCTTTTGCTAAATATGTTTAGAATCATGGTCTGATTGCAACCCCTCAGTTTTCGGTAGTGGTCTTTTTACACCCTGTAAAGCGAGGGTTTATACAGGGTGTAAAAAGACGTCTACCGAAGCCAAAATGGGTAGGTACAGCATCCCAATACACAACCAAATCCAAAAGGATTTTCCGAGAAAATCGTTATATCCGTTTTAATAGCTTATGCTTCGTCGTACCTATTTATTCATTTTGATATTATTTTGGGTGACTCTTCTACCCACAATATTTTGTTTCTGCATGATGAAATAAACATTGTAATTTGAGTCAAAAGTAAGTGAGTAAATTTTTTTGAGTTGAGTTCGGGCAAAATGTGTTCTAAAGATGTACTTATTATGATAATGGCGATGAACCTATAAAATACCTACAGCTACTTAATGTCTCCGAGTGTGTTTGTAATAACATTTAACGAGTGAATGTTCTGAATGCTTGAAACAATTCGATATTTATTTTTGGCAATTTTATACAGCCTATAAAGTAGTGCTTAAGAATACCTCTTTTAAAACGTTTTTATTTGTTGTTATGTGTAAAAAAATTACCTACTATCATCCAATGAAGTACAATTAAATTATGTTTATTTATATTTTCACCAATTACAAAAAACGGCCAAGTGCGAGTCGGACTCGCGCACAAAGCATTCCGTACCATTATCTATAAAAACGGCAAAAAAACTCACGTTGTATGCGCCCTAAATATTTATTTTATTCTGTTTTTTAGTAGGTAATTTGTTATAGCGGCAACAGAAATAGGTACAGACATCATTTGTGACAACTGTCTTACTATCAACGGCTTCTGAGATACAGCCTGGTGACAGACAGATGGACGGAAGGACAGCGGAGTCCTAGTAAATAGGGTCCCGTTTTACCCTTTGGATACGGAACCTTAAAAAAGAGTCTCTATTTTCTATTCAAACAGACTAGAATGAAGAGGTTGCTAGCTTGACTAGCTGAGCGTCACTAATAAACAGTGGCTCTTTGCAAATTGATTTCGACAGAAAACTTACTTAAAAACTTTCAAGTCTTCGTAAGCCAGAAATGACACGGATGGAAGCCATTTTTGTACTTTATAATAATAATTGTTTTAGATACTAAAGTCATTGACCCTCTTCATCCCTCTTCTTAGAACACAAAGTAATAAGACAACGTGTTTTAGCTCGTCTTAGTAAACCATTTAACTTGCCTTCATTTTTAGCAAGGTCTCCATATTACGTCTAAATATAGGATACAGTGAGCTTCAGAGTTATCTAAAGGAAACAACACAACTTTTGGTTAAGATATTTAATAACCTCAAAACCTACAAAAGAACATAACTTTGATGATGTAGAGACAGTTGGTACTTTGGGATTTAAGTAGAGTATTTATAATGCCACTATTAAATATTAATAAAATCAACCTTAGATCCTAAGCAAGGACATCAAAGCTTAACATATAGGTGTATGGACTCTGTTCCTTTGTTATCCAGAACAGTGTCAGGAGGCAATCCATGCCTATACCTACTTAACGGGATGCTGTAGTGCCTGGGACATTGTTTTTTGAGATGGAAGGCTGGCCCAGCACCATCCTCTCAACTTACTCTTCCTAGCCCACAGGATATTATATCAACACTTATAGATATTACTTTACTAGCTTCTGCGCGCGGCCTCGCCCGCGTGGTACCAACATTTTGAATATCCTATATGCTATTCCAGGTCACTCTTTTCTACACTCTCATCTACGCTATTCCAAGTATCATCAAAATCGGTTCACCGGTTTAGGCGTGATTGAAACACAAACATACAAACTCACAAACTTTCAGCTTTATTATATGAGTAGGATGATGGGGAAGTGAGATCTATAGGTAAGTTCCGAAAAAGTAGATTTAAAAGATCTTCAGTTGACTGTACTTTACTCATAATCTAAAAGGAAATGAAACCCTTACGAGGCAGAAAATCCCGGTAACGTCATAATTAGAATGATGCGCCGAGGTCGAGGACCTGGGCTGATTTATCACCCCTATCGTCTTAGGCTCAATGCACACTGAATTGGCAGCGACGCGACACGCCGAGACAAGACATTATAAAAACCTTATGAACAATGTAACAAGATATTTCTTCACGGTTTTGGTCGCGAAGGAACAGGAGTAAAATCACCTAGCTTTAAGACGATTCAAAGTGATCCCAGTGGTCCTACTGAATAAATGCTTTTTGACTTTGACTTTGTAATAGAAACGCTTGATAGAATAAACGACGCGCGTCAGCTCGCGATCGCGCAAGACTGCTCGAGACTGCACGCGAGGCTTCGCCACACCTCGTTCATTCTATATAAAAATTTAAGAGTGTATTTAAGTTATGTTAGTTTAAGATAGTTAAGCGCTTTGTGTCTATCTGTTTTAATAAATCATTTTATTTCATACCTATATCTTGTAACATTCAATTGAATTAAATTCAATTTTTATTTATAAAAACTTATTACTTATACAAACAACAAAGAAATAATAAAAATAGGTACGTGATAAATACCCGGTTTAAAAATAATAATTATGTCACTGTTGGGGCAGGGCCCAAACAGTTAAAAAGCTGGATTAAACTTGCTAAGGGTAGCTAGCTAGGGGTTGAGTCCGAGGACAGTAAAAATAACCGAACACGGCGAGTGATGGAGGTACACTGGTTTATTGCTTTCATTACAATAATTATTTGCAACTAGGGCAATGCAAGCTATGCTAAAAAGTTATAAAGTTATTTTTACAATTAAAGTTTCTGCATGTGTGTGCGTTAGCTCATACATCTTGCCAACCAGAAAAAAAGGAAGTAGGGCAGCTACAATTTAAATAGTTAAAATTATAAATTATACAATAGTAATAAAAAGTGTAAAAGAAACTAGTAAAGTTAGCTTAAATAATTAAATAGTCCGTAGATAAACTAATTGCCCTCGGTGGGCTCGACAATGTCACCGAAAGAGTCACAGGGAATGGGAATCGACACTGAACGTGGGGGTTTAGGAGGCGCGGTGCCTCTATTCGCGTTTAGATAAACCATGCTCACTGATTCACGTAATTCACCACACTCGCGAGATACGTATTGAATGAGGTCGGAGGTATGCGCACCGACGACGTGGGCGCGGGCTCCTGCTCGTGCGCCTGGAGCTGCGCTCACCAGGGCCTCTCCCCCGGGAGAAGCTGCTAGCATCAGGCATCGTCTTCTTGATCGCATACATGCTGCTACGATTCCTATTATTACCAGCACAGCCATAATGCTATAAATGATGGAATATTGATGGATATCGTGAATGCTGAGTTCGGGAGTAGATTGCTGTTTCAGGTTGTTGATTTCGTTCATCAACTGTCGATATACTTGATCATGGTTCTCGGGAGTGAAGTTGTAGCTGGATCGAGAAGTCTTAATGACGCTATTCAAAATCGATACTTCTGGGGCTTCAATAGAAGGCTGAATATTAATTTGGCGTAGAAAGTTGTTGTGAGAGTGAATAGTAAACAAATCACCTTTTATTGTGCAACCTTGACCTATCTCAATAATGCCTGTGCCCGATAAGGTATTCATGGTCACATCGGCGGTGCAAAAAGTGCGAATATTGCATTGTTCGCAACACGAGTAAAGCCAAGAGTTCGGTCGCTGTAATTTGACCCATTTGTCTACGCAAGGTGAATGCTCGTAGGTACAGGGTGATGTTATTTTGCCTGTATTTATTAATGTTAAGTTGCATATGCTCTGTTTTAAATCTAAATCATAGGTAGGTTTATCAAAGGTACATAAGATTTTTTCTTCAGATGTGTGAAGACAAGCTTGTAGATCGTAGTCTGATAGAAATAAAACTGCGTCTTTGCGTAAGTTGAATGCTAGGTACGGGTAGGTAGGTATGGTAAGGTACGATATTCCATTTTTGTTTTGTGGGATACTAATTATTTTATCTAGCTCATAGACTTCGTTGGTCACCAATGGAACTTTAATTTCAATGATGAGGTATTGCTTAAAGACCTTTGCTGCGACCTTTAATAGTTTATAGATGTCTCGTATATTTCCCGTATCTAGGGGTACTTTTAAATCTCCCTGTAGCTGGGCTGAAATAAAGTTAACTTGTTCTTCTAGTTGCTCGATAGTGATAAGATGTGTGTCGATGCGGCCATGGCTGATGTCAGTCACAGTATCCACGAGCGAGGTTTGCACGCGTCGCAGGTTCCCGAGTATGATGTTGGCCGCTAAAGCTGATGACGTAATATATAAACCTTTGTCTACTTCAGATCTTATTTGATTTATATCTTCCGATAGGCTGCGAAGATGCTGATTAAACACAATTGACATTTTGTTCATTATTTGCTCATTGCGTTGTATAATATTGACTTCTGCTTCGACAATTATAGTTTGATTTTTAATAAGACTTTTCAGATGATTTTCATTGTAGTTAATTTTTTCTATGTCTTTTGCATATTGCTGAGCAAAATTGTCGTCTAGTACTCCAAATAGGTAGTTAGCTAAGTTTCCAACTCCATTTACTATACCTCTTTTCTGTCGCTTGCTGTTAGGGTTCCGTAGAAGTCTGTTGTAATGCTCAATTTCAGTTAGTTCATGTGAAAGTTGGCTAACGATTTGCTGGTATTGAGAACTGTGTTTCATTGTCATGCCCTTTAGATTTCTCACGTAAATCTCCATATCGTCAATAGCTTGCCAATAGCTAGTAAGATTATAGTACACTACTAACTTCCATTCATCTCTTATGTATTGTAAGCTTGATATTTTATCGAAATAGAGCGTTCTAGAGTCGTTTAGAGCAATATTGCCGATATGTGTTATGTTTTGCTGTGTTGTTGGAGTAATCATTGCCATAAGTAGTAGGAGGGCTAAAGAAAAATAGTTTGTAAAAATATTTTGCTTCGTTCTACGTGTTTTTCTATGAGAGCTTAAAGGTTCTGGAGGTTGCTGGGCTCCGTTGAGCTGTGCTGAGCTGTCGTCATCGTCTTTTCCTTTTTCAATGGGTAGTAAAACAAGCTTCGTTACTGGTCGCTTCAAGATATTATTTTCCGTCTTGATGGATACGATCCTAACGTGTCCGTCGCTTCCAGGATGTAGATCTACAACTCTACCAAGGGCCCATTTGCCTGGGGGTGAGTTGTCATCTTTAATTAGGACGATGTCGTTGAGTTCCAGGTTTTTCGTAGGTTTCCTCCACTTAGAACGTACATGTAGATGTTGAAGATAATCAGATGACCATAGCTTCCAGAAATGTTTATTCATTGTTTGCAGTAGCTGCCAACGTCCCAGCAAGTTGATATTTTCCGGTTCAGCCTGAGGTCGTGATAATAAGGAGTCACCTATCAAAAAATGTCCTGGAGTAAGATAGCTATCCTCTGGGTTTTCTGTAAGAGGAAACAGAGGACGGGAGTTCAAGCACGCTTCGATCTGCTGAAGCAAAGTCGTGAACTCCTCATAAGTGAGTTTTTGCTCGCCTAGAACTCGCTTTAGATGTTTTTTGAAGCTTTTCACAGCAGCTTCCCATAGGCCTCCCGCAGTAGGCCATGCTGGAGCATTGAAGGACCACTCGATATTCATTTCGCTCAAGTTCATAAATAAATCTTCATTGATGGTAGCTAATATTTGTTTGTATTCGCTATCCAATGCTCGTTTTGCTCCTATAAAGTTAGTGCCGTTATCGCTGTACATTCGGCGGGGCGTCCCTCGCCGCGCACAGAAACGACGAAAAGCTGCTAAAAACGCTGGAGTGCTTAGGTCACTCACCAATTCTAGGTGAACGGCCTTGGTCGCTAAGCAGATGAATACAGCCACGTAGCCCTTGAGTGTTTTTATCCCCCTACCCTTGCTCGCCTTTAGGTCCACGTGACCAGTATAATCCACGCCAGTGTGCGTGAATGGGCGGGAAGGCGTAACTCTGTCTCGTGGTAGATCTGCCATGACTTGTTGTTGCTTTTCAGAGCTAAAACGACGACATTTAACACACAGCCGAAGTTGTTTTTTGACTGTTCTCATGCCGCTTAAGATCCAATATTTTTCCCGTAGGTAAGATAAAGTAAGTCTCGGCCCGCCGTGTAGTGTAGTGATGTGAGCTTGATGAATTATTAAGTCTGTAAATCGGCTACGGCTTGGCAGGATCGCTGGATGTTTAGCTGAGCTACTTATTATAGAGTGGTTAAGGCGGCCACCTACCCTTAATACTCCATTTTCATCCAAATAGGGACAGAGATTCGCTAGCTGACTATTCGATTGAACATGACCCTTATGTTTAATGCTCTCTAAATCTTTTTCAAATTCTATAGCTTGTACGTACTTAATAAGTAATTCAAACGCTTTATTTATTTCCTTAGTCGACAAAACGCTTGAATGTTCAGTTTGTTTATGTTGTAATGCTGTAGTGAAACGTAATATCCATGCCACTACTTTAGCGGCACGTGTAATTGAGCTGTTGTTTATAATTAATGTATCAATGAATGAGCTTGGTTGAAGTAAGGCTGAGGTCACACTGTCTTTTTTTATTTCAATAGTCGGTGGCTTGTAAGTTTTGTTTTTTATGCTGCTGGGTTCAAAGTTAGTCAGCCACTCCGGGCCGTTCCACCAAAGAGGGGTTTTCTGAAGTTTAGCTACCGTTAATCCTCTGGTGGCACAGTCTGCGGCGTTTTCTTCAGAGCGGACATGACTCCAATTGGAAGCTGGTATTATATCTGTTATCTGTTGTACTCGGTTAGCGACAAACTGTTTCCAACGTGATAGGTCGCCGTGTAGCCAGCCAAGAACAACAGTCGAATCAGTCCATGCATAAACATCATAATTGTTTTTTGCTAGGGAGGTTTTTACGCTTTGCATGAGCTGAGCTAGCAGTAAAGCACCACACAATTCTAGACGCGGCAGAGTCACCTTCTTCTTTAGTGGCGCTAGCTTGGTTTTCGCTGCAACGAGGATCGTTGTGCACTCACCTTTATCGTTGTGCGCTACTAGGTATACAGCGCAGGCATAAGCCTTCTCCGATGCGTCACTGTACCCGTGTAGTTGAAAAGTCTTCTGCGTGTCGCCTAAATATCTAGGTATATTAAATTGGCTAACGTTTTGAAGATCTTTTCGTAGCTGTACCCATTCGCTCTGGGTTTGTTCCGAGATAGGATCATCCCATCCTATACAAGAAGACCACGTATCTTGGAATAAAATTTTAGCTCTGATAGTTAGTGGCGATAGCCAGCCTAACGGATCAAATATTTTAGATATTTCTGATAGTAGCTGGCGTTTCGTTTTACAAGTCTCGGCATGCTCTACTTTGTTTGTAAACATGAATGAGTCAGAGGATGGTGTCCATCTAAGACCAAGCGTTTTGCGAGACTCGTGACATTTAAAATCAAAAGGCTTGTCAAGCTGTGCTGTAGATAGGTTTTCCAAGAGCTCTGGATAGTTAGCTGACCATTTACGTAGATTCATTCCTGCGCCTTTTAGTATTTCAATCAGCTGATATTGTAGTTCCTGGGTGGCCTCGATACTGTCTCCGCCGCTGAGAAGGTCATCCATATAAAAATGATTGTCCAATGCTGTGGCTGCTAGCGGGTATTTCGAGGCGTCGTCTTTTGCTAATTGACGCAGGGTACGCATGGCTAAGTAAGGAGCGGCTTTAGTTCCGTACGTAACGGTTGTGAGAAAATACTCCCGAAGAGGCTCATACGGATTATCTCTCCAGAGAATACACTGAAGACGCTGATCGCTTTTTCTGATTAAAATCTGGCGAAACATCTTCTCTATGTCCGCTGTTATGACATATTTATATTGTCTACATTTTAAAATCAGGGTTGGAAGATCGTGCTGCAGGTTCGGACCACATTCCATAACATCATTTAGGCTAAAACCTGAGCTTGATTTAGATGATGCGTTAAATACCACCCGCATGCTGGAGGTAGTAGATTCAGGCTTAAGGATTCCATGGTGAGGCATAAGATATGAGGCGTATTCACCATGGTTAGCTGGGCGCATGTTACCAAGTAGTTGGTATTCATGAATGAACTGCTTATAGCTGGTAGAGTATTCTTTATTTCTTGCCATTTTATTTTCTAGCTGGATGAACTGAGCTGTAGCTTTCGCTTTGGAAGATCCTATCTTATCTTCATAGTTTGGCTTCATTGGTAAAGCTACCTCGTACCTACCGTCTACTAAGCGCTTAGTAGTAGCTGTATAGTGCTCTTCGCAATACTGTTCCTGTTTAGTTAGGTCAGACGACGTGTTAGGCATCTCTTCCATTTCCCAGTATTTTGCTATCTCATCTAAATTATTAACAACAATGCTGCAGTTAAATGTTTTCACATTTCCAGATAAAATCCAGCCTAATTTCGTTTGCTGAGCTATTGGTGCGTTTTGGACACCTTTGACTAGGCCGCTCATGATAATATCCGAGTACACGCTGGCGTCTAGCAGTAGGTCTATAGGTTTAGACACATTATAGTCAGGATCTGCTAGGTTCATATGTCTGATGTGAGGCCATGATTGCTTTCTAAACGAAACATGCGGAAGATCGCTAATAACTCGAGGTATGACGACCGCTTCTGTATTAAAACTGTAGTCATCGTAGATAGACTTGCATTCCAATGAAACTAGATGTTTGCTTTGTTTATTAGATATACCTACGCCAGATACAGACACGTTAAATTTCTGACGCGGTAGTCCTAACAGCTGAGCGGCGTTCTCAGACATCAGTGTTATCTGAGAGCCCTGGTCGAGCAATGCCCTTAGAGTGACGTAAGTGCCGTCAATTGCTTTAATTTTTAATAAAACGGTGGCCAATAAAACTTCTTCATCGTCAGCAGAAATGTGGTTTGCAGTGTGCGACTTGTTGCTTAGCGGTTTAGTCGACTTAGGCGATGTAGATATTAAAGGCGAATTTTGCTCAGCTGACCTAGTGGGCAATAACCCCGCGGCGGTACTTGCGTCATGCAATTGCGTATGATGTTCGCCACTGCACTCTTTGCATCTTTTAAATTGATACACATTTATTTGAATGTTTAAAAAGACAATTTTTACATAGCTGGAGTTTGTTCACTGTCCTCATTCTCGTATCCGGTGGCATGTTCAAGAACTGCTGACAGCGGTATAGCTCGTGATCAATATGACAAAGAGGGCATTTACACGTGGATGTAGAAGCTGCTTGATATTTCGATGAAAGCTTGTAATTATATAAGCTTGACTTGAAGTTCGTCTTTGTTTGATGCGACTGAGCTGGCTTAGGTGAAGAAGTATAATCTTTCTCTTTTCTTTGAGTAGGTTCTAACGCGATAAACTTACTCTCGAGAAATCCCATCAGCTCATTTAGATTAGGTAATTCTCTTGGAGCTTTGCGAGCTTCTTTGTAAGCTGTGTAAGTTTCGCTATCTAGCTTTTTCGCTATAAGGTGTACTAGGATTGGATCCCAAGAGTTAGTATCTACACCTAAGTTGTGAATGGCGTGAATACACTCTGTAGTGGTGTCGTAGAGACGTTTTATCTCGTATGACGTCTGCTTGCTAATGCTGGGCTGATTCAGGAAGGTCTCAATGTGAGTGGAGAATAACACTTGCGGGTTATTGTAGCGATGTGTCAATATCTCCCAAGCTATGTCGTAATTTTCAGACGAGATGTTTAAATGCTGAATTAGACGCTCCGCTTCTCCCTTTACTTTACCCTTCAGGTGCTGCATTTTTTGAGCTTTAGATAGAAAGTTATTGTTATGGATCGACTCTGAGAACAAATCGTAAAACGTAGGCCAAAGAGTGAATTTTCCGGAAAAAGTAGGTATTTCAAGTAAAGGTGTAGATTTTTGAAGATGCGATGTAGCTGAAAGTTTTTGATTTAGCGCTTTTTTCAGTATCTTAAATGAATTTTCTTGCCTGATAAATTCATCTTGGTAGATCTCGTCTTCACCTTCAAGAATGTTATCTATTTCAAGATGTAGCTTGTCAATAGCGCTCCATCTTGACTGAATGCTGCGCAACTCGTCTTCTAACTCCCACTTCTCGCTAATATCGCTCACTTTAATTCCCGATATTAGCCGCTTGAATGCGCGAAAGTTAGTCCTTTGCAAGGACAAAAGCTCGTTAACTTTGCTATTAGAACCAGGCTCGGTTTCAGTACCAGTACCTTTACCCGACCCTGATGGTTTCTCCTCCTTATAAGGATCATAAGCTGATATCTTAGCTCTCGTATCTCGATAATATTTATTCGTACGATCGTAAATAGACTCCTGAAAGTACCTTTGAGATTTCGACGGCAATTGTAAAAGAGTATTATTGTTAGAATCGAACTCTCCCCAGAAGTTATCTAAAGCGTCTAAACGTATCTTCAGATACTCTGAGGTCTTCCTATGACCTGAATCTTTATCGAAGTTCGTCCCGATGCGCTGAAGCTCGGTGACGATTTCTCCTTGACGGTTGAAGAGCGCTTCGTAGTCCGTCATTGTAGTTAGTTATGCAAGTAAAATATGAACGATCTTACTTGAATATGCTGCTGCTGGATGCTAGATATGCTGCTGCTGTAGGCACGTCTCCCGACTCACGCCAGGAAGAGGTGAATCTGCTGAGCGAGTCTCCTGACCCGCACGACTTGAGCTGAAGCTGCTCAGTGAGTCTCCTGACTCACGAGGGTTGAGCTGAAGCTGCTCAGTGAGTCTCCTGACTCACGAGGGTTGAGCTGAAGCTGCTCCGTGAGTCTCCTGACTCACGAGGGTTGAGCTGAAGCTGCTCCGTGAGTCTCCTGACTCACGAGGGTTGAGCTGATGCTGTTGAGTGAGTCTCCTGACTCACTAGGACGTCACGTAATCGCACAGATATACGCGGACGCAAAAAAAGTTAGCTAAAACCCGGTAGATAGCTCACGGGTATGTGACACGTGAACCGATTTCGTCACAGTACACTGGGTCAACGTACGCGAAACCGAAGGAATAAACACTCCCGTATGATCCCGCTTGTACGATAGCTCGAAGGACCAAAATGTTGGGGCAGGGCCCAAACAGTTAAAAAGCTGGATTAAACTTGCTAAGGGTAGCTAGCTAGGGGTTGAGTCCGAGGACAGTAAAAATAACCGAACACGGCGAGTGATGGAGGTACACTGGTTTATTGCTTTCATTACAATAATTATTTGCAACTAGGGCAATGCAAGCTATGCTAAAAAGTTATAAAGTTATTTTTACAATTAAAGTTTCTGCATGTGTGTGCGTTAGCTCATACAGTCACCAAATCACGAAAGTTTAAAAAGTTTAATTTATTACATAAAACTACAATTATTATTAATAATTTACATCGAACCGCGGCAGTTCGAGTGCATTGTTCATAAGGTTTGGTTCATAATGTCTTGTTACGTTTCGTTACGTCGCGTCGCTGCCAATTCAGTATGTAGGTATTGAGCCAATAGAGACACTAAACGTGTTGGAAAGACTGAGAGTGAGAGCTAGACGCTAAATAGTAAAGTAAGTAGGTAAACAGTCTTTTAATCTAGACCTCATCTTTCTCCGATAACAAGAAACGGCCTCTAACTATGTAGGTACTTATGCCGTTTTGTCAAATAAAATGTTTTTGATTTGGAGATCGTCCAGATAAGTGATACTGCCGGATTTTTAAACCTACGTGATTGCTGGATTTTAATACATACATACATACATAAAATCACGCCTCTTTTCCAATGTGGTAGGCAGAGACCACGGATCTCCACTCGCTACGATCCTGACACACAACTAAAACACAATTATGGATTTTAAATCCACCCAAAACCGTATTTTAGCTTAGAACTTAAAGCAAGGTCACAATCTCTTTATACTTACAGGCCCTTTCATCGTGAATTATTCTGCGTAAGCCGGCCCTTGTGAATAAACTAATATTTCGGACCCGGCGCGCGGCGCAGATTAACTAATAGCTGCTGGGTGCAAGCTCCAAATAGGGCTGCTAAGGGCTGCAATCCTTGGGGAGTTATCCTACCTATACCTATATGAACTAGCTTCTGCGCGCGGCTTCGCCCGCGTGGTACCAACGTTTTTAATGGCCGATGCTATTCCAAGTCACTATCTACGCGTATTCCAAGTTCCATCCAAATCGGATCACTGGTTTAGGCGTGATCAAAACACAAACATCCAAACATCTAAACAGACTTACAAACTTTCTGCTATAACATATGAGTGGGATGTGAAAGGATTGATGTTTTTTTAAAATAATATGCTTCGAAATTCTACACTGAAAACGATATAATTATTCAACTTAAAAAAAATTACCCTCCTGCCTAAAAGCAAAGCTACGAGCCTGCTACGAACGGCTACGAAGGTCTACGAAGGCGAGTCAGACCTTCCCAGTTCCGAATTACGAGAACTTATTTCAGAGCGTTTTATCCCAGCATTTTTTTTTTTTTAATTTATTTAATGGTTTTGTCGCTTAGCGACCACATCACCCTGATACAACAGAAAATGATTATGAACAATATCAGAAGAAACTTCGTTATTATTTTATCCTAGGTCACTAAACGCTGCAGCTTCAGCTGGCTATCGGCTTGGTAGCCCAAAATAGAGATTAATGGTGAGAGGGAAGGGAGGCCTTTGCCCTGCAGTGGGACAATACAGGCTCCTAATAATAATAATAAGGTCTAAGGAATGCAGTTGGAACCTACTGGCATTTAATTATTCTTATAGGTGGCAATGGGCTTGCAACCTGTCGGCTGTCCCGTATGGAATACTAACTTCTGCAAAATGTAGGCATAAATTTTAATGTCAAATATGTAAGTATTTGAACATGCATCTGACTACCCCCCTAGATATAACTAGACATAATAATAAAAGGATCTCGAATAAATCAAAAAGATTAGATGGAATTTCTACTGCGCCTTGGGAATACTGTCGAGATCCAGTTTTTTTTTAAGAATTAATGAGTTATGATTGCAAGAGCCAGCCCTGATGTGAACTCGGTCATTAAATCTTTACGTCCGACCTTGGCCCACTTGCAAGTTGGTAAGAGCTTGGACTTACCGTAAGCCTCGTCTTCTGAAATTTCCGACGTGTTGTACCTACAGCGAATGAAAAATATAGGCATAAGTTTGGTTGTATTAAACATGAGTGTAAAATATATCGGCATAACTATATTAGGTACAGTCACGGACAATAAGATGTATACACTCCATACTTTTAAAATTAATATCACACTAAAACTAATAGATATAGATGAAAAACAAACAGCGGAAATTGATTTCACATTGAACTAGTGGCGAAATCAATAAAAATACCAGAACATTGTTGGACATGTTGACCTGTACATGGATTGAAACATTAAGGAGTGTATACATACATCTTCATAATAAAAGGGTAAGGGTAAGGGTTGATCATTTTAATAATAAATAAATCTTATTGAACGTGACTGTACCTATACCTACGATTAGCAACGAAAGTCGATTAACAGTTAGACTTTTGTTAAGAAAAAATAAAGTTTTCATGGGAAATGATTACAAACTAAGACTTTAAATTTTGGACATGATGTTACTTATGGAAATATTTAAATTTCTGAAACATCAAAGGTACCTAACTAATAACTATAACTACCTACATACCTATGGGATTTGGTACCTACCTACAAATTTTTGTCTAGGGTAAGTTTTGTAAGAAGCCTATGCCACGCCCGGTAGGCGTGTTGTGATGAGGACTTTTAAAATACTTAATAATAATTTTTAGGTCCTAGTTAATAGCTTAGAGACAAGACAGAGAAGTTCCCATTAAATCATCACATTGCGTAGGTAAAACCGCTGAGGTAGGTAGGTAGGTATCAATTTACCTAAAATTCATTTTTTCTAGCTCAAAGTATTTTCTAAAAAATATCAATCTCGTCTCCCACGCGAGTGCAAAGTACCTTACCTAAGTGTCGCATTTTGCGCTAAAACCTTTGTTTAAAAATACTTTTTAGATAGTCTCACGAGCTTCCCTAAGCCATTTTTAGAATCTGTGAATTAACTCTGACACTTGCGTTGGGGGAATACCTAAGTGCCTACCATCTATGATTAGCATGGAATAATAAATTCAAGCCTCTATTATTATTTAAATAAATACCTACAGGGTAGGTAGGTTGTAGGTATGTACCAAATACCTACTTGACAAAATTTTTGGCTCTAAAAACCTCTGAACGTAGGTAGGTAAGTACCTACAAGCTACTTACACCTTGTACCTACCTACCTACTTTAAAGAACATTTGCGGAACCTACGTAGGTTCCTCCACCTGTGCTGTGCTGTCACAGAACAATAATACCTACTCCTGTTTCCTGTACTCTGTACCTACCTACTTCATGGCAACCAATGGTAGGTAATAAACAGTAATAAATAAAGTAATGGCAACTGACTATGAACTAATCTCAGAGTAAATGAAATAACTTTAATAACCTGTACCAAAGATGCTGTATGTTCTGTCTGATGTGTATGTAAAGTCTACAGGGTGTAAAAAGACGTCTACCGAAGCCGAAAGGGGTAGTACAGCATCCCAACACACAACCAAATCCAAAAGGATTTTCCGAAAAAATAATTATATCCGAAGAAAACAGCGTTTGAAGAGTAGTGTTTGCGTATGTTCTGGGCGCGTTGTTTTACGTAGATTCGCTGGATTTTGAGTTTTCATTGTTTTTTTCTTTTATAAATGAAATTATTAGGTAGATATGGTCTTATTATGTCGTACTAGTAGTAAATAACCGAAAAAAACATAGCATGACGAAGCTAAGTCAAAAAAATTTTTTGCATTTTTTTTTTTCGCTCAATATGATAAGAATCATAGTCTGATTGCAACCCTTCAGTTTTCGGTAGCAGTTTTTTTACACCCTGTATATTGTCTGAGGTTGTTCCTCTGTGGGTTGGCCCTGGTCCTTTAATCTGTGCAACTTTGACATTTAGATATCGGTGACATGACACTGACACCAGCCTGACACGTGATTCGTGACATGAATTGGGCACAACAAAACGAACTTCACGCCGATCAGTCGTCGACCTCCATTCATCCTTCGTCTCCGTAAACTCACGATTTTAACATCATTTTCAACGGAATTAACTGAAAACACTCTGATTTATACCTCTAGTGGGGTTACAAAGTGTTGTTTGTGCGTTTGCAAAGTTCTGTGACTTGGAAATGGCGTTGAAATCGTCGCCGGTTGTTCTTGGAGTGCTCTCCCGAATTACCCGTAAATTCTCGACGGGTAGGGCTTTGGCATCGAAGCCTATGACGGTCCGAGATGCCTTGAACCAAGCTATCGACGAGGAGATGGAGCGAGACGAAAAAGTCTTCGTTTTGGGAGAAGAGGTGGCTCAATACGACGGCGCTTATAAAGTTACTAGGTACACTTTCAGGCAGCTATTCTAACCTCGACCATACTAATTGGACTTAGTTTAGTGGTGTAATAGTGCTCTACGAATATTCTGTTAGTGTTTATAAAAGTTGTTTTAGCACTTTTTGTTGGAACCTTTGCAACATTGCAAATAAAGCAGCCCAAAGGTTACATAACCAAAGAGTTTGTTGACAGATCTCAAGTTGTTATCAGCCAAGGAAGTTGTAAGTTAATAGGCTTGTCCGCACTTGGTTGACATTGAATGTAATGCACCAGTACACAGAATTGTTGCATATGGTACCTACATGTTTCCTTTCTTTATTTTATTTATATTTATTTGTTTACATTTACATTTCACCCAACGTTGAGATGCTGAAAAGTTTTAGTCAATAATTATTTGGTTTATGCCTTAGATGTATTGTACTTTAGAAAAAGTCGCAAAACCAACCAAGTTTTGTGTGCTTTTAATTTTTTCATAGCTTTTTAATCATTTCGGAATGGGTAAGTAGTTATTTTGTTTAATTTTTACTGGAATAAATATAGATATTTAGTTTATGTATGCTTGCTAACAAACATAGCAAAAGGGTAAAAAAATAAAACAAAAAGACACGAAAAAAAGTGAAGAGACCAGCTATTGTATTAGACAGTGACGCTTGTATGTAACCTGTTAAGTATGACCCATTCAACTAGGTAATTTAAATTTAACTAAAATTACCCAATAAAAAATAGGTTTTGCAATTTTGCAAGGTTTGCAAACTGTGAGTGAGTGTCAAATTATGTATTAATGTGCATCAATAACTGAAATACTAAATAGGTACTTAGTTGGTAATATTTGTTTTTATCTAGTAGTTATTCATTTATTCCTACATAAAACGTTTTTTGTATAAATTACCTTGTTAAGCATTATTCAACTAAATTAGCAATATGTACATTTCCAGAGGCCTGTGGAAGAAATACGGAGACAAGAGAGTGATCGACACTCCCATCACGGAGTCTGGTTTTGCTGGTATCGCTGTCGGAGCCGCCTTCGCGGGCCTGAAGCCCATCTGCGAGTTCATGACCTTCAACTTTTCTATGCAAGCCATTGACCATGTAAGTAGTCTTCTATTTCTACTTGTATTTCTTAAGAAACATGTCAGTTGAGAACCAAAATATGTTAGTACTCTTTATTAAAATCTCAGACATGCATTAAATTTTTTACCTAGTACTTCTTACCATCATACCATCAATACAGACTCAGGTTAACTAATTATAGGAATATTGGAATGCGTCATGCGGCAGGACCAATGTTTGTATGATCTACAAATATTTGTCTCGGGTCTGGGTGTTTCTATGTATAATATGTATGTATTTACAAACAAAAAGTATATAAGTAGTATATCAGTCATGTAGTACCCATAACACAAGCTCTGCTTACTTTGGGGCTAGATGATGCTGTATGAAAATGTCCAGCATTATTTATTTATTTATTATTTATTATTGGACATAATTATAGCAACTAATCAACAACTTAGCTTATAACCTACTGTATGTCATTTCTTTTGCAAATAAATACTTTTGAATTTGAATCATCTTCTTGCCTGTTTCCCACATCACGTGGGGTCGGCACAACATATGTTCTTATTCCATTCTCCTCTATCAGCCGTCATCTCAACACTCACTCCTTTCTTACTCATGTCATCATTCACACAATCCATCCATCTTTTCTTTGGCCTACCTCTACTCGTAAATCCATCAACATTCATACCAAGTACTTACCGTAACATTAAAATTCGAGACAGTCATACAGATTCACATGATAAGATAAACCTGAAAATCTGGCACTATCTCTGATGTCTATATCTTATTTTACAGCATCATAGATAACATGAAGGTTTATACTTTCATGACTAGATACCTACTCATAAAGCTATTAATAATAGCAATGATAGCCCAGAGAGAGAATTGGTCGCCATGGTCCAACCGTCTAACACCACATCTCCCAGACTCACAACGCTTTACAAACACACACTCTTTATCATAGTCACGTCTAGGTTAGGTACACACGCTTGTCATGTTTTTTGTAATGCTTCTGTGGTTTGTAATTTTTTATTTCTTATTTTGTCATCTATTGTTATGATGCTTTCATTAATTGTGTTCCTCTTAGATGTATCTTAAACTTTTAAAATTTAAATATATATATAATTTTAATGTCATGTCAGCATGCTGATCATTACTAAGTAGGTATTTAATTGCATATTATTGTATCTAAGTTCTCCAATAAACAAAAATTTCTCCATTGTTAACTTGGCTCGTTGGACGCCCGCAATACAGGCTAGTCCTAGTGCGGGGTCCACTGAATGTTATCTTGTAACCTGTTTCCTTCTTTTGGATAATAAACTATTTGATTTGAGAATTTAATACTGGAATAGTATCCTAATGTCCTTTTTCAAATATGAAACTCTTCCACGACTCCAGAAGTTTTGCTCGGTACCTTCACCTTAGTCAGCTCCTCACTTATTGACTTTTTGTCCTTCCTGTGGATAAAGCTGATTAAGCTGAGAGATTGAAAGTCGAGGTACAACCCCATTCGGCCAACACGGCTCTATGGCTCATATAATGTTTCTTCTGTGTACAATAAAGTGTTTATCTATCTATCTAATATAGATGTGAAAGCCTAACTGTTTTTTTTAATTCTCCAGGTCATAAACTCAGCAGCGAAAACGTTCTACATGTCAGCTGGCAATGTACCTGTATCTATGGTATTCCGTGGTCCGAACGGCGCTGCGTCTGGAGTTGGCGCTCAGCATTCTCAGTGCTTCGCCGCGTGGTACAGCCACTGTCCTGGACTTAAGGTGGTCATGCCCTACTCTTCGGAGGATGCTAAAGGTAGATCTTACAAGTATTATCCATCCTAGCCGCCAACTTTGGCATCTTAGTTAGGTCAATACAGATTATTTGGTCAATGCCAATAATACATAGGAAAGAGGATGGGAGCGAGTTAGGTGATAGGATAAGTTAGAATGGATGGATGTAAACTAAAAGGGTGATGGAAATGAATGTGGATGGATATGTGAGTAGAGATAGACCTAAGAAAAGATTGATGGATTGTGTGAAAGAAGATATGGGTAAGAAAGGAGTGGATACGAAGATGACGAGTGATAGAGGAGAGTGGAGAAAGAGAACATGTTGTGCCGACCCCGCATGAGCGGGATAAGGGCTGGCCAATGATGATGATGGATGGATGTAAACTAAGATAGATAGATATAACTTTATTTGACAACACACAGACACAGGCACATTACATCAACAGAGAACAGGTACATACAGAAAAAAAAACACTAAAGTAGGTAAGTAGGTAGGACTAAGGTAAAGATTTAATGCTGTTATCTCGGTCTTTAAATTATCAATGTTCTCATCAACCCAACAGTATTAAAGACGGGAATTATAAATAAATAAATAATACGTTTATTATCTCGGAAACGTTGGCGAAATGAAATCGATCGAGTTTGGTGGAACGTGGCGGCGCATAGAGACCGTTGGAAGACCTTTGCCCAGCCGTGGGATGACATAGGTGGCTAAAAAAATTATAATACGTACTTAATGTAAATAATCCGCTGTGATACAAGTGCTAGTTCGATTCTCGCAGTTGGATTTTTTTTCTGTCTTAAAAGAACTTGTACTCATGTATGAACACTGAACAACAATGTTATTTATTAATTTCAGGTCTTCTCAAATCAGCGATCCGCGACGCCGACCCAGTAGTGGTGTTAGAAGATGAGATCCTGTACGGGATCCCATTCCCGATGTCGGATGAGGCCCTATCCAGCGACTTTGTGGTGCCTATCGGTAAGTTACTCTCACTGTCTTCACAAAATGTGCACTATAAAGTAATAACGTTTATTTGTCTCACAATGGTGTATATAACATGTTGTTTTATTTGTCATATAAAATATTATACCATAATATAAATGATAGAGCGAATTGTTAAACTGTTTGTGCGAGACTGGTGCCTGAGATAGGTTTATGAAAAACCTGTAATACAGGTCACTGAGGTCACCACTATGCCAGTGTTCGCGCCTGCAACGAAACGCTCTCTACAAGAATACCTTCGAGCATTATCGAGCCGCAGCCGCTGTGTTTGTTTATTTTTTACTAGCTGTCCGTCGCGATGTTATCGCGTTCCCTCGGGAAAACTTCACTTTCCCAGGATAAAATATAGCCTATGTTCATCAGGGATAATGCAGGATTCTAATGTTGGAATTTTTCAAATCGGTCCAGCAGTTTCGAAGCCTATTCAATTCAAACAACCATACTTACAAACAAATCTTTCCTCCTTATAATATTAGTGTAGATGTAGACTTAAACACTAAGTTCCAAAATAAGAATAAGTGCAGGGAAGAAACTAAACTTCAGAGTCTTCAATACAAGCAATGAAAGAGCAACAACATAATCAAAACACACATGAAATAAAACGATAGTCATAAAGTCATGAGCGAGCCAGATATCCAAACCTGTCTTCGTCTTTTAGGCGTCATCAAATATGGGTTCTACGCAGCTACTTTAGAGGGAAAGGTCGGTTGTGCTTATTGTAAGTACCTAGTATAAAATAGTATGATATATTTGCAGGCAAGGCTAAGGTAGAGCGAGAAGGCAATCACGTTACTCTTGTCTGCGCGGGCAGAGCGACAGAGACGGCACTAAACGCAGCCAACGAACTCGCCGGGAAAGGTATGCTCAAAGTCCGATAAAAGTAATAGAAAAGTAAAAATATTGCCCTAAAAGTTTACCGAGTACAGAACTAAATGGCGCTACTGGTAGGTGTCAGTGAGCAGTCACGTGACCTTTTCGAGGCGTCAATGGGTCAGATTAGAAAAGATCGTGGTGGATAGCACAAGCTTAGGGAGGCCTATACCCAGTAGTGGATAAAGTCAGGCTGTGGATGATGATGAACAATTCTGAGAGAATGTCTACCGTGCTTTAGATATACAATTTGTTTTTAATCTGGAATGAATGTATTACAGGTATTGAATGTGAGGTGATCAACTTACGTTCCATCCGCCCTCTGGACTTCGATACCATCGCCCGCTCCGTCTCCAAGACTCACCATCTCGTTACTGTGGAACAAGGGTGGCCGCAGTCGGGTGAGTAAAGATAAATTTATTCTCTTCTTTTTCTTCATGTCAATGGTTCCATTTATCAAATTTCAAGTCCAAAAGTTAGGCCACTCACAATATCCGTGGCATCACACCGGTCGCGCAAAGTGCAGGTGTCGGAGCACTGCGGACAGCAAATGTTGCATGCTTTGTGGGACTTCGCAGTCGCACTGTAAAGTACTTCGTTATATCCCCATTTGACTAAGTTACACCTGCAGCGGTCCACCTGGCTGGTTTAGAGAGTTCCAGGTGGGCCAGTAGTCGGTGGCCAGCTGGGTGCTTCTCAGCAGGTACAACGTAAGGTGACCAGAAAGCTATTTTGAATATTTTATGTGGTTGCAGCGCTTATAAATGTATTTTGATTCAGGTGTCGGCGCAGAGATCTGTGCCCGGGTGATGGAGTCCCCGGTGTTCTTCGAGCTGGACGCCCCCGCCTGGCGCGTCACGGGCGCGGACGTGCCCATGCCGTACGCGCGCAGTCTAGAGGTGCTCGCCCTGCCGCGCGCGCACGATGTGGTGGCCGCCGTCACGTCGGTGCTCGGCAACAAGTCAGTAACTTCATATACAAAGTTTTTGTAGCCTCTCAGGACTGGATTACTGTCCTTCTTAAACTTTCGCGATCACTATTCATAATTACATATTAACTACACTAATAATAAATCCCGTGTAGTTAATACGTAATTATGGATTACTACCATCATGTTGTTGTCATATTCATTGTTGTCATCATGTTGTCGGAGTGAATGTTACATTATACACCCCTATTTTTTAATTACCAAAAAAATTTAAAACATGGTCTCGGTGTCTGTTACTGATCACATTTATGTAGTTAAAACTTAAAAAAATAGAGAAAAAAAAATTATAACCTCAAAAGGAGACGAGACAAGTCAGACATGGATTTAGAATAGCTACTGCGGTTTTACTGACTGAAGATGATACAAGAACATAGTTCGAATGAGAGTCTGTACGCGATTATTGTCAATGTCCATTGTCCCAAGCAACAGTCCCATTGACTTGTGAAAATTCTAACGATTATAACAATTTCTAAAGAGTTTATTTATTTTCAGAATCAGCGGCGCCGTCAGCCATTAAGGAATCTCTCGCGTCGCGTCGAAGAAGTTATCATGTAAATAATTCTATTTATTTTTACACCGCGCCAATCCGCCAGTGCTTTGCAATTGTGATGTATGGATGATAGTATAAAATGTTATTAATAAAACCGTTAAATGTTCACAGTTTTGAGTATTATTAGACCAATTTACACACTAAAAATCACCAAAAAATACTTCTTGTGACGAGGGCGATTGCTCGGCTAATACGAAAGAGGTGTGAGTTCGATTCTGGCAGCAGTACAAATGATTTGGATTATGACTGTGATTATGGTCTGCAGATTAGTCGAATGAAGCCACTGACGAAAGCTAATTCACAACGCCATCTATCGAGTTTCATGAAAAATACTGTCGAATACGAATGGTGACAACCCCAATGTTTCCGTTTTCGAAATAACTCGCATTGATTGATAGATGGCGCCATGAGAATATTCGACAAAAATGGTCTTTATAACATTGTAAATTAAGGCTCAAGCTACATTGAATTGGCAAGCGCGCGTCACAAGCGTTTCTATATCTTGTATCATTGTGCATAAGGTTTATAATGGCTTGCTATAAAACTAAATGACGCGTCGCTTCCCAAGTCAATGGGCATTGAGCAAGGGTGGAAGTTAAAAATTTGATGACGTAGCAAGTGATTTTTATCGTTCTTTGCTTATTACACTTATTACATTACATTAAGTTAAAGAGAGTCAAGTATATTACTACCAAGGCAGTTTTGGCCTTTCCGTACAGGGTTTCTGGTTACGTAGGTTACATAAACCTCTGTCCTATGAAACCAAATTAAAGAGGTCAGAGAAACTGAAAGTTTACCTTCTTGTTGAGTGACATTATTCCGTATCCATGGATTGTTTACATGGAAACGTCATTTTGATGAAATTGAATTGAAGGCAAATAAAATAAAATTTTGTTATAATTACTAAAAGTTTTTGAGAAAAAATTGGAAACAAGTAAAATTAATGATCTAAACTATGTCTTGTGCAGTGCCATGCTGTAGGTTTCATTCATCAAGACGCCAAAATAATGATGAAATCTTACGCTACCAACGGTAAGTGTTTTTTGGTATTGTAGTATCAAAGTCTTAATTTTAATGCATTCGGGGGATAATTTCATACAAAATACTATCATGGAATCTTGTTTAATAAGGATTAATCGAATGCTATAGGCAAAATATACAAATCATATTTGTTATCATAGTGTTGTACTCGATTCTATCGACATCGATAGTTTTAAGTTGGTGGTTGATGAGGCTGAACTTATTTAAATTTTTTTTTCCAGATTTATGGAATTTAGTACAAATAATAAATACTTAATTAAATGGCTAGAAGGCTGCAAACATTCTAGTACGTTTTAAGATAAGATAAGATAATGTTTATTTAGAGACAAGTATTATACAAGCTTAAAGTAAAGTTACAAACAATTAAATTTAGTTATAATAATAATAGTATAACTTAGGTATGTGATTGTACCTATTTATGCTTGCGTAAACAATAATGATGTGCGCTAAGAGCCAGACTAGATTTTCTGTGTCCCGGTTCCCAGCGCCCCCTTTCGGATTAGATTTGTATGTATGTTTGAATGAATGAATGAATAAACGTTTGTTTGTTTAGTGATTGATGAAAAAGTTATACCTACCTACCTAGTAGGTAGAACTTTATTATTAGAATCATTCATGTTTGGTTAACGCTAACGTAAATCTAAAACTGTTTCAGGAAACCGTAATAATAATATAGACGAATGGAGCTCCAAACCGCAAGAAGCGCTTTGTAAG
Source organism: Epirrhoe alternata (assembly GCA_963565295.1). Classification (NCBI taxonomy): domain Eukaryota; kingdom Metazoa; phylum Arthropoda; class Insecta; order Lepidoptera; family Geometridae; genus Epirrhoe; species Epirrhoe alternata. Next base: position 12,509,204 of record OY751386.1, on the reverse strand, counting down.
AAGGAAATGCAAAAATTATAATTTAAACTAATGGTTGGAATGGAAGGAATCAAACTGCAAGTTTCTTGATGGTCCTTCTTGGATTGATCCAGGAATAAAGCGCTTAAATTCATCTAGCTTTAAATGATTCTAAACCTAAGTTAATAGCATTATGTAAGGCTCAATGCACATTGAATTGGGAAGCGACGCGTCAATTAGTTTTATAGCAAGCCATTATAAACCTTATGACCAATGGAACAAGATATAGAATCGCTTGTCAACGAGATCTGGCGAAGCCATCTAGCGGGCCGCGCTGGCCCGAGTGGTTCATTCTACAAGCGTTTCTATATCTTGTACCATTGTTCATAAGGTTTATAATGGCTTGCAATAAAATAATTGACGCGTCGCTTGCCAATTCAATGTGGCTTGAACCTAATAGTAGGTAGGTAAACTGAGTTATACTTTAAAGAAAATTCAATTAAACGACTGAAATATAGGCACATACATACAGGTAAGTAATAGCCAGTCCCTGCCCGTGGTCCACCACAGGTCCCGTAGTACCTACTAATCGGGTGTTAATGATATTCCTGAACACAACATACCTACTCCATACCCATCGGTGAATATTATGGAAACCCAATCAGTAGATTAGGATTGGTACCTACTTTAAAAATATTGTTACAAAATAAATACTTTTGACTTTGTCCTCATTGATTTCAACAAAAAATAGCCCCCTAAGTAGCAATTTTTTCATGGTATTACGGAAGCTTACAGTCCCTGGAAGTTTTAGAAAATACTCAAATTTTTGGATTCCTAATTTTATGTTGAAAATTAAACGTTGACTATCTTAAACACAATATCGTAACTTTGGATCTAAACTTTTTTAACTTGCACTAATGCTAGACAGCTGAGTTTTGTATGTATGAAAGTACAATTCAAGTTAATTTTTTAACAAGAAAATAAATTTGAAAATTCTCCCTTTTTTTTTGATAACTAATTCGTTCAATCGGACATTCTCATTATAAAGCTTTAAATGCGTATAACTCGAAAACTAAAAAAAATCGTAGAACATATTTTTCCTATTGACGTCACTGAGTAGACCACCCTGTATTTTAAATAATAGGTATCTGGGTAATAGCTATAATCAACTTTTAACTTACTTCTTCTTGTCGTGTCACTAGTTCTTCCGAACCAGTAATTTTAGAAAATTTTATCGACAAACAATATTTTCGATGACGCTTATGTTCACATCTCTATTAAAATCTATAATTCTCTATGGAACAAATTAGTGTGTACGGAAAGGACAAAACTGCCTTAATAGTAATATACTTGACTCTCTTTAACTTATTGCTATGAACTTATGAGTAAGAAGGAAAGTACGATAAAAAACCTTACTACTTGAAAACATTCTATCTTTTCTAGCGGAGCGGCCGCGTTTGATCATCTAAGGCATTGAGCCGGGACATAGATTCGAATCTACCGTACCTAAATATTACTCGTAGTAGGTACCTAATAAATAAGTATAGTTTTTTTTCTGTTTATGTCCCTACGCATAAACATGAGTTCTTGAATAGTCAGATCTATTTGACTGTTGGGTGTTAAATAAATGAACTTACAGCCTTCGGATCGATAGTAAAGCTTGAAAATATCTAATATGGTAATCTAGACACGTCCAAATACATTTGAACACATGCCTACATTTGCAGAAAGTTACAAACTTGCCAAAAAAAGCAATTCTAGTCTCGGTCCACACCGATCCATCACGCTGTCTCTCAGCGCTGTCTGCGCCCAATGCGCTTTGTATACGATTCTATGCGAAACGTCACTTTTTACATCTCCTTCTGATCTCAAAATGAAAAATTCTGAATTGTCGGTTGGACCACTGTGGTAGCTTCTCTTTGTTTGTGAAGCAAATCGATGCGTTCTAACGTAGTGAGAAAGCGATAGGCTCTAGAGATATTTTCAACAGAACCAGATGAAAAAGTTCTTACTCTACAATAAATAAATTAACTCATACATTAACATGGCCGTAAGTCAATAATTGAAGTTTTTCCGTACAAAACGTATTAAAGGCTCCAGCCACATTGAGTTGGCAAGCAACGCGAACCGCACGATAGTGCTCGAGCCAGCGCGGCCCGCTAGATGGCTTCGCCAGACCTCGTTCATTCTACAAGCGTTTCGATATCTTGTACCATTTGTTCATAAGGTTTATAATAAATAAATGTTAGTATAATGGCATATAAAACTAATTGACGCGTCCGTCGCTGGCAAATTCAATTTGGCTTAAGCCAAACAGTTATGAGGGTCTTCGAGCTTTAGGTCAGGTTCCCAGACACAAGCTCTTTTTGATGGCTCTGTGTAAAATGTCCTAAAAAACAGTGGAACTGCAGACGGCAAACTTGAACGGTTCTAAACCTGACAAATAACCCGGTGTCGGTGAGCAGGTGAGCAGTCACGACTCGCATGTGACCTTTTCGAAGCGAATCCAAGATATTTTTCTCATCAATAAGTTTTCACTTCAAAAACTGAATAAGGCCTAATTTTCTATAAAAAATGTATTGCATAAAGCCCTAGTAAAAAAAGCCATAAATAAATAGCCAATAATGGTAGGTAAGGTATACAGTAGGTAGGCATGTCTAGTCCCTGGCATGAGTCCGTGAGTCGGGCGCGCGCAGTGATCCATCACGTTGTCGCCGCGGCCGGCGCGGGCGGACCATGTACAAGCATTGTTTACGTCTCAATGGGGAATAAACTCTGCCAGGATTCAGACAGCTATGTTGTACAGGGTTTCATTGAGATTTTATGTGAATTTTACTTAAAATAATAATATTATTTAAAGACAAACATTTGTAGGTAATCTAAGTGGGATAGTCTTTGATTTTCAATCAGATGGTCAAAAGTTCGAATCCTAGGTTTGGGATTAGGTAAGTAGGTATTCATTTTTCGTATGCACACTATCACGAGCTGTCTTCGGTGAAGAAAAACATAATTTTGAGAACCAGTTGGTATTCTTAAAGGCGTCAGGGTTGACAAGCGCTACTGAAAACCAAAAACTACCAACCTAAAACAAACTTATTAGTAGGATTTGGTAGTGCTTCAGACTGCCGGAGACATCTTCAAAAGACTATCTATCGTGCTTTGACGATTCAGTCATTATCCTGTTTAATTTATTTTCGACATTATTATTAAAATGTCCCAAATAATGCCATATCCGAAATTCGAAAAAAAATCGTCAACAAAAATGTCAATCCAGGCTACAATGTGGGTAATTCCGGAGGCGATCCATCACTCGAGGACACGCTCGGACAGATTTTTGAGAATAAACACGTGCTGGAATAAAAGTGGATTTATCTAGCGAATTTCGGATTACCGAGAAATTGGGAAAAAATATTGATGGAAATAATTTACGGTAGGTAGGTATTTTAGTATTTTGTAAACTTTCGCGATCATCTGTTTCATTTGATAGGCGAAACCTCTGAAAAATATAACGAAAGGTGAATAAAAAGAGAGTAGGTAAGTACCTATTAAAAAAACAGTGGAAAACAAAGGTTGTCTGGAAGAGATCGCTTCTCAGCGATAAGGTCGCCCATTGTGCATTGTATTATGGTTCTCTTTTCCACTGAATTTTGTAGATAAAAGGTGTGCATTGTGGAATAAAGTATTTTCATTCATTCATTCATTCTATTATGTACCCACATTTTACGTGGGCGACTTGATGCTTATCTCATTTAGAACTCTTTCAGGTAAGTTTGTAGGTACGGATAATGTAATTTATATCTGTCTGAAAATCTAGGCTCAAATATTTATTAACTAGACACCTACCTACTAGGTACATGTGAAAACATTTGTTGTGCTTGTAACCAAAGCATAGACAAGTGGGGAAAGGGTATGCCACAAAAACATTCTAAGGGTTGCCAAGACTCTACCTATTACCTGCAGATATTTTCAAATTAGTTTATTTGTTTCATGTTGTTAGGTACTTACAATGTTCTTATGCTAATAAAAGTTTCAAACATGAGCCCCGAGTGGGGCAGATTTGTAAGCCAAGCCAACCATAGTTCTATGCAAGCCAATCAGTTGAGCAGACGATAATGATAATTTACATTCACTTATCTGATCCTTTATCGGCAAAATGTAGAACCAAAATAAAACAAAACTAAACGGTAACAAAGTTTCCATGTCGTACAACGCGCGTCCAAACTTAGCCGACCAACTTTCTGATGGATTGACTTGAAACTTCAACAAAAATAAAGTTATTTTTTATTGAAAAACAAACGGATCACCAAGTCTCGATCTCTTTGTTTTTTACCTGATAAATGGGAGATTGAAAAACTACGGTCTATATTCGACCTAAGGTGGTACAGTCAGCGACAGAAGTTCATGAACAATTGGAGATTTTAAAGCTTAATTTTCATCATTGTTTATGGGAAAATTGCAATTCACAAATGATAATGGTGCAAGGAAAGCATCCAATAAGGTAAAGTTGTATCTAAAACCCAACTAACTTTGAAGATGAAGATTCAAAAACATAAAAAAAAAAAAAAAAAAATGTTCATGAACTTTTGTCGCTGACAGCACTTGTATATACTTAGGTACCTATGCGTAAACCTTTTACCAACATGATCTTGTAAAATTGCTTAAAAAATACCTAGATCTTGGCCAGTTCCTTTGAACCAATGTGATAAATATTTGAAGTGCGCCTGAAGCACTTCAGAAAACCGATCCACGAGTATCGCTAGGCAAAAGTATTGAGAAAAATCTGTTTTCCCCATTTTACCCATTTTTAACATACCCAGCCTTTTGAATAATTAGCCAAGTAGGTACCTACGGCTGACTAACCCCTAATCCCATCAGCCCTTGACAAGTGGCTGAATAATAAAATCTCCGCACCCCAAGGGATCTCGACTTTAAAATGTTTAAACACCTAATTTGGGGTGTGGTTTCAATAAGGGTAAGATTTGAGCTTATAACCGGTAATTCTATGGATCATTGCAGTTAGGGGAGATCGCAGGAGTTCAATTAATAATAAAACACGACAAATAGCATGGTGGACACTCTCTGAGATCAAACTACTCGAGATCCTTAGGTGTCTAAGAGGTAGAGACGCGTCCAAATACTTATTTTGGCATAGTGCCAAAGTGTGGCATAGGCATGTGCCTACATGTGGTAATGTGGCATGTGCCGCCTATGCCACATTTTGCAGAAATAAACACCCTATAGGTAGGTAAGTGACAGGTCGCAAGCCCGTCTTTAAGAAAAATTGCGTAGGTGTCTCCACTAATATTGTAGGGAAGAATTATTTTTGTTTGTTTGAATTGAATTGAATAGGCTCCGAAACTACTGGACCGATCGAATTCTTTCACCATTAAAATCCTACATTATCCCCGATGAACACATTGAGTTATAATGTACTAACTTACAGTACATTATAACTGAATGGATGAACATAGGCTATATTTTATCGCAGGAAAGTGAAGTTTTCCCAAAGTAACGCGGGTAACACCGCGACGGACAGCTAGCGCTAAATAAATAGGTAATAGGTAATAGTCAAACTTTTCATACATAAAAGATCCAATTTTGTATACTACCTATTTGGATTGAGTTGGGTGTAAGTAGAGTGCATTGTATGTAGGTACCTAGGTACCTATATAGTTACATAGAATGCACGATACCTAGTGGAGGGTAGGTAGGATATGTCCATTGCTGTGTAAGCTCGGCTGGATAGAGATATTTTCTGTTTACACGTCTATTTGCGAGAAATATACGGCACATGGGTGAAGAAAGTATCAGCTTTGATTTTTTTTTTTTGTAATGTTTTTAATTCCAGTTAATATACCTATAGGCTCGAAACTCTTTGAGTTAGAAGGGGTATTTTTTATCAGAGCTCGTGAAATATTTGTTGGCCCAAGGTGGACGTTATTTGTTAGAAAATACCTTATTTTGTAAAGAAACTGTATTTTAATGTTACACTCTCGGAAATCAATAAAATAATAAACAAATGGCTTAACTAAAATAATATTCTAATTCAAAAATATCATCCTAAGAAGCAGATAAATTAAAAGTAACCTTCATGTTTGTCACTGGCCAAGTCCACTGATAAATTGCTCGACTGCCTAAGGAGAGTTATTGATCAAAGCTTGCATCATTTGATCTAGGTCAAAAATCAAATAACATTACTTTCAAATAAAAATAGATCCTTGATATTTAAAATCGAACTGAAGTAAGATGCATAAATTAGAATATGCATTTGTTTTATTTGGCTTCAGTCCGTAAAAATATTAAGAACTAGCTTCTGCGCGCGGCTTCGTTCGCGTGGTACCAACATTTTGAATAGCCTATATACTATTCCAAGTTTCATCCAAATCGGTGCACTGGTTTAGGCGTGATTGTTACACAAACATACAAACATCCAAATATCCAAACATACTCACATACTTTCAGATTTATTATATTATTAGGATTAATGTCACATTAAAATGTTACAACTGCATCTTTAAAGTTATATAACTCGTATATGCCAATTTTTTGTTTGATGTTTTACAAAATATGTTTATAAACATCCAGAAGTGACTTGATACTCACATACATTGTATCGAAATTCGAGATACCTTTTCGTCATAATAATATTACAACATTGTCTTCCAGAATCTTGTTTAGGTACCTACTACTTCAAAATAATATTCTCAGGTTAGAAAACAGAAATTACAATGTTACAACATTTACAACTAGTTTGAACCGATACTTTGCATATCAAATGACTGATATTACTCCTAGCTATTACTAAATCACATTCCTAGAAAATGAGGGCTCTAGAGACCTTCATTTCACTTAGGGTAGGATCTCGCAGTGTATAATTTGAATACTAAAACTAGGGCAAGGTCTTGCAAGTCCTTTGTTTAAGAAAGCTGATAGATCTAGGTATTATGATAATAATATATCCTTGTTCTGATTGCAATGATAATTGAATTATTCGATTTATGTATGAGTAAGTAAATTATGTAACAGACACAGTTCTTTAAATTAGATTGAACAATTAAATCTATGGAAATATCTAACGTCTTTTGGGGTCACGTGATCTTGTTTAAAGATGTTCGTTTTTTTATATTTTGTTGTGAAAAAAAGGTGCTCTATTCCAGATTGATGCACTATCATCTTCCATCAATGATTTTGTTTCTACTAAGTGCTTATTTTTAGACAAGGCTATATTACTTATCTGACTCTCCAAAGGATCGTAAATACAAAGATTTCAGAAAACGGAAAATTCTCTGAGCACGGATTCGATATTTTTTTTGCCACTATTTCATGAGTAAGTGTTATCCCCCGTGCCCATAGGCCTTGCTAATGGCATGTGACAGCGCGGGTGATGGATCGCCCCCTCCCCCCCTCTCTGCCTGCCCCCCTCCCACTCGGGGTGGAATTAGCCGATTTTTTCCACATCACCCTATTAAGCTTATTTCTTAGCGACAATATTTTATTTATTTTCTGGATAAAATTACTGTTGACTATGAGATAAACTTTTGAAGGGATTGAGAATTTTTCTCGACTGCCAGCAACGCCACGAATGATTTAGATTACATCATTCGTGTAATCTATGATGAATGAATGAATGAATGGTACCTGTGAGTTTAGAATTACCTATTGTTTAAATTGTTTTGTAAGTATGCGACAAACTCGATAAATTTTTGTTTTGACGGGCTGGAGGCATATGGCCTACCAATATGCCCCCACTCTCCAGCCCCTCTACTTATTTAAAAATACTTATAAGTAGGTAATACGTGTCAGAGTGAGGTCAAATGCTGACCTATTTAATAAAAAAAAGCCTACTTACTAAACCTATTTAATAGACCTACCTCCTCATAGATTAACTCTTAGTTTTATAGATATCATCATAAACGTAGAATGTTTTTTAGGTCTATGGATATCATAGTTAGCGTTTTGGTATTCTACTGTAAGCTTTCTATCAAAACTGTTATAAATAAATAAGTAAATCATAGATTAGCACGGGCGAGTCGATCATGCATGTGTTAGTAATTAAACACAGCCGCATCGCATCCGTGACGTATCAAATCATGGTTCTGTTTCCGCCTTCGAGCCTTGAAGTGTTTTGGAGGTGAGATAAATAGATTAATAGTAATTTGTAGAACCAATTGATTTGTAATAATTTTACTCAGTAATTCAAACTCACGACTTGTTGTGTTGTCTGGTTATGATACCAAAAAAAAACAAGTTTGTCTGTTTCAAATGTATGAGAATAATCTTCGACAGTTGATTACTGACGTTACATCATCATAATCATTCACAGCCCGGCTTCACCTTAGGCCTCCTGCCGTCCACCACGACAAAAACCCGCGCTAATCTGACCCATTGACGGCCCGCGTCATGAACATTATATCGTCTACCTACCCATCTGCCGAACGACCTAAGACATTGGGTGGTACCGGCCAAGGGTGTTAGGTATTTGGTTAGATAATAACCTAAATATTTATCAATCATAAGATGGATGCGTCGAGCTGAGGACAGGGCGCAATGGCGCTCATTAGGGGAGGCCTATGTCCAGCAGTGGACTGATATAGGCCGATGATGATGATGATAAGATATCAGTCATCGTCACCAACTGGTAGCACCCTCGTACAAGGCGCGCTGGTGTAGCGTAGGCCTGATGGCTATGAGTCTTATTTCTTAGACAATGACCTAAATCGTAGCTGTCATTAATTATTGACCATTGTAGGTACCACTTCCTAATCTGTGTCTTCGGATCAACTCCGAAGGTCAGTCGTGACTTAATAATAAGCACCTAAGCTTTGTTCTAATAAATCGTATTGGTGCCCACGCCATCGCCTGCAGCGTCACATGATCAATAAAAAGCTTGCTTAAACTTTTGGCCTGTAATTATAGATGCCCTACAGCCGTGGGGACAGCGGAGGGTTAGGTCTGACTTTCACCGGTAAAAAACTGACGTGTGACCGGCCTCCATGCACGTCAAGGGGCTCCGGGATCTCCTACGGAACGCACCGGTGCCCCTCTCGCATTTTGCCTAAAGCACTGTACCGAGAATGGCACCCACAGCCACGCCCGGCACCCTCGCGGGGTCCGCATCATGGACAGTCGATGTCCCACTTCGACCACCCGCGGACTTAAGGTAACCTGCAGCTTAGTCAACTCTACAAGTATTGACGTTGTCTTTGTGGATAGGGCCGAATAAGCTGAGATATGGTCTGTCAGTTTTTTATAAGTAAGGTTTCTTTAGGTGCTTGCTGGGCAAGCCTATCCATCTAAACCGTATCCCAGGCACTACACCATCCCGTTGAGTGAAGGAATAAATTGCCTTTGACGCTGTAGAAAATAAATCATCTAAGTGGTATATTGTCTGGTAATAGATGTAAAGGGTTAATTTTATAAAGCAATGAGCTAAAATTTCGTTTCGTATGAGTTAGAGGCCAAATCTTGGTGACGTAGTGTTCAACAATGTTTATTTCATAATGTTCATTGTTCAGGCGGAGCCTCAGGCAATTGATATGCATAAACAAATTACTATCATGCATATTGTTGGTCGGTTGTTGATTGTTGCTATTATGTTAATTAATAATGAACGGGTATTACTAATTATGTAAAAACAAATTGAGGAGGTAGCATATTATCAGTTTTTTTAGTAGCGGATGTATACGAATCCGTCTATGCATATTAGTTGCAAATCTGTACCTATTAACTTAAACCCCAAAGCCCCAAACCGTGTTTGTTGCCCTGGTTCTTCACGGTATTGGTCGCGAAGGAACAGGAGTAAAATCGCCTAGTTTTAAGACGATTCAAAGTGATCCTAGCGGTCCTACTGAGTAAATGCTTTTTGACTTTGACTTTGAAACAGTTTATAAATAACTTGCCGCTGGTCCATCAGTGGGTGAAATTTTACTGTGGATGGGATGATAAGTGTATGATGATAGTGATGACATAGAAAACTAAGATCAGTAGGTTTATCGAGAACATTTTAGCGGTGATGAAAAATCACTTTGTTCACCCCTACTATTTTCTAAGTATCAAAGTCAATTTATTCAGTAGGACCGCTGGGATCACTTTGAATCGTCTTAAAGCGAAGTGTTTCTCGGGTATCTCGGGTAAAACGCAACTGGATCACGGCTGTATTAAGTACCTAGACACTCTAAACAAACTCTTACAGAAAGAAAAAATGGCAATTAAAAACAATAAAACCACTAGTTACCTACGTAATGTGTATTACGGAACTGACATACATTACACACATTTTATAAAGCCGCAATATGTTTACGAACAATACTTCCATTAGACTCAATTCATAAAAATAATAAATCTATAGCCGGTACTTAGCAACCTTCAATATTAGAAGTTTCCGAGGACGTATCAAGCACTGGACTAGAGAATATACCTATAATGTGACTTTAAATTAAATTTGAATTTATTTACAGAAACTAAACTGCTACAATATGTACATAAAATTACAAAATACCATAGAGTCAGTCAAGCTATCTAAGTATCGTCGTAAAAACGATCTATAGATTGTTCAACTGATCCAGGTCACTGCCAGTCTGAAGCGTGCCCAAAATATTGGCGGCATTGTCACGCTGAATTGCAATGCTGATTCTCTGCTGCCAAAAAATCGCCAGCTCTCGAATCTCGTTATACTCGTAATCTCCTTAAATACATGATTAGGTACCTATAGAATGCAGTCAACAAGACCTTTTCTAATCTATATTTTCAAGTGAGGGTTTATCTTTAATGTATCACTTAGCTCTACAGGCTTTACGCTTTGATGTGACGTGGAGTGATGTGATGTGAGTAGAGTGAGTGAGACAGCTGATGTGACGTGGTACTCCACGTCACATCAGCTGTCTCACTCACTCTTACCTCGTGTGAAGCACTTTACTTGAATAACTAGTCCATCAGCCCATCCTAAGCCATCCAGTAGACGTTAGCCCAAAGACAAAGCGTTTATTCATTGGGACATCTGGAATCACTTATAATAATCTTAAAACTAGGTGATTCTACTCCAGGGCAACAAACACGGTAGGTAAGATAGGTAGTTACTCTTATTAGCATTCTGATATTTAATTTCAATTTTTTTAGTCCAGATAGTGGCAGGTTTGCGGTCGATACAAGCATTTTCGACATCCGTAATGAATGAGAGGCGGACCCGATAATGTTACCCTAATTACAGACTACGTTGAGCATTTAGCCTTTGTTAGAATGTAAATCTATCCTGTTAGACTATAGGACCTTGGAGGCCTAGTGGTGGGCTAGACCAGCCTTAACGACGAGCCTCGCTTTGTACGATTGGATCCCCTGTTACGTTACAGGAGCTTGCTCTACCACAGGGTAATTAAACAGTCAAAAATAGTTTTTGTCATTTTATACTTATTTGTTTATTTGTTGCGTAGGAGCTTCAGATTTCCAAAGAGCTTTATTTATGAGTTCCTTGACTTTACCAAAAATATCTTACAAAATGCTCAAAAAATATTCAAAATAATTCCATACGACCCAAATATTTCACAACGCTATGATGAAAAGCTACCTATAAGCGATGTTGCATTTAAAAATACTCAAAATTCAAATGATACCGATTCGTTTCACAATGCGAGCGAGAACGGAATGAGTAAGTTGATCCATTGAGAGAGTTAGGAAATGAGACATCCAGAGCGGAAACACTGGCAAGTGCGAGTCCCTCAGATGTAAATGAGGTTCTGTCAGTTAGTGATGGGAGTCGAAAAACTATTGTTTCTTTTGTAGTAAGAATCTTTCAGATATTTAGCTACTTCTAATAATAATAATAATAATTCATTTATTTCAAGTATCAAAAAACTCATTAAAATTATACAATGTCAGTTAGCTTAAAGTCACATTAAAATAATTAATAACAATAATTAAGAGTTACAAATGCAATCTGCAGCAGTGATTGACATATGCGTTGTAAAGCCTCTCTGCAAGCGTGGCCAGCAAGCTGTTGGTGCTCCCCCGCGTCCGCCGCACCAGGGACGTGCCTCTCTTGCGCATTATTGAGTAGAAGCAGTCTACGCGCGCTTCAGCAAACATCGTCGATGCGCTGCAGAAGCGAGGGAGCCCTAGCAACATCCTGAACGCATTATTGAACTGTATTCTAAGATGTAGTGAGTAGACAGAGAGGAGACACACACTAAGCAACCCACGATATATAAAAGATGTAGGGTATATTCGTTTAATGAATGCTTCATTTTAGAAATTCATCCCTTATGGGAGTGGGAGTAGAAACGTGAGGCAAGCCGCGGGCGTGCCGCTAGTAACTTAATAAAAATCTTTTAACAAAAGCACTCACATAATATCATACACTTCATAGTTATAATAAGTAGGCCAGTATCATAAATTATCATTATTCGAAGCAATAAAATGCATCATTTAGATTCACGCATCATGCCGGCCACGGTGTAGGCAATAAAATTACATCATGAGAAAACGTATTTTCGTATCGCACTTTCCAAATGTCCATAATTTGAATACACATTGCGACATTACTTTGGGAAACCATCGTGTAAGCCATGCATGTACGAACTTCCTGATCTTGATGAATGCTCAAAATTGGAGTACTTATAGGCAGGTGAGGGTTACCTAGTAGTTGCTAAGCGAGACGACGAGCGAAGCGTACCCTAAAATACCTAGTGGCATCATGGGTTCACACACGAAGCGTTGTAAACAGGTCTTCGCACATTAGAGACCTTCACGTGCGTAAATATGGAAGGCACATTTTATTTAGCAGATATTTTATTATGTGTACCTATGTACCTACATGACACAATTGACACATGTACGAGTATGTTCATCGGCATATATGAGAGCACTTTTGTTTCTTAAAAATCTCCGATGTTTCCTTTCTTTATAATGAACTCTCAAATGAGGACCAGGCATGATAATAATGAATTGATGCTCAGTCGTCATCCTCATACAACTTTGATCAGAAAGTCGTCCCACTAAGTCAGAATAGCTCATCATCATTACTCTCTCACCTTTCTTTGATCGCTTGTCGCGCCGCTCCTGTCTGCACGCAAGCCTGCCCCGCTGTGGTCACTTGCATAAAAAGTGTCGGATTCCTCGCGTGCTTGCGTATTGACGGCCATTCTTCGGCGCGCGCCTGCGTCGGTTGCTCGCGCTCCAAATTCAAATTTATAAGATTGTGAGAACATCGATATCGATGGTTCTATGAATGAAGTGTTCATCCCTAGTTCTGTGCTAGTGAAGTGATTATAAGTTTTACAAAATGTTGGGTTTCGTGGTAAGTTTAATTCTTTATTTTGGTAAAAAATTCAGTTCATCAGAGAAACCAAATTGATATTATTTTTGCGGACTAAAAGTTCCAAGTTCCGGAAAGAAGTCTGAAAGAATTTTGGGTACCTACTTATAATATTTTTAACCTTAAGATTATCGTAACCCAACTCTTTTTGTTTTAAGTTCCCCAACGTATACGGTTTGTTTGATCTTGCGTGGAGCAAGTCGTAGAATTACATAAAAAACCGGTAAAACACGACATTAAACTACTCTCTCTGATCATCTGCGATCGGTAAAATCGTAATTATATTGGAAAATTTACATAACAGTACCTATAGGTGGGTCAATAGAGTCGAAAATTCTGCAGAGACTTGCATCACATGTTCAATTTTATATTCCAAGTCCAAAGAAAAAATTCATGGACTATGTAGAAGACGACATTGGAAGGAAATGATTAATGTTGAGAGTTGAGATGATGGCTCTTATAGGGCAATATTAAATCCTGGGGGTCTAATAAGGGGTCTGCTTATAAAACATAATATGATTCACCAAGTGGCCGGATTAGACCCCTGTTCTGCCCTCCACTTACAAATGGTAACAGGCAGGGAGATGATGATGATATCAGTTAGCATTAATATCCCTGTGATAGATGGTGGAGTATTGTAATGGTCAAGTCAAAGTCAAAAATAATTTATTCAGTAGGACCAGCAGGGATCACTTATAGTTTTAAAACGAATCTCATTGACACCTCTTAGATGTGCAACCCTTAAAATTTACATTGTAGGTAAATGGCTGAATACTGGAGACGGAGTTTATTTGTTTTTATGCTGCAATATGCTACCGTCATATCTGATAACAGTGATAATTGTTAGGTATTATACAATACTATTCCAAAAACAAGGGCAGACCTTGGCCGAGATGCGAAACTGTCCGATTGTCCAAGTGCAAAGAAGCTGTTTACATCGTTGCGATCACAGAGGTCATTTCACTTAGCAAATGGGCCTACTTGGAAGCAAAGGGTAGATACATAGAGACATTATTATAAGTGAAAAATTACATTTAATGATTTATACATGCGGTCGGAGATACTGTGTCTACATGCAATGAGACGCGGAATATTGTTTGAGATTTTGATTGTGCAAAACGGTGCTGGGCAAGCCTACTCCATCTTAAATTCCAAACTCAATAATAACTTATGTTGAAAATATTTCAAAACCAAGCCCTTGAAATACCATACCTATTAATTATCAAATAAATAATCAAACATCAGCAACCTTGATCTACAATTCGCACATCATAATTATTATGTTCAAAATTAAAATATGTTAATGATTCATGCAATCTTAATAGCCCGAAACAGATTTATGTTCGTATTATGTAAATATCTTAAATATTTAAAGATATCAGGTATGGTTCACTCAAATACATCTAGCATAGCTTCTTCAATGGCTTCACCGAGTTATGATCTCCGGAGTTGAAAATCGGGGTACTTACTATTAGTATAGTATATCCTATCATATCCCTATACTATAACATTTATTTTATCTGTAAATAAAAATGCTAAAAATTCACACACTTACATGAGTGAATCGGAGCGAATCGTTTAATTGTTTATTGCATATTGTTTCAAGTGAATCGGATATTGTTGCACTGTGCCTGTTGGCATCAGTTTGTGCAACATATTGCATTAGGAACTCGCTGATAGGGATCTACTGAGACGATGGGAAATTTCATAACCAGGGTGCTTAAAGAGTGGATAATCCTTGAACTACGCGTAGGGCATTATAACTAACGAGAAAATGAAAACTTGTTCCCAGTAAGTCTCACGGGTAGGTATTATCGGATAACTCCTGTGTGAGATGAACACTGCAAGTACGAGTCGTGCTCGTATAGAAGAAGCCTAGGTTGCAAGCCTATAGCTTTCTATTTGAGACTACTACAAACTAGTTTTCTCCACCGTTAATAGTTCGTGTTATAATTATAAATCCAACAAAACACAAAGTAAAACCACTAAAGTAGAATCAAATGACGTAACTTGCCTACTTCCTAAACCCACGTGCCACTAAACAGGTGAAAACAATAATCTAAATACAACATTAGATGCGACGCAACTTCAAAGTAATAACCCATATTCTAAACTACATAGAACATATTTACGCATATCAAGCTTTATGCAACACAAAATTTGTTGGATCATACGGACTCTTATTTTATGAGAAATAGGGTTGAAATTCGCATGTCAGATTAATTTACACGGTTATGTGTTTAACTAGCGGAAAGTATAATTACTGAAATGTGTTGGTTATTTTGCACAATAGCGCAGTTTTTAACTAACTGACAGACTGATGTAGAGCGTTTGCACAGATAAGCTTATTAGGTACTAATTATAATGATCTAGTGCTTATTTAGACTGTTAGGTATTTTTTATTTATTTATCAATACACATTATTTTATTTAAATTTTATTTATTAGTTTTGATACTAAATGCATGAAGACCCCTGTAGCGCAGCAGCCGAAGTAAAATTATTTCTGCTAACGGCTCTGCTCAGGCAACTATTTCAAAAGAGGCTAGTGACACGACAAAAAGGTATCTGTCTCACTAAACACTCACTTTCTTCCAGGTCCCAGTACTCCTCACTTTAGCAGCCAATGCGAAGGCCTACAGAGACTTCCCTCGCCAATCCGCCGCGTCAGAAGCCCAGATCAGATTCGCTATTGAGAACAAGTACGACGACACCGGCCCCGGTGCGAAAGAGCCTCAATACGCATATAACACTTACACAAACTTAGACGATGCCCTCATAGCGTACTTAGACGATCCAGACACGAAACTGCCAAAGTTTGAACGAGAACGAGCAATCAAGAAACTCACGCAATCCACTCCTAACTACCAAACCTCTACATACAAAGATGAAGTGCAAAGATATTATCCTAAAACTGTTGAAGAGTATACAGGTTACAATCCTCAGCCAAAGCCCCAGTTGGTGCTAACGAAGCTGAATCTTCCGAAGAAATATGAAGTCCCTTACGGTTTCCGAGGGTCTGTGAAAGATCTGAAGGAGGCTTCGCCGTACAGGCTGCAGAGGATCCAGCCAGCAGTGAGAGGGAACCCCCTGAGCCTGGCGCACTACACCAGAGATAAGGACCTTCAGGACGCTTATGAACAGTATAACCCTCATCCAAAATACGCCTTCTCTTATGGCGTAAATGTGAGTATTATTTTCTTTTACAGTTTAGTGTTTTTCCGTTTCTCTCTCATGTTATCTCTTCTACCTTTATACCAATGATGTTAAAATATAATTGTCTCTTCAACTCTCTTTCTCTGTAACTTTCTGTCAGTTTCTCTATTTTTCTCTTTTACTTTTTCGTGCTTCTTTAGGTGTATGTATCTGCTAACTGTTCTTCAAAGCTAAGCTTTTAAACAATAGTTAATACTGATTCAAATATTGTTGGTATAATGCAGCTCAAAAGATTTTAAATGCATCCCAAAATTTGCTGGTCTGCCCGATGGGTGGACCAGCCAGCACCAGACCAGTCTGTCTGTCCGTGGTAATGCTCTAGCTAGATCAACTAAGCTAATGGGTGATAAATACTATAAAAATATCTTTAAAATACAACTCAGTCGTTAATCTTAAACATAATCGAGACAAAACCCGATCTATTCCTCAGAACTGATGTATCATGATGTTGAAACTGCAAGATGCACGATTACATTAAGGTGATTAATTACATGGAACATTTGCAAGATTACCTATATAACATCAATAAAATTGTGTCACATGTAATGGCATATACAATTTGTATGATGTGCCCAGTGTAATAACTCATTCAGGCAAGGGAAAAAATCGCAAGCGAAATCTCGGGCAAAAGCGAGAACATCATATAGTTAGCTCCCATTATATTTCTACAACGTCAAGTATTTAGAACGCGTACTATAGACCCATAGAGAGAATAAGGTATTTTAATACCACCATTTGTATTTAGGACGAAATGCCATTAATTTCTGATCTGCACATGATCACACAGATCATAAGAATCTCGTTCTTGTCCTAGATCGTTCGCAGTTAAACATTTGGTCTGCATTCCAAATTCAATTAGAACTACATGATAGTTTTAAAATCTTTGTGTCATTATAATAGGCAAGTAATCAAGTTTCGCCAAAATATTTAACTGTTCTAATAAAATAGGATTCCAGGATTGAGAAAAATGCATTAATTGTCCGAATAATGGCGAGATTATTAAATTATTTAATAAAATAAATCTACAAAATACAACAATCCGCCATGATAACTGTACACCAATCAGAGCGCGTGACGTCATTACTCAATATAATAGACCAAAACTGCGCCTTTTGTTTCCTTTCAGCTTTAGTTTAGTTAGTTAGTAGTAGTTCATTAGTGTCAATGCACGTAGTTTTTGCTGTAACAGCAAAAACTACGTTGCAGTGGTGAGCTATGACGTAAAACAGCCGCCATGTTATTACCGACGAGCGTTTTGGCGTGAATTTCAAATTTTAATTTTCAATTTGATTTTTATGTTTGAAAACCTTTATTTTATACTGAAATATGATATTTTTTTTCACTTAACAAATCATTCTGAACAACATAAAACAGATTTTGAAAAATTGTCATCATGCCTATTCAGTCAGTAGAACAAAGATTGAACTTTTTCTACTTCTACATTCTGGTCAGTAGTTATAGTTTCTAACATTTACGAGAAGTGATGCAACTCGTAAAATGAAAATAAAATGCCGAGCACGTGCGTCACGTGAAATGTTGTGGAAACACATTGTGTGCTTATTTTATTTACAAACAAACACATTCGTTTTGACAACTAATTAGTTATTTGTTTACTTATATTCTTTCTGTATGATTTTTGTAGCAACACAAAATATAAAACAGTTAAACGATCTATAGATCGAACTGATGCAGGGCAAATCTTAAAATAAGTGTTGAAGCTAGAGGATGGCTTAGCAGTTTAGGTGCAGGGCAAGCCTAGGCAGCCAGGGTACCAGCGTTCTGTTCTGTTGAGTGTAGGCACAGGTTGCCTACTAATAGTGTTAGTTTCATTTTTCAAAACGTCCGGGTTCGATTCCCGAACTGAGTACAAGTTTATTTTAATCTCTTAATTCAGTTTTCCTTTATACTAAAATCGATGACATGGTTCCTAAAAACAAAATTTTGTATGTCTAATAGTTTTAGACTTTCCCTTACTGGCCGTTCTAAATGTTACACCCTGGATACCTATGTAAAGTCCTATGTTTTTTTTAACTCTAGAATATAGAGTTCACACACTGTGTACAAGTGTTGATTTTTCTCACAAATCTGCAATTTTATGGCACAATCTTCACGGGTCGATGGTGAGAAAGTTCATGGGCGCTTGTGATGGTAACAACTCTGACCTTTATGGGTTCCTTACAGTCCTTACCATGATTCTCTACGGTAGAATAGAGTAGGTACGTAAATAAACTTTTACTTTACTTTAAATGTGTTCAGGCTCACGCATCTTTACAACGCTACCCGATAAAACCTCATTGTTCTGTGTAAAACTAGCTCCACCCGTTAAAAATAGTTATACAGGGTGTAAAAAGACAACTACCGAAAACTGAGGGGTTGCAATCAGACCATGATTCTAAACATTTTTAACGAAAAAAAAAACACAAAAAAAATTGACTTAACTTAGTCATTTTATGTTATTTTTGGTTATTTACTACAAGTACAGCATAATAAGACCATACCTACCTAATAATTCATTTATAAAAGAAAAAAACAGTTTAAACTCAAAATCCAGCAAGCTACGTAAAAAACGCGCCCAGAAAATACGCAAATAGTAATCTTCAAACGCTGTTTTCTCTGGATATAATGATTTTATCAGAAAATCCTTTTGGATTTGGTTTTGTGTTCGGATGCTGTAACTACTCCTTTCTCTATATCTATATATATATATACCTACCAATTATCAATTAAATAATAGAGATCACAACTGTGTTGCCAAGATGCAGTACCTAGACAAGAGACATTCTCTCAGTTTTTGTGAAAAACCTAAACAAAAAATTAATTGAAGAAAAAGTACTTACCTACCTACTCTAATTACAATCGTGACATTTATGTCAGTTCTCGTCGATTTAGCATTATTTGCTTTACATTCAACAGCGGGCACTCTCTCTTGACGTAAGAAAGTCAAACCGGTTGAGATTACAAAATACCGACCTTGCGCTTGCGCACGTAGGTTAACTGTAGCATTTATCAAAATTTTCAAATAACTGCTACTTTTATTATAACATAATATGTTACTTATCATAATCTTTTTGAAGGTCCACGGTTTTATTAAAGCTTCTTTTATCAATTTCCAGAAACTAAAAATCAAAGTAAATCAAAAGAACTCTGTAGATTTTTTTATTAAGATCATTATCTACGATCCCTTGGATTCATCCAGGGTAACTGGTGTGATTGAGACCAATACTGTAATGGGATTTTGGAAAAATACCCGGGCCCTATTGTGTAACTCAACTGGCAATGGACATAGGCTTCATTTTGACATAATGAAACCTAGCCTGGACTTCAATAGTCATTTTCGTATTGTGTGATTGGTGGAGCCAGTGAATTGCTATACTACTAGTTACTACTGTAAGTAGTATCCCAATTCACTGTGAGGAGCTCTATTGGGATGACAACTGGGAATTGATTTTAAGAATGGATGGATTTTTTTTTATTTACCTTTGGATTTCATATTTTATGTAGTAGGTTCAAACAGACTTCAAGACAAATCTGATTTCTGTCATCCAAAAAAATCTCTTTCATATTATTATGACGCCACAATCCACATGCAACATTATGTTATTCAAGGTTTAACAATAGCTTACATTATAACAAACATAGATCTACTATGTTTGTAAGCTATTGTTATATAGCCTAGTTTGGAAGCAAAATCGTGACAGTAACAACTCAACATAACTCAAGTAATGTGCAAAAATAGTGTCAATCCAAATCATCGCATTACACGGCTGTTTGTCAAGCCGACATCAATGGGTCAATGGCTTGGTTGAGAAATATCAGCGGTTTGAGAGAATTGACCACAAAGTTAGGAAATATGGAAATATTCAATCAAGAATAGTTGTAGTAGTGAGTTATTCTTATTTGTCTCATGTCTTTAGGTTTTGTTAGATTTCATTATTCTTATTTCTTTTAAAATACGTAAGGCCACTCCTTACGAGTCAAAAGCATGTCCAAATGCTCACCTGCTTGTCACATGTCCATTTTTTGAAGAATGATTCGTATGAGTTAGACCCCTCGCAGACTACAGACTTTCTATCGGCCGATAGTTGAGACGGAATATACTTTGGCTCGTAATGAGTATGGAGAAGTATAGCTCGTCTCAACTATCGGCCGATAGAAAGTCTGTAGTCTGCGAGGGGTCTTAGTGGCCAACTCTCCTCTTCCTCAATCGTTGCTCTACAGTTGAGGATCGTGACTCCGTGCAAGAAACAGTTTATTTATGGTTTTCCTCCATTTGCCACGGTCTTTGGCTTGATGGAGTACGGAACTAACGGCCATATTCAGATGTTATGAAAGCCTGAGAGCTGAAGAGCCTTAGGCTCCTCCCTCTAGGTCTTTTTGCCCTCTATTTTGCCAGTTATTATGATTTTATCCAAGTTGTCGCCGCTTCTACGTGCGATGTGTCCAAAATACTGAAGTACTCGATGTAGGCAGATAGCGGATAAGCGTTTACTTTTCTCTAGCTTAAGTTTTTTCACAACTGGCACGTTGGTTCTTCTAGCCGTCCAGGGAATACTCAATAGGCGCCTCCATACCCACATCTCAAAGGCTTCATTCGCTTTTGGTCAGCGGCCTTCATAGTTCAACTCTAGTGACGGAGTTTTTAGGCTAGTCATAATAATAGTTGGTACAATTGTATTTTACACTATTGTGCAAATATTGACCGTCTTGAGATTTACCCCAGGATTTACATACCATAGTATAATATGTTTATTCAGAACACATTACAATTGAGCAAAAATTACAATTAAAACGATGAAACTGCAAAAGTTGTAAAACTGTGAAGCAGTATAATGAAGTTTGATTGCATTGTGATCAATGAATAATTTGTTTCAAAGTCACAATGAGGCCTTAATTCGTTCTCAAGTAATCTTAAAATGCCTTATGATACATTCTGACATACTATTCTTGCATCTTGCTTTCTTAAACTCAACACGGCAAGAGCTAATATTCTGTGGCAAGTGGCAGGAATGGTATCGTGTTAATGGCGTTTTAGGTTCAAGATCGGTCAAGCTCTCATTCAGTGCATATTTCCTGACAAGGCGGTAGTCCATTGATTGTATACTACGATCGGAATGCTCAATGTCGCACGCATAGGTGTGGTTTAATTAATCTTTAAAGCTAATTTCAAATCTAATATTGGCAATAACCTTCGCTTTGGAGAGCAATTCCAAACTCTAATATTGCGTAACTGCCAACTTTTTGCGTAGCTAATCTTTCATCATCATCATCATCAGCCTATAGCAGTCCACTGCTGGACATAGGCCTCCCCTAATGAGCGCCATTGCGCCCTGTCCTCAGCTCGACGCATCCAGCTTCTGCCAGCAGCCTTTCGCAGATAGTCACTCTACCTGGCCGGAGGGCGTCCTACACTACGTTTGCCGAGTCGCGGTCTCCACTCAAGAACTCGTTTACCCCAGCGGTTATAGCTAATACGTCTTTGACAAACCTTATTGCAGAAATGTTTTTCCTTGACATTTTTAAGAAAATTTTATGTATACTACGGCTTTGATTCTATTTTAAAACGTTTTTGGACTTCAACAAGGACGTAAAAAAGCAAAAATTAACCTCCTAATTACACTGTGTAAGTACATGTACGCATGTTGACCTTGTCGTGAACTTGTCTGACTGTAACACTTCCAAAAGCACGCAAAAATAAACCATAATCCGATAGAATAAGAGCAGTAAAGATACTAGTATTGGAAAGGTCTTGCATAACTCTTGCTGTACAATGCTTGCAAAAAATTACAAAATTGTTGCTTGGCAGGAAGTATTTCGTTCATTGAGCTGTTGATCAAATTCAAAGTCATGCTCTAGAACAAAACACATTCCTACTACAATCACCTATCTGGTATTTCGGTATTTACTATAGCATTGGAAAAAACATTGTGATAGTACGAACAAAAGATTTAAACGCGCGCCTTGCGCTACGCGGAACTACGATGAGTTTTTAAACAGTTTTTTCTGTTTCTTTAGTTTAAATTGTTGAAAAAGTATTTAATTGGTTTCGACTTTTTTATTATACATTCGAATATGTCTACCTTCTTAGATATCATTATGATAATGTGCGTGTAATGTAAAGATCATAATTAATGGTAAATGTTTTCTTGTCTTTCCAGGTGCCAGAAACAGGTGACCACAAGTCAGCTCATGAAGAACGCATCGGTGGTGCTGTGCGAGGGTACTACAGCTTCCTGGACGCTGACGGCGCGCAGAGGACCGTCCACTACACCGCTGATGATAAGCTCGGCTTCCAAGCTACTGTAGAAAGGACTGACCAGCAATAGAAGCTCCACCTTATCAGCTTTTGTCACAAGAAATACTAAAGACGAAGTAGTAAAAACAAAAACGGTGACCATAAACTTATAGAAATAGAAGAAGTTTATTTTGTGCCACATAAAGCTTACATTCAATTTAAGTGCCTAATTAAACTACTTAAGACACAAAATTGGCCACCACTGAGCGTGTGCTGCAGCACATATGTATATCTCGATCGAAGACCATAAAGTTTAATAACAGTCATTTTATTAAGATCTACTTTTATAGAATTCAGTTGAATTTTATTCAGGGTAGTCCAAGTAAAAAAATACAGTTATTAATGTTTCCTGCTTGGTTTAAAAAACGCAATTTCTCAGCAATCAATTATCTTGTCAGGAATATAATTTTTATTGGGAATTTTTGCAACTAGTTTTTGATTTTGTAAAGTATTTTACACAAAAATGTTTAACATAATATTCCATTGTAATATTTATGTTTTAAATTGTTTTGATTATAATGAAGAAAGGTTGTAAAATAAGGTCACCGTTTCTGAAACCACTGAGTAAAGAAATTGCACCCTATGCAAAAGATATGTCTAAAATGTTTTAATTTTTACATTTAGTCAACAAACCTAGTGTATAAAATTTTCTAGTGCCAATACTTCAGTCATAAAACTATACCTACGATGAAATACATATAATTAATTAAGCATAGAAGCTACCCAACCTGCAATGAAGCTAATGTAAGTCAAAGTCAAAGTCAAAAAGCATTTATTCAGTAGGACCGCTGGGATCACTTTGAAACGTCTTAAAACTAGGTGATTTTACTCCTGTACCTATTTAAATATAAAATAGCAATCGCAACTCCAAAATAAAAGAGGAGTAGTTATTGTACCTAATTATGTAGGTATGTATATTATGTGCTAGATAGACAATAGTTTTAGAATGTAATTTTGAAGATTGATGGACTCAAACTAACAAAACTCCAAACCTCACATTTTGTGTATTAAATAACTTGTTTATGATCTTGCCCAGCATATAACTTATTTATCAAATGCTTCTATCGTGTCTGTAAATAAATACTAGAATATTTTTTTTTATATTTTATACGAATTACCTTAGTAAATAAAATGTTATTAGAAATTATATGCTGTGTTTTATTTTACAATTCTCTAACGAACTAAAAGTGAACCTCACAATTATTGAGATAACTACGTTAAATAATTACAATAAAATATATCAACTTAGCTAATATTTCTTCGTGAACTAAAGGTGCATTTACATGATGCGATTTTTCATACGATTTGCTAATCTCCGCTCATTGAACGTGCCGACGACCATCGCGCTAACTATGCCAAATCGATAAGATGAGCTTTTACAATCGCGAGAATACAGAAGGGTGCACTGAGCATAACATATTGGAAATTGGAATGTAGTTGCCTAAAGTAAACACAATAGCAACACACACAGCGTCGCTAGCCGCGTGTAGAGACATGTACCTGCGTGTATGGTTTCCGCATATACAAGTTCTTTGAAGTTAATGTCTGATAGAGGATCTTCTAAATATTCAATCGTGATTTTGGGCTATAGTAGGTATATATAGAGATAGTAGATATATTTAAATATAGATAATAATCTTTTTTTCTCTTTGGTTGTCTTTGACTGTGTTAAAAAAAGTAAGATTAAGGCTATTGCATAAAAGTACCTACTCATCTTTAAGCCGAAGGTATTGAGCCCTCGCGTCTAAACACAAGTGAAAACTTAGAGCGAGGAGTCACTATTACTTTGTAAGGTTTAATACAAGTATGTTTACTTCTGTAGGCTATACTTTAACAGTTCAACAAAAAACCACTTTGTAAACCTTTTTGTGAATAAATACTTTTTTATTATTATTTATTTATTTAAATGGTATGGTTGTAAAGTTAAAGTGAAAATTATAATATAAAAACACTTAGAACGATGGACTTGATTGTCCATTAAAAGTTAATGGTAAATGGTTTAAATGGTTATGATGATAACTCCTTAAAAGTTATAATAGCAACCAGCACAGTATAATACAGGGTCAATATTTTGTAAGGCTCATAAATAGCAAAATCAATATTTTTATTTCCTGATAAAACATCTCAAAATATTATTATAACTCGGAAATTTTTTTAAAAAGTCTCGCTATCGACTATTATAATAATTATGTTTAAGTGCCTACAAAAAATGTTGAGAATCTCCGTAGGTGCACCTGCGCTATTTTGCATTTTCAATAAATGAAACTAAAAACTCTCCTGAGTCACTACAAACGTTTTTTTTAACAGCACCCACATCACCATGCACAAATAATACTCATACTTTTAAAACGTTTGACACTAAGAACTTTAAGCCCATTATGGATGCTACTGCTTCAAGATAATCTATTGTTGTGGAGGATTTGTCATTGATATGCATTTTTTGTTGGGGAAAGTCCTAAGGATGTCCGTGTTGTCCATATTCCATTTACTTTGTGCAGTGTTTTGCAAAAAAAAATGAGATTTTTAGTCGTGGTTTGATTTGTTTTGTTTGCGACAAAAACTTGCAATTATTTGTTTAGTAAATTAAACTGTTAAATTATTAAAGATGAATTCTTGTAGATCCTACTGATATTCTACATTTAAAAAGGTATTATTAGCCCGAATTTCGCATTTATATCCTTGAAATTTGTTACCCTGACACAAATAGTTACAAAACAATGTACCTCACGTATAGGAAAATTATAACATGGTTCCGTACATTGACTTTCTACTGCCTAACACACTCCACAGAGACAAGGCTTTCATAATACAAAAACAAGCGTGAATAGTCTCGAGCATTCTTTCATTATTCAATTTCTAAAAGATTTTTAAAACTGATATGATACCTATAATTAAGATGTTCCATCTCTGAGTTGTTACGGGCATTGTTTTTAAGCATAAGGATGCTACTTTTCGTAGGTATACAGGGTGTAAAAAGACAACTACCGAAAACTGAGGGGTTGCAATCAGACCATGATTCTAAACATATTTATCGAAAAAAAAAAACGCAAAAAATTTTTTCACTTAGCTACGTCATTTTATTTTATTTTCGGTTATTTACTATTATTACAACATAATAAGACCATACCTACTTAATAAAATCATTTATAAAAGAAAAAAACAATTAAGACTCATAATCCAGCAATCTATGTAAAAAAACGCGCCCGAAACATACGCAAACCATTAAGACATGCTTCAAACGCTGTTTTCTCCGGATATAATGATTTTTTCGGAAAATCCTTTTGGATTTGGTTGTGTTGGGATGCTGTACCTACCCCTTTCGGCTTCGGTAGACGTCTCTTGACACCCTGTATGAGAATTTTATAACCGCAGGTAACACTGAGAGTGGTGTTGTTTCATAAAAAAATCTTAACTCTCGTTAGTTTTTATTATTTCGTTTAGTTGTTTTTTTATTATTATTGGAAATATATCCCTAAAATCATTGCATTCCTATCATTTATTTAAGCTGTAACATAATGTTTTATATCGACATCAGATACCAACTGTCGCTGGTATCTTAATTTATTAGCAATTAATCAATTTTCATGTCTTATCGCCATGGATCGAGGTTTCCGGCTGCAGATTATACTTGAAAACAATGATTTTAGTCTTACCTATAGATAAGTTTATCTGTAGGTTAAAACAGTCTACTACAAAAGCGGTACAAAAGAATACTGACTATGATTTTATCCAGGAAAACAATCTGTAAGATTGCCTCCTGTAGTAATCTCTACCATCTACAAAATGTACTACAAATTGTATAATACGAGTACCTACCTACTCATACATTTAAAAACCAATATGGCAGTGTAAAAGTAAATCTACAAAAATCCTCACATTCAAGAGATTCAAGTCTCAATTCTCCAAGGAGCACCTTCTCCGAAGACAGACACCCGGACAGAATGCATTTATATAGATAGTTGGAACAAAGGCATCCCGGCGAGCTGTCAAAACAGCACGAACTGTCGCGCGCTTCAACGGGTATATTGTTGTGCTCAAACTTTCAAATAAAAACAATTGTGTTTATATTTTCAAGTACTTAAAAAACATCTTATTTTTTTATATTATAGAAAAATAAAATTTTCAATATAAAATCCCCTAAAACATTCGAAAGCAAGGATTTAAGAATTGGGCGAAATTAATAGAGCTTGGCTAATTTATTTTCGAGCTAATGTACTTACCTACCTAAAATTTTCTATATATCTACATTTACATAATGGTAAATGCTATAATGGGTGTTTACGTACACAAAATGCACGTGAACCCTGTGGAAAATTTGGCTGCTGATAAAGCTACTCTATCAGTTAATTTTCCACGAACAGAAGCTATTTTAATCATTGATATAAATCATAGATATGATACCTACCTATAATTCTTGGCATTGCTTTTCCGGATTCAACAGGGACTAAAAGTGAGGCCAAACGCTGACCCATTTAATTAAAAAAAAGTATCATTCTCTATTTGCTTAACTCAATTTATATTTTTTAGAAGAAATAAAAGAGAAATGGGAGATGGTTAAACCCAAAAAACTGTAAAAATTGTACATTGCCTAAAAAATAATTGTAAGGCAAATAACTTTGCCTAAAAAAATTATAGGTCATTTCTGTCATGCATGACGAGAACATTCCGAAGTAGAGCACTGTATGACTCATAATTAAAAAGTTTGAAATCCACTGTACTGTCGATCGTTCAATGAATCGGAATGGCGCGCGTTTTTTACACAAAACGATACAGCTCAAAAGTGTCAATAAGTTTGAGTCAGGAGGACAGGTAAACATGCAGATTGCAATAATAAAATATAGCTCGTAAATACCAGTTCGAAAAGCGATAAACTTCCCTAAAATCGTAATTTAATTATCAAGAGACAACTTATGACGCAGAAACATCATCAAGAGACAACAGCTAACTTACCACGTCTCTAGAATTGAATAGAAAAAATGTCAAATTTTCTATCCACAGTAAAAACGCTCGTTTAGCATATTAATTTATACCCAATTTATACTATGCAAACCGCCATATTTTTATGTCTTCTATGCTTTTTCTCACGTAAATGGTTGCCTACAAGTGATCGCTTTCAGCGATAAGGCCGCCAGTTGTCTACCTAACGGTAACATAACTGTTAAGTGCCCTTAAATATTGCACGCCATAACATGGCAGAATACAATAGACATACTATGTAAAATAACATCTTTGTAACATGACATGTATTTCTACTCTACTCCTAATTGTGAGATATGCGACAAAATTGAGGATGTATATCACGTCCTCATGGAATGTGTCAAGAACGAAAATCTCCGTCAACAACTTTTCAATGACGATCATACTTTTTGGCAGATAGGAGGTTGTAACAGCTTTCTGGCCGACCCTCGATCAGAGGGAGCCAGAAAGTTGTATCGACTTTATTACCAAGCCACCACTACTACCACTACCTGATATCACCAAATCAATTTGTCAAACCTAATCCTAAGTAGTTTTATCTAGCGTTTATATTTAAATTTAGTACCTAATTAATTAACCTAATATGTTTTCTTTGTTGATTTTGTTATTATATATAAGTGTACCTTTCAGGGTGACATGTTCTCTAATAGAACAAACCCTTTAATAAAAGATTAAAAAAAAAAAAAAAAACATCTTTGTAACATGACATGTATTTCTAGCAATAAATGATACTTTACTTTACTTATTTTTTGTATGTATTTTTCGTTTTGTGGTATGCAATAAAGAATCTATATTTTTTTAATGATAAGTAGATCGCTAAAACTCTTCTATCTGGCCTCAAAAATGAATGGGTAGGGGTATTATCAACAAAGCCCTTTCATGCATTAAAAGGTACGTTAAATCGGTCGGTCCGGCCCTACTGATTGACGCCTGAAAACTCCGTCACTAGCTTTGGTCAACAATAGGTACCAACGTAACCAAACAAGTCACAAGTTTACTACTGTGTAAAACAGGCGTGATTTCAAATGGTGAACATTCTAGATAAGCTTGACTTGAAGTAGTTCATCGCATCAGTAGTGAAGGCGCTAGGTTTAATTTCCTGGGCTGCCACTCCGCTGGAGCTCATCTGCATATCTTGAATCTACCCACATCCCCCCGTTTGGTTGCAAGGTCAATTGAACGCAGCACAATATACAAGAGAAACTGCGAAAATCGTATTGTCAAAACAATAATTTTTGCAACTAAACCTAAATTGGTAAGAAGTAAAAATAAATAAATTGAATTGAATTGAAAATTAAAACTAAGTACAATTCAAACTAACAAGAAAGAAACTTCAGATTCAAATTAGTATTGTCATTTGATTGTGACAGGTATGGAATAATAGCAAAATGGTTTAGCGACATTTAGCCAAAAATAGGAGGTTTGTCGGCCGGCGTAGAAGCGAGGGAACTCGGATAAAGAGAAAACTAGTAGCCTACTAGTTCCTACTAGTAGTAGGAAATTGTTACGCTCATAGACATAGCTTTTAGATTAGACCCCTCGCAGACTACAGACTTTCTATCGGCCGATAGTTGAGACGGAATATTTCGGCTCGTAATGAGTATGGAGAAGTAGGTATAGCCCGTCTCAACTGCGAGGGGTCTTAACATTGTTTTCTACGTGGTGGTTATGTTCTTGTGCGAAATCTCTCGGTGTGAATGTATTAGGTAGATGTGTAAGGTTATAAAATCAATCATCATTTAAACAACCGGAGGCCTCCCTTCAACAATGGACCACCTATAGCTTGCGCGTGTCAGCTACAATACCTGTCTTACGGAGAGGAATCATTCCCTCGGGAGCTGCATTTGTTATCTGATCCTTGAAATTTGCTTCTTGAGAGCTGACAAAATCAGCAAGAGATCCAAGATTTTGCAAGATTGAGCTCAAGAATTAGGTGATGCCTGTCATGGAAGGATCTCATAGGATCAAACGATATACTACGAATAAAAGTACCCTATTGATTTAATGTCATAAGAACCAGAAAAAAACTGAGATATGTAATTTAAACTGAAAACATTGCACAAGTAACATACCAACGCAAACCATACAGAATCAAGACTGTATTCCAGACACGGCGTTTTATTGCTGCTCCTTGGAATATCATGAAAAATTGGTAAGTAAGTACCTTCTGTAGGAACATACCTAGGTTAAGTATAAAATAGTTTACGGTTGTAAAATAAAACAATTTTGAAATTTCCTAAAAAAATATGTCCTAAACCTCAAAACCTACACCAATCTATTTTGGAAAAAAATGAATTTGATCCGTGATGCTCACACGGACGCGTGTCGCGGTCGACCACAACCTTCTTACAACGTAAACAAAAACTCCATGACCGCACCGATCGTATTACCTCCAAATTGACGAGATAACAATATAGACAAGTT
This sequence comes from Epirrhoe alternata, assembly GCA_963565295.1. Lineage (NCBI taxonomy): Eukaryota > Metazoa > Arthropoda > Insecta > Lepidoptera > Geometridae > Epirrhoe > Epirrhoe alternata. Next base: position 12,479,033 of record OY751386.1, on the reverse strand, counting down.
AGAGTTAATAGAACTGATGGTGGTTCCGTACCAGGCTCATAATTTGGTTGAAATTTGGTTGAATTCCTAAACTAAACTTACCTTTATATACTTTTGTAAGAACCTTTAAACTCAATCTTTCAATATCTTAGATTATGATCTTTACCATGCCATGAATGTTTGCTAACTAACCTAAAGAACCTGTTCGAAACATCAATTTGAACTTAATTTTTTATGTGTCAAAGGATTCATAAATTCGTAATGTATTTCCTAAATTTTTGACATAAAAAAACATATTGAATAATTAGGTGAACTCTAAAATATTAAAATGTGTCTACGCTTTAGGTCAGCCAGGATATGTTTCATGTTCATTCGTGGTCATGTATTCATTTCCTTGGGTTGACTCAGAAACATGTCTGGCGCCTGTAGATAAGATTTATTGAATAAAATTATAAATATTTTAGGTTTGACGATAAAAATATGAAAACAAGAACAACAACAGCAATACTGTATGAAATTTAAATACTTATTAATTGGTTTATTCGCGTAATTTGGGCAGAATAACAGAACTGTGATAAATAAAGCTGATCTTTCGTTGGAATTACTAAGATGTTGACCATTTAAATTCATAATCCGGATTTGTTACTGGCTGTTAGCACCAAATGAATTATTAGGGAGAAAATTCACGTAACAATTTTTTTATGTTCAACAGAAAATGAAAACTCCTTCTGCGTCGCCATATGTGACACAAACATAACTTTTGTAGGTAACAGAATGCAGCTGAAATTACGCGACTTACAATTCCCAAAATTACGCTCGCTTAACCTTACCCTATCACTGTTTTCAATCTAAAAACCCTGATAGCAAACCCGCTTAAAAGTGTCTCACAGTCAAAAGGACAAGTTTGCAAAACGTCAAACTCCAAATGATTAGCAGTATCAAAGCAAGCTCAGACGTTTGAAGATAATCAGAAGTGCCACGAGCATAAAAACTGACTCGATGCCGTGACGTTGCTTGTTTGTTTTTTGACAGCGTGTGATGGAAAACGGGTTGTTAATGATGGTACCGGTTTACCGGTATCGTTGATAGTCTTACTTGAATCCTCATTTTCTGGCTGTCTGACCTATTGGGCTATTGAGATTGAGGCTTGAGTCTATTAAGGTGTTTCTTAATCTTGTCTCACTGGTGTGCAAAGGTCTCCATTTTGTCAGCCAATCCCTATGCTCCAAGACCACGTTTTGCCAATCTTGCTCGAATGCATCCAAATTGCATCGTCACTATTTCCTGGGCTGATGGCTGAAGTCTGCCAATCCGTAGCAATGCGCTAACCAACTGAGCTAATGGGTAATCAATGCTAGTGTTTAAAGTTTGGTCTTAGTAACCTACGCTACTATATTTAAACTCTGAGTATGCCACTATTTAGTGCAAAATTGCTACAACAGTCTAATAAATTTCTGAAGTGTCTCGTTTCCAACGTAAATGTGTCCCGTGGACCGGAAAGTATCATCTTATTTATTTATCTCCTCGCCTTGTCGACAGGCCCATCACTTCGTAATTACAAAGACAAGACAGTTTTTCCATAATAATTGACTGGACAGCTAATTACTCTGGTATGCGATTTACAGCTTTATTCCAATGTGTTTAGAGTAGAATATAATGCGTCAGTTTGTCAGATTTCGATAGGCCCTTAGACAGGTTTGTGGTATCATTTTTGAAATATTGTTTTTCGGTGACACTGCCATTTTTATCGTCCGAATAACTTAGGTGTTTTTTTTATAACTTATGTTGGATACATTTTGAATTTGGGCATAAAAATTTTGATCTGTGACTTGAGATTTGACAATTTTACTTTATTATCACGAATAAAACTTTGGTACCTTTAATGGGCAAGGTTTACTTGTCACAACAATTTAATTACTTGAAAGCAGTAAAATGAACGCCAACATTTTACCCTTGCTTTAACCCTAAACTAGCGGTAGCCTGTGTCATGCGACACGTGCAGAAACTAATATCCGTCGGACGTACTCGACCGTTTGTTCTGAGGATTACAGGCTTAGCGAGCTACCGACAGACATACACTGATAAGATAGACTATTATTAGCTAAAACTGCAGTAGGTGTTACTAACATTCAGTCTTATTATTCAATTCAGTTTTCATGAAAAATAAATAATAGTTCTACTATATTGAATTCTGGTATTATTTATGTATTTTTCGTTTTGAAATTTATGTGGAGAAGGATAATTACTACTGTCAAAATTTGCATTGCTCGTGGAGTCTAGAATGCACAACGTATCTGAGCACTTGTTTTGACACGTCTTCTATAAGGAGAAGTTAGAGGGTAAAATGAAAACATAAGAATAAAAATGTCACGGCTTGCTTTGCTCGCTGACGAGCAAAGCAAGCCGTGAATTTTATCGTAAGAGAAAAATATAGGAAAGAAAATAAATATTGTGACCAGTTTTAATTAAAAACATGAAATATCTACTGCGTGTAGATAAGCGATAATACCGAACACTTCAGCCGAAAATCCACAAGCGGTGACAAAATCTAAAATAATTGTTGCTACCGAGTTTGTTCCCAGATAACTATGATATATGATGTGAACACTGGCCCCATATCTCTACCAACCATCTTGACCTCTCCAAAATGTTTCATAACTCTTATAACAATAGGCATAGAGTGGAAAATAGAATTGTAAATGGTGATTTTAAAATGGTGGTGTCGATAAAGACGAGAAGTGTCGTGGTCTGACAGTAATTATTTCGACACGGTATTGTAATTGCAAGCTCCACCATTTATAGTAGCTGTCAATTAATTTAAGCCTAGCCTGATTGTGGCAACCTGTTCAAAGCTCTTGCTCATACAAAAACCCCATACAAATACATAAACCTTCCTTGGCAGTCAGTAAAAAGCACTTTGTTTTATTCTTAATTTTCCGGACTTTTTCAATTTCAAACAAAAATCGATGGACTGTTCATTAGAAATTATCAGAGGATCTTGAATATTTGAAGATCTGGGTCTAGCTGTTACTATTTTAGTTCCATATTGAGATACTGGTAAATGTTCTTTTTGTGTCCAAAAATCTAAAGGTAACTCGATGTTCTACTAAAAACACTTCTAATATAATTCAATTTACTTATTTGTTGCCAAGTGTTTGATAAGGCATGTTTTGATATCGATAAGGGTACACCCAAATTATTGATATTGGTTACAGATGTCACAAATTATTTACTTTAAGGTATTTGTAAAAATATGTTTATGTATTCGATGTTTGTCATGTAAAACTTACCAAGTAATGCCGTTTATTTTCATAGTTCGTCATTCATTCATACATTTCATTAAATTTTCTTAGTTTTGAAATTTCTTGAATATTGTCCTTTTGATTGGGTCGTTCTCGGACTCCAGCAGCCTTATTGTGTAACTAGAAATCCATTCTCAGTTGTCACCCCAATAGAGCTCAACCAATCACACAATACGAAAACTTACCATGACTGCCCTATACCGATAAATGTTGTAGGTAGGCTAGTGGGTAAAATTACATTTTATTCTATGATTCCATTCAGATAAATAAATAAATAATGCTGGACTTATCACACAGCATCATCTAGCCCCAAAGTAAGCAGAGCTTGTGTTATGGGTACGATGACTGATATACTACATATATACTTTTTGTTTGTAAATACATACACATTATACATAGAAACACCCAGACGGTGGTCCCGCCGCGGGGATCGAACCCGCAACCTTTAGCTAAGTAGACTGAATAATTACCGTCTGCCCTCACCAACTCAAAGCGTCAACCCCGACGCGGTGGCAGACAGTAACACGAATTACGTATCATACTTATGGCGTGGACAGAAACTCCAGAAAACTTACGTATCTTGAGGCGTGGGCAGAAAATTAGGTTTGTAAGTAAAAAGTAAATAGTTGCTACTTACCCAAAATAATGTTTTGCCAAGGTGTTAGTTATCATCGATACGTAATAAGCACACATAAACCTGAAGATTTAGATAGCTGTTCCATCGATAAGATACGACACTTGTTGTAAAAATCAAAATTATAATCCCTGTCTTTACCTAAACTTACGAAAATAACATTACTGCGAAGATAATGTTTTTGTTTTATTTGATTAAGTTTTACAAGGTTAAATGAATCCTTTCTGGGCACTAAATAGGGCAGTGTATACATCATAGGTACACACATTATACTATAATATAGTATAATGTGTGTACCTAATATAGTATAATGTGTGTACCTAATAGTTTTAAAACTAAAAGAAAAACCGACTTTAATGTTCTACTACACACGGCGTGACTCAGGGAATCAATAAGCCATCCATAAAAATCTAAATAAGGAAAAGAAATCAAATCGACAGATAATGGCCTCTAGTGCGGGGTCCGTTGTAACTTATTTATGTATGAAATAAATAAATAAATAAAAATGCTTAGGCTCCACCGGCGTCTAAGGGCATTAATTACCAAAACTGCATACATTTTATGTCAAGTTTCGCGGCACGTGAGTTCCTGGCATTAGTAAATCGTCAGTTTGACATAATGCATAGAGTCTTAGACTTATCTGTCGATTCGATTTACAATGGCTAGGAGGGAAGGTTTTTAGAGTTTTACGGGAAAACTATCAAACCCTCATGGGACCACCTCTGGAGTATACCTTTCAAACAAGAAAATAATTTTGAAAATCGGTCCACAATCGGAGGAGTAATCGAGTAACAAGATACAAAAAAAAACATACAGGCGAATTAAGAACCTCCTAGTTTTTTTGAAGTCGGTTAAAAAACACGCAGACCCGAGACAGAAATCATCGGGAATGGTGCCCGTAGCCTTCTGCTAGCACTAGCGATAGGACCTAGGCCTACTAGACTGTTGTCAGTTTTATCCCAGCAACCTCGATTGATAGATTAATGTAAACCTTCCCACGCCTTACATTTTATGGCTTTATGGGATAAAGGAGCCGAAAGATAAGAGACAGGATAATATTTGGATATTGATCCTGAGACAATCACCCTCTATGTTCTTGAGTTTTGATAACAACTTTCATAGAAACAGGATCACGACTGTATCACCAAAGACATTGTCTTAGATCAATTTATTCAAGACTAGCTGCGGTCCACGATGTTACCCGCAATATTTTCTCCAAGGTGGACCATACATATTGGTTGTAAATAAATAAATGTCATACATAAACGAAGTCTTTATCTATGTGTAAACGAATGTCTATACAAATTGGATTCCCTAGGGATTTGATAGGTACTTTTCCCGAAAAACTTAAAATCCTCATCCACTATAAATAATGCTAGATATTTTACACAGCATCATCTAGCCCCAAACTAAGCAAAACTTGTACTATGGGAACGATAACTGATATACATTGAATTCATTTCCTTCGTAAAATAGTAAACTCACACAATAACTCTCCTACATTATGTGGAACGAAACTGTTACCAAATTCTCGTGTCCAAAACTCTGATTCCCACAGTAGAAACTTGGTTCTTCCCGTCACGGCGTTCTACCGCCAGTCCCTATGGACTTGTAGCAAGGACAGTCAGCCACGCCACATAATCTAATACTGGCTTTTTAATAGTGATCCTTACTTTAATAGTGATTTTACTTACTTTAATAGTGATCCTCGGATGAGTCTAAATATTACTTAGTAAATTTCTTACCTAAGTATGTAAGGTCGTATTGCCAACTACGATCAGTCATCTTAGTTGGCAATACGAGTGTTTAGGGCGTCTTAATAGCCCCTATAATAGCCGGGACCGAATTTTACGAGCCCTCCGTAGCACTCAAGTACTCAATTCTGGTCTCTCGTTGCTTAGCTTTAAAGCTCTATGAAAAACGTCTCAGCAGCACGCCACACACCATACAATCTTGAGTGATTTGATCTGAGATCTATGTTTTTTCAGTTTAGTCAAAGTGAAAAAACTTTTATTCAGTAGGACCCCTGGGATCACTTAGAATAGGTAGTCTGAAAACTAAACGACTCCTGTTCCTTTGCGACCAATACCATGAAGAACCAGAGCAACAAACATGGTTTGGGGCCTAGCTTTCCTTTAGTTCCATCTTAAAACTAAATGGCCAAGTTCCAGTAGAAAACCAATTGAATAAAAGTGAGCTGAGTGTACGCAGCTCCCAACGGACTATCCGTCTTGCGCGGCCGCTGTTCGTAGCCACAATCAATCATCAGTGCTTTGGAACCGGGCTTGCACAATGTTAGCGACTCTGAAGGTGACAAACTTTTGTTCTCTACTGTCTTCAACAATACCGATTTTATTTTATTCCATGCATACCTACGCCTGCTTTTACATGGATAGCTAGGTTTGTTTGTATCAGAGATCAGAAGCGACGGCAATTCTTTAAAGATTTAAAGCTAACGACGTTCTGCGCGCCCTCAAATGGCGTGATCTAGAGACTGCATTCGTGCATTCGACGCATGTTATCCTCCGGTTTCCTCACGATGTTTTCCTTCACCGTTTGTGGGTAGGTAGGTATCTGATGGCATACTCCACCTCCACATAAGTACAGTTTTTAGCAGAAAAACTCATCGATGCACGACCAGACTCGAACTTACGACCCTATGATCGAAAGGCCGCCACCAGTAGACTACAGTGCTCTACTTCCATCGGTATCTTCGGTATTTTGAAATATTCCAGCAATAACTTTCCCGCAAACATGTCAGAGACAGGACAAACAAACAGACACGAGACGGAAGCTCTCCGATAGTGATATCAGTGATAACGTGCATCTCGTCTGAGCTATTTTGGTAATTTTAAACGTGGAGTGCAACCGATATATTCGACGTTTCTTGTATTTCATTTACGCACATATTATTTGTATTATCTTATTCAAATGTAGGTAGGCAACCGGTACTAAATAAGACGTCTGAAAAAACAGTTTCTCTTACTTTAGCTATGTCTAATTTCACATCTTTTCGCCAAAATAATTTTCCGGAAGCTAATCCGTTGACAGCTCACCCTTGAACCGCTAATGACCTTGAGCTGTCAAAGTGACAGCTGTCAAAACGAACACCCGTAGTGATGGAGCAGCTATGATTAATTAGTGACTAATTGGTCTGTCATGAACAAGAACAAATTAATTTGTAAGTTCGATAATTCGTTGTGTTTCGATTATAATATTAAAATCGAAAAAAATAATCAATAACTAGTGCCTACTATGCCGAGGCCAAATAATAATTGCAGTGCTTCTACTGAGAGTGGGTAGATTTCATTAATTTCGGTATTTCGAGAGCCAAGCTGTAAGTGGGCTGCTAGTGGAATTTAAAGCTCTAATCATAAAATATTTCATCATCGAAAGTAACGGTCCCCTTTCTACCTTAATGACACATTATCGTTATAACAAAAAGACCATCGAACATTAGCGCAGGCCTTATCTCCGGACAATGAGAGCGGTCGGACAGCCAACGTCTTCATATTCCGTACACAAAAACAATACCCTATCAACTAACAAGCCCACGCTACTCTCTAAACAAGAAACGAACTCTAACTCAAATTCACAAAGTCGATATTCCAATGTCATATCGATATCACCCCATCACTGAAAGAACACAAATGTCAAATTACTGATACACAAATTTAAACTCTAAATGTTGATAGTTAGAGATGAAAGTACAAGTGGGTTGTACAAAAACTAAAGGGTTATAATTGAATAACGATATCATAGTGTTGTGACGTGTCGTTTGATTAATAATGGAACAAGCTTGTCCACTTTATAGTTTTTTTAATATTGTTGATATAGGAACATGTTATGCTTTTAACGATAAAGTAATACAGAATTTGATTTTATATTTTAATAACACAAAAATGTTTATAAAAACGCTCTCTCTACCAGGAAAATAGAGAAAAATGGATATTAGGTACTGTACTAGAGTGTGTCAGACAAAGTAAACTCTAGTTAGACTTTCTTGATTCTTCTATAAAAAAAATTGGTTGTCTATAAAGTCGGTTTACTGACGATAGTTGAACGTGACAACGTTTGTGCTTCTTTGTCGCTCGTTCCGCGCTCTCGCTTGCACTTCAAGCCTTACATGGAACGCCTCAGAGCGAGGTAACGCCGCATTTTTTCGCGCGTGCAGCCGGCTCTATCGAATTATAAGACGTTGTCACGTCAAAAATATAAGGTGGTCGTCCTGTGGCATTTTGGGAAACCCTGTCACGATTTGTTAAGATAGATTCCTTATTATCCGACACCAATACCACAGTCTCAATTTACTGAGGTAGGTATTGGTTTTACGCACAGTTTAGACTCTACGTGTTCCGTATGTAGTAAGTAGGTATTTTACCTAAACATTGCTTGCGAAATTCTTATCCTCTTCTATATATATATTCTTCCACTTAGATTTGGCCGCAAAAATGACTAAATATGTAATTAAAAATTGAACTAATTTTCCAAGCACTGCTGGCTGCTGGCAACTTTCAATAAAAACGTTATCATCACACAGTAGGAGCTACCATCGAACATACCCTAGCACATACTTACCCCTTAGCACATTCATCATGCAAAGATACTGTGTTGTGTTTCCGCTACTTGCATGCTAGAGAGAGACAGGCAATATAATGCAAGGAGAGACAGAGATACAATATACAACTTAATTTAATACAGCGGCTTGAGTGGATGTCTTAGTCCTCTTTTGTTTTTTTATGGACGCTATGTACAAAGTGAGGTACTGAATTTTCATCATTGGCCTTTTGAATCTATTAATTTATCCTACAGACAGAGTCCTACAACATTTTCGTTTAACAGGATATAAAAATGCATCTAAATTTGATGATTTAGGTTTACCTATCAGCGTCAGGAGGCAACCTATGCCTACATTAACGGGACGCTGCTGTACGGAGTGCTTGAGGCTTGCCCACGCTCAGCACCTAGGTAAACCATCTTCTGGCTTTGTCCACAGAAAAGACAACGTCGAAACACCTCTTTTTTCGATCCGAGTTTTAATGTGTTTCATTCGTCGTGTTGATCGAAGGTTGCTATTGTTTACCACGGTAAGAATTCTTGTAAAAGAACATGAGTAGAGTGCTTTTAGGGCAAATTTTTCACTTTGATTATGTAGCTGTAATTCTGCAAAATCACCTGTTTAATTTTACATTAAGCAACTTACTATGTCTAAAAATAAACATGGCATATTCCAGTTTGGTAATTGCTGGTTTGGAGTAAGATTTCCTATTCCAATCTAGAAAGCGCTGGATCACATTCTGTATGAGCATATTGTACCAAATTAAGAAGTATTCTTGCTCCAAACTAAAGAAACAAATCCAGAAATACTCAGAAATGTTGTACCATTTACTATCCAAGCATCACATAAAACGTTTGAATAGACTCTTCACGGGCGTTATTTAGGTACTACTCGACAGCTGCCATCGCCACGAACATGGCAGTGCCACGAAGTATTTTCGCACCTTGAAATCGATTTACGTCAGCGGGATAAATTAAAGCATTCAGAGCAAACGGACGCCAGGGCCATTCAGCACAACACAAAGTAAATAAAAAAACATCCGCCGCGCGCTCCCAGCCTCCCAGATTCGCAGCATTATCTCGCCGCGGCCAATACAGCATGGAGCGGGTCGGGCCGGCGCGCCATTGGCCCGCGCCGACCCTTCGGCCCCACCCCCTCCCTCGCCCCGCCCACACCCTACAAAAAGTTTCCAGAACAACGCTCTACCTGCCCCTGACCGCACGAGCTTAGTTTCATTTCGAACTCCGTAGAGTTTCATTAAAATTATCCAAATCAGCTTCATTAAAATCACGTCTCGCTCTTATCGGACTTCAGATAAGTCCGTCTCCGTCGAGCGGCCGGGGAGCCGATAGGTGAGACAAGGACGGTGGTTTTAAAGTTTTAGGTGCGGTCGGGAGAGTATGCGGCGGCGGGGCACGCCGGCAGTGTCCGTCGGCGCACCTGACGAGCGCGCGTGCGGCCGCCCCGCGCCTGCGACAGCGAGCGGCGCCTAGTGTTGTGCGTGATGTAAACTCATCGGTATCGATAGACCCGACACGTTAAACATGATGACTATGGACATCGGGATGTACAACAACCAGCAGAACGGTTACGGGAGCGCGGAGTACTACCAGCAGAGCGGGGGCTACCAGCTGCCGTACGAAGGCTACCACGAAGGGTACTACGAGCCGCCGGCGCACTACTACGAGCCTCTGTCGGCGGGGCAGCCGGCGCACGACCACCCGCCGGTGACGCCCGTCATCAGCACGGACACGGGGCTCTGCTACACGAATCTGGACTATGGGGAGTTGCAGCCGAACTATCCGCTGCACACTCTGCCTCCGAACCCCGAGGTTCCACTGAGGCCCCGCGAGGAGCTGCCGCGGCCCGACGAGATGCACTTGCACGAGCCGAAGCTGGACAACCACTACCTGGAGACGAAGTACAACATGCACTTCGTGGACGAGTCCGCGCTGCAGTACGCGCACGCGGGCTCGCCGTGCGCGGAGTTCGAGCACTACCAGCCGAAGGAGGAGTACGGGGCGCTGCGGGAGGGGTTCCCTCGCGAGGGGGACTGCGTCCAGGCGCTGGGCCACCTGCAGCATCAGGCGCATTCCTCGCATGCGGCGGTACCCACCTATAAGTGGATGCAGGTCAAGAGGAACGTACCTAAGCCTTCTGGTAAGTTTATTTATTAATTAAAACTTAGCTTAACTTAATAGGAGACCTAATAGAAGGTATCAATACCTAGTCCTGCCATAAATATTGTCACGAAGAAAACAATTTTTTTTTTATTGCAAATAATATTTATTACTTTTACAGTGTGTTAGTTTAATACATAAATATAAAACAATTTAAAATATAAAAGCTTATTCGAAGTGATCTCCATTGGCTGCAATACAGTCCTTTAAACGTTGAGGCCAGTTATCAATAGAAGCACGCACTCTTTCCATGGGAAAATTCTACACTGCCAATCGTATGGATTGTTTTAGGGACTCCAAATTATCATGGCGTTTAGAGCAAGCCATACTCTCTAAAACTGACCATAAATCATAATCCAGCGGATTAAGATCAGGACTAGACGACGGCCAGTCTTCAGCTCTGATGAAGTCCGAAACGTTCACTTCCAACCAAGACTGCGTGGACCGAGCTTTATGACCTGGCGCCGAGTCTTGTTGGAAGGACCATACTTGGTTATTGAACATGGTGTTGTTAAGGGGCTTAACTACCTTCTCAAGAATGGTATTTTGATACACTTGTGCCGATGTTTTGATACCTTTTTCACAAAAATATGGCTCAGTCACTCCTTCATAGCTAACACCCCACCAAACCATCACTGAAGTCGGATAATGCCCACGTTGCACTCTGTCGACTAATTGGCAAGCTTCCTTAGAGCTTTGAGCATAAATACGGTCATTTTGTTTGTTAAAATGTTGCTCAATTGTAAAGATTTTCTCATCCGAAAACAAAAATTTTCTGTGACAAAAGTTTGCGTACCGCTTCAGTAGTTGATTCGATTTTACCACCCTATTCTTTTTTAAATTATCAGTTAAAAAATGACCAGTGCGTCTCTTATAGGCTGCAAGTCCTAAGTCATCTTTTAAAATACGCGACATGGTTCTGGGTGCTATCTTCATCTCCCGAGATAAAATCTTTTGCTTTCGGACAGGATTTCTTCGAATTCTTTCCCTTACTGCTTTTACCACCTTTTTCGTACGAACACTACGTGGACGGCCAGATCTTTTTTTGTCACAAACAGAGGAGGTCTCATTGTACCTATTAATAGCCCGGTACACAAACATTTGACTAATACCAAGCGTATGGAGAGTTTTAAAAATTGCATTTGGCTCAATACCAACTTTGTGTAATGCAATCACAGCGATTCGGTTCTCTTTATCACCCCACTCCATTTTAATATCGCAAAATATTGTAGAATGTATTGGCGCCAAAATTAGAAAACTCAATGAACAATCGTAAAAAAATTACAGATTCCAAATTCAAATGTAATATCTTTCTTATTTTTAACTGTAACAGTATTTATGGCCAGACTAAGTATACCTTCTATTCGGTTGCTACTGAAAATAGAGAGATTTTAAATCAGGAATTAATAAAACATGCTTGAAAACATTAACAATACAAAAAATAATAAAATACGTTTGTAAGACAAAAGGGCTAGTAGGTACCTTTACTTAATTACCAACTCGCAACTTGTAGTAAAAAAACAAAATAATTCAGTAGGTATGTTTAATAGTTAAATTTGAACGTGAGCTAAAGCAGTGGCCACACCAGGAGGAGTCAGGGAGCACAGGGTCACAACCTCCGCGTCACTCACGGCAAATAATTTGACGGGCCCATGTGTGTGCACGTCTATCTCTCTAATAAGTCAAAGATAAACATTCAAATACCTAATACAATTTATAGGTAACCCAGCTAATAAAAAGACGGAAAATCCTAAAATTAAATAAAAAATAATAGGCCAAAGATAATGTAACACTACATTTCAGTAGAATTTTCGTATAATTCATTAAAAATAATAAGTATTTTCATAAAGAAAATGTAAAATTAGGAATGTCATTTTTGTTAGGCCACAATTTGCAGCAAAGATGCTATCTGCTTTCTGTTTGAAGATGTCCAATTTTTCTTTGTTATTTATCAAGCTGTATCAAAAAATGGACTACTTAGACATAATAATGTCATAATTACAGTTAAAATTCAACGATTTTAACTTGTTATGAAGACTTTCTTCCTACAAGTTTTAATCGGGCAGTAAAATATCCTTTCAAATAAAACGGCCCTGACATCTTTCGATGAGAGCTGAAGCTTAAACAAGAAGGTACTAAATAAGTATAAAGGAGAATAGGCAAAAATGTATCACTTATAATTTAGTCATATTAAAGTTTCGGTTTTTGAAGATATTTTAACATTTTTACCTCTTCCAAAAGCCCATACTGATTTCAACAATAATATCCGAGCATTTGTTTTAAAGTTGGCCAAAATTACCTCATCATCATCATCATCATCCGCAGCCTGACTTCACCCACTGCTGGGTATAGGCCTCCCTAAGTTTGTGCCATCCACCACGATCCTGCGCTAATCGGAAAATTACCTAGCGATCTTCAATTCAAGATCGAGCCGCGGGTAACAACGGTTCCATCCGGCAGTTCGAACCGTGTAATATGCACGACAGTTTTATCCGTGTTTCAGAACACAACGATCTATCTACTGTTTGAAACGCAGTCCTAAAGTCCTCTCCGTGTAAGGCCAGTATTGACCATTCTCCTTTCGTGGAAGGCAGTGGCCACACTGTAGGAGCATGGGGTCACGACCCGCGTGTCACTCACGGCAAATAATTTGACGGCGCGAGTGTGTCATGCCGTGACGTGAGTGTGTCATGTGCCTATCTGTGTCTAGCATCAATATAAGACTAGCAGAGCCACTTAATTGTATCAATTAAACATTGATTGTCAAGAAGTTGTATGTAGAAGTTGTAAGGCTTGGTTATTCAGTTTGGAGTAGGTAGGTATGTACTTCCTTAATGTTTTTTTTTTAAAATAAGTACGTGTACATACCTACATATTAGATTCGAGATTAGGGTGTCATAGATATAAAAAACAGACTCAGAAAAATTATCTGCAGATCTTGAAAACATTAGTCTCAATGTGAGAATTGAACTCAATTAACCTACGTTACAAAGCCGAACACTTGCCCGCTACAACACGAAATCGACAATAATGCTAGACTTACGCAAATAAGATTTATTTCCAACTCTATTAATTTGTTCGACAGTACAGTCGAGTACAAAACAACAGAAACAGTCAAAACAGGCCCCGACTGTCAATGCGCTCGCCACACGGACATACGGACAGACAAGTGTTAGATCTTGAGCGCAGATAACGTTGACGTGCGTACTGCGTGCTATGACGGATATTTTCTATTTATTTAATGCCAATTAAAATGAGATATGAAATTAATAAGGTACTCATTTGACTTTATTTTATGGCTGCTTTTATTAACACCACACAGAAACACTTATGGAATAAGTAACGTAGGCTGTAGTAGGGTAGTAACTGTTTTGTGGGCCTGAAAGTTTCACTAGGGTTTTGTAAAACTCTTTCCTAGCTTTTATTTTGTGCTCATGAATAATCGTAATACACGCTAGCTATTAAATTCAGGTTTTATGCTTGCTTATTTTCTTCTAAGTTAATTTGCGATTAATATTATTATTATTTTATCCTAGTATTTTTTTTTCAACTTAAATTACCTTTAGTTTTACAAAAACGCAACGCAAATAGCACAAAATCTAGGTGATTTTGTTGCCCTTATTTAAGCAATTTGGACGTTATAGAGAAAATTTTACAAAAGTAATTAAAGTCCGGCTCTCATACTTTTAAATAAAACTATTCTCCGATTGAATTGTTTGTACTGTTTCTTAAGTTAAATACTCTAATTCCGATTATCAAAGTATTTTTGTTACAAAAATTTTAACTAAGTTTATCTTTTTATCTTTCCTTCAGTACGCGAAAATATGAATATTCGTAAAGAATATATTCGGGACAAGTTCGGGACACGCGAGCCCCGCACGCGGTTCGTTTACAATCCAGCTAATCCCTTGTTGTCCCTTATCTCTGTTTGTTTCTTTAATTACACGCGAAAGGGGACATGGCGGGAAATTCAGGAAGTTTCTTTATGGATAAATATTTGATAAAAAAAATTACAATCACATGTTATTTATTTACTTAGGTAGGTACTATATTTCAGAATTGCTTTAATAAATATCACAAAAGGAAATTAAATTACTTAATGATAAAGCCTAAGAAATAAAATACTTAATAAATGAATAAGAGTTAGAAATAAAATGTATATAAAACCGAATAATAATATAAAACCGAATAGGTAGAAATAAATAATTGTTAATCATAATCGTTCACCAACACAATACAAAAACCAGGTACTGTGACCAACAACATTCCATAAAAAGCTTTTAATAAAATAAGACCCAATAAAGCTCAATATTTGCAGTCTCCCTCATTGACCAAATAGTCCAAGTCATAATGAGTCAGCTCTCGTGTGCGGCGGCCTAAAGTGGGTTTATTTGAATCACCGTTGTCGCTCAATGTACCGACTGTTTAAGCTTTTGTATCCGGAAAACAACTACCGCTATAATGTAAACAGAACTCGCTAGACCTAGAGTTACTGCCTAGCTAAAGCTTGTACCATCTGTGAATAATGTGTTGATAAGCTTCCATTTAAAAAGGCTTATTCGAGAAGTAAAGCATATCAGTAACCTCAAAAAATTATCGCTGATTTTAATTTTTAAGTCTCAAACGACTCAAAATATTCTGTATGTTATTTTGAAACACAATGAAATTTTAAATACTTATGCTTTGGTCATGAAAATTATAGCATTCTGATATTAAACTACTTTCACGATCATCATCAAACAGTACACTGTTGGAAAGTCCTCCCCAGATTGGAACGTCACGGCATTTTACATTTTTACCAATGGACATTCAAACATATCCAAATAAAAATACGATATAAATTCCTATGCGATATTAAAACAATGCTGCGTAGGCCATTATTGTTCGCCAATTTTCATCAAGTCCACTGTCCAACACCACACCTACAACTTTTACAAACAAACCACAGCATGGCGAGTGACTTCTAAACGAATGTTAGAAACTAACAAATGCAGTTCTGTGTTGATAATAATTAAACAACTGTAACATTACGGTGACCGTAAATTAGGAAATCAAAGCTTATCGAGCGCAGTGACAAATTGCCTGAGCTTATTAACTTTGTACTTAAAAGGCAGGCTTTTGTAGTAAATCGCTTTTATGTTTTGCTTTACACATAAAACATAAATAAACAAACAGGCTCACGGTTGTATCCCCAGGGACGGTAGATATCCGACCAGATTTAATGTATGGTCCTTTATAGATTTATAGAGGTAGCCAGGGCAACGTCCACAAGTAGATACGTATAATGGCGCAGTCATATTAAGAAAACTTTTTGCAAAATATTGTGAAGTAACTCTCCATCTAAGCTGATCCTTAAGATCAGTGTGTATGTACCTATACCTAGGTAGGTACTTTATAATTTGAAGCGAGTTCTCTCAAAATAGTTTATTAAAATCGATATAGAAATGGACTGTAACCAGGGAAACAGACACAGCATTAATCTGGTCGCTAAAGAACATGAAAAGAATCAATTGATCCCAGGTCCTACTGAAAATGACTGAAAACAACTCAAGCCTATAACAACAGAAAAAAACCTAAAAGAGACCTATTACTCTTATGTTCACTCAATTATGAGCTATGGTATTATTCTATGGGGAAACTCAACAGATTATGAGCGCATACTTAAGATGCAAAAACGTGCTATACGCGTACTGTCTAATGCTCACTATAGAGACTCGTGTAGAGATCTATTCAAGAACCTTCGGATACTTACATCTGTGTCTGTATATATTTTAGAAATTATTAAATATGTTAGAATAAACATTAAAAGCTATACCACTAGAGGGGATAGCAATAGTCGTCTTAGGAATCCAATACATCTAATAGAAATAAGTCATAGGTTGAATATGTCTAAAAAACTTCCCAAATTAATGGGAATTACATTATATAATAAGCTTCCCCTACAGATTAAGACAATTGAAAATTACAACAGTTTCATCAATAGAGTGAAACTCCTCCTATTGGACAAAACATTGTACACCATAAAAGAGTATTTAGAAAACGACTACACTCAGTTAGACCTGAGTACCTATGTAATAGACAAAAATGACGCCCATTTACAGCGTGCTAGGATATAAATAAGTTCCTAGACTATAATTACTTTTAAGGTATAACTAGATACAATATTTTACTACTGTCCACGAATTGTACCTACTGTATTAATTTATTACTAAAAAATGACGAGGCAGAAGTTGTTCTAATTATCAATTTATTTATAAAATGTTAATGTGTATCATCTTTGCCAATAAATTATTCTGATTCTGATTCTGATTCTGAAATGCACTTGTTTTTAACTTGAGAAAACATTTTAACTAGCCAACGCAAACACATATTCTAAGTTAGGTTCTACAACTGCCCACGAAGTCAAAGTCAAAAAGCATTTATTCAGTAGGACCGCTGAGATCACTTAGACTAGTCTTAGAACTAATTTTACTCCTATTCTTTCGCGACCAATACCGTGAAGAATCAGGGCAACAAACACGGTTTGGGGCCTATCATTCCTTTAGGTGATCCATCTTAAAACTAAAAGTCTAGCTCCAGTGGGGAGCCAGTCAAAGAAAATTGAGGCTCGTCAATAAGTTACCATATTATCAGCTCTGGCCAATAATATTTACTCCCCACACTGAATAGATAACTATCAAGCACTTTAAAGGTACTGCTAAAAATTAGACCACACGTGAAGACTGTCAAAGACCTCTCAGATCTTATCTATTCCACAATGCATCCTTGTGCCATGCCATCGAACCTCAAGGGACCCAGCACAAACTTACTTTAATTCAAAACCCCGCAATTTTCAACCTTAGTTACAGCATCAAAAGGAATTTAGATGTGCACAAAACTTTGGTAAGAGATAGGTATTGTCGCTGGAATCTGTCGCATCACGTCAAATATCTGATCTTTGGTGCAGCTTTGTGAGTTATGCTGGTTGTTTAGAGTTGACATTTGAATGGCAGGTAATACCAAAGATAAATAATGTACTAGATAGAACCATAGAGTAATTTGAGTGTCTCCACTTTTCAATCCATTCATAGACAACTATAGATATGTTTTTAAGGTAGAATAGTGTTGTGCATTTCTTATCGACAATTACATGAAAAAGGATTTAATGAATTTTTAGAATTGTCTATTCTATAAAGGTAATAATTTATTACTGTACAACGAATTATTAACGTATTATTTTATTACTGACTAGCTGGCCGCCGCGGTGTTACCCGCGATCCCTCGGGAAAACTTCACTTCCCCGGAATAAAATACAGCCTATGTTCATCGGGCATAATGTAGGATTTTCTTGGTGGAAGAATTTTTCAAATCGGTCCAGTAGTTTCGGAGTCTATTCATTTTAAACAAACTAATCTTTTTAATATTATTATTAGTATAGAAGAACGAAATATAATTGTAGTTACCTAATTATTATAAAATTTTATTATTTTCGTTAACTACATATTCACCTCTTCGGTGATTGTACGTGGGGAGCGTGGAGATTGAATATGTCCATGAGTATGTGTATCTCGCCAAGATAATCTAATTCCAAGGACAACAAAACGAAGTTGCTCGTCGCACTGAAAACGCTTGGAGGAGCTTTTGGTCGATGAAACATCTGATGAAAGGCGAACTGCCACTCTGCCTCAAACGCAGACTCATGGACATGAGCATTCTTCCGATCCTCACGTACGGGGCACAGACTTGGTCCCTGACAGCTCATGAGAGATACCAACTTGAGGTTTGCCAACGATCCATGGAGCGTAGTATACTAGGAGTCCGACTCATAGACCACATATGAAACTCGATACTACGCTCAAAAACAAAAATAGCAGACGTCATCCACAAAGCTGCAAAACTAAAATGGGACTGGGCGGGACATGTGGCTCGGATGCCGGACAATCTTTGGGCTAAAATACCCTAAAACCCTAATACCAGGCGGCGTCGCGGCATACCCCGGAGAAGATGGCGGGACGATCTCGACAGTCATGCAGATGCAGTCATTTGCATCTTGCACTGTGCCAGTGCACAGTGTGGCTCAAGATCGAGAGGTGTGGAGAAAGGGGAGGGAGGCCCTGCAGTGGGACGAAGCAGGCTAAAAATAAAATAAAATAAATAACTATATTAATTATTTTATTTCGTACCTAACTAAAAACACTAATACTAATAAAATAATATCAAATTCAAAACCTGTACTTACTTACTAGTGAAAGTCCTCAAAATAAAACAAGTATATTATTTAACCAATAATTAACAGACTGCTTAGATGGTATTCCTCGATATCTAAAGCAGTAGATGAAGACGCCCCATAGCCAGAATGTCTAGCTACGAGCTTTCTTTTTCTGGGTAATTTCTGAAAATAAAGGATACGTTATTGAGGGTAGGATCCGTATTCCGTAGCTACCTTCAAACGAACCATTGAATTGAACCCAGGAGTATTATTGTTCCGTGATTGAACCGGTCACAAGACTCGTGACGCGAATCCAAAGATTTTTCCCCATCTCAAAAATTCCCAACGCGCCTAAAGAAGTTTTCACGTCAAAAAATTTGCTGACATTTTCTTCGTAAGTACCTAACTTACAGGTTTGCATGACAAAAGTTGGTTTGGAAATATTGTTGGCACTGCATATGAATGCAGAATTTTTCATCCGTATACCTACCATGATTTCAAAGTGGAACATACTCTTGTAGTTGTGTAGGACTCCATTCTCGATATTTCTAATTCACGATTATTTCAAATCTAGGTCAGCTGGAAACCAGAAAGTAATATAGAGAAAGTTAATAGATGTTCGTACCTACCTAGTACCTTCACAAAAAATACATTAATATCGATAAATATGTCGATACAACTACAACACTATTGCGCAGCTATGGAGTACAAGAAATGTCAAAAATGGAATGTAAATTTCGCTAGAATGAAAATTCTTAATGAGATTATCCAAATACACGCATGAAATCGACGTAAAATGATGCTAAATGATGCAATGATTAACTTTTTATAAAATAGCTTCCGTAACTCAACATAAACGTATTTTTCACTGGTATGACTTACCGATACAAAGAAATATTTGCTTCATTCTCCGTGAGCATACCGATTCTGCTTGGAAATTGTGAAACAGCACAGGACATAATTGCCAAACTAGCACCTTATCACAAACACAGTTCAAAAAAGCTATTTATTTAGGAGAGAATCCGTAATTTTACACCGCGAACTTGCACACCGGCTGGTGTGTAAACAAAAAATCTATGGTGTAGAGGTGGCGCGCTACGTCACAAGCCGGCACGCAAGTGCCATTGCGACCTCACTTTTTAACACAGGCAAAATGGGCCATAGAGTGACGAATACGACGGACAATTTCCTAGTTCAACTTGAAATGCGGAATCCAGTGTACCAAAAAGGTTCAATGCTAAATCCATGGGTAATACGGAATCGGTTTCAAAACTGATATGATATTGCTAAAAAGGTCTTGAACAACAGGAGTGCAGTTTTAATTTCAATTTTGGAGTGGTTAAAAATATGAAAATTTGTAATACCTACATCAACCAGGGCTCAAGAAATCTGTTGAATAATATTGGTATCAGATATACCTACATCGCCGTTTTTGTCTTCCAACTTTAAGCCGCCAGCTCCATAAAAGAGCCATAAAGAACTATCTATATAAAAAGTCAGGTGATTCTACTCCTATTTCGGATTCCATGAAGAACCAGGGCAACAAACACTTAGCTTCCTTCAAACTACACCACTCCAGTCCATCAAAGAGCCATAAACTTTGAACTATCGATATAAAAAGTCATGGGGTCATTACCAACACAAAGGTATCGGAAAGTGAGTCGGTCACGTGCGGGGGTTGCGTGCAGATGGTGCGATATGCCTGAGGACTGGCCCTTAATCGGTTTACTGGACTGACGGCGGCGTGAGGGACAGACGACAGTCTTGTACACTAATACTGATTTGTTACCGTCATCATCAACTTGTACAGCAGCTTGCGTACCTGGCTACCCTAATACGGTAGGATAGTAGAGTAAAATTACAAGAAATAGGTGGTTATGGTAAGCAGGCCGGGCATAATTAAGCCTCCCCGATAAAACCATTTCAGTCGATCCTGTGTCTTGCGTATCTTCTTGTATTTGTATGGTCGTCAGGCGGCTGCCGCTGCTGGTCTGTCGATACTGATTGGCCCGTCTTAGATCCTTTTTCCAAAATCTCTAACTTGACATTTCAATATCAACTCTACATCTCTAAAATCAAATTCTACATTTTATTATATTGCCAGTAACTCACCTGCGTTTAAAACCGTTAATTTAGTGTGAAGTGTTGTGTCTGTAAATAAAGCCTCGGGAAATGAAAACTGTTATATAAAGTATACAAAATAGCGTTTCGACTTGCGCCACACTTTACCCTAATGCATGTGACTTGCAAGCTGGTTCCGTAGCCTCCTAATAACCCATTCTGTCTCCTCGATGGCCAGCTCTTGGAAGCACTAAACCCATGTAATTTTCCCAAGAGCTTTTCATAGCGTGTCTTGAAACGCTCATGGCACGGCACGGTCTGCACAGTCATTCCTTTTCTTCAACTAACGCGAACGTACAACGTTATATGAATTAAATGCTTCAGATTTTTAATAATCAAAAAGAGCTCATGTTTATTACTTTGTCATTCTTGAATCGTCGAAGTAGCAATGTTCTGTACTGTCTGAAAGTGGATGGGTGATCGCTAGTGGCATTATTAACAGAGCGCTTTCGTGCCTCGGACGGAGGGCAAGTTAGTGGACGGTCCCGGCTCTTCAGTAGTAAAGCCATGACAGAAGCCTTAAGCAGGCCTTAAAACTTCATCACCAGAGTTGACCACGAACTCATGTAGACATGTACAACGTTTTCGCTGCTGAGTGTATTACCTGGAGAATTAAAAAAAAAGTTACTTAAACTTTACATCTTTAATAGACGTCCATTCCTACATTTAACGGGACGCTGTAGCAAGTAGTGCCTGGGACATTGTTTGAGATGGAATAGGCTTGTAGCACCTAAACCATCCTCTCAGCTTAATCGGCCTTATCCACAGAAAAGACAAAACGTCAATAAGTGTGGAGCTGACCAAACTGAAGGTATCGAGCAAAACTTCTGGAGTTGTGGAAAAGTCTCATATTTGAAAAATGACATTAGGAGGATACTATTCTAGTATATTATCTGGGCTATTACTATCTTGAAAACAATGTTGATTAATATCACAATATATAACACATTCCTATGCTAGGAATACCTACTACTTACTAGTAGGCTCGAGTCTGGAGAATAAAATAACAAACAGTTCGTAGTCGCGGCGCATAGCTGCAAATAACTGAAGTTTTAGTTACCTACTAGCATAGGAGAGACGAAACAGCTATCATAAGAGTATGATAGCTGTTTCGTCTGCGGATAGGGCTGCCTAAGTAATAAAAAAGTAAGTCTATACGGTATTCTACACGAATGTTATAAGTTGGAAAACATACATCGAGTGCTTGAAAGTATAGAGGAGCCTCTTAGTGGCGCACTAATAATCCTTTCGCCACACTGGTTCCCAAGAAATAGTGACAAGAAGATAAGGCTTTCTGAGTTCACTGGTAATGAACCTATTTGGCGAATTGGAAGGTGCGTTTAGTTACAAAATCAATCGCTAGATGGCGCGATTAAATTTGGCCCTATCCTAGATCGCGCTATCTTTGCGTTTTAGGAAAATTACGAGTCGACGGAAGATCATCTTGAAAGTTAAACATAAAACTTTGATAATATCGAAAGCATGCTGCATGCAATGCATGTTGTTTTTGGAAGTGCCTACTTGGAAGTACTACCTAGCCTTAAGAACATTATCACGTTCACAAAGTACTTAAATATAAAATGTTAGCCTGAGTACTTATACATATAACACCGTTAAAACACAATCTTGTTAAGGAAGAGCTTTTACTGCCATACAAAACATCCGTGGCTACTTATGCCGCGCGAGTGAAAAGGTTGCTATGTTTGAGTTGTGATTGTTTAACCCATTTTCTGATCGTTACAACCTTTTGCGTCAACACGCCATCGAAAAGCCGTAAAGCCTTTTGCAATATTTAATTCTAACACAGAAATATGTTTCGGGGTTTTAAATAGTCCAAAGTGAAAATGTAAAGGTCACCACTCTCCGTGGTAGGTAGAGTGCCACAAACTTATCTGAACAGGTGGCCAAAAGAGGAACTAACGAATTTTACTCTAAAATTTTTCCTGCCAGCACCAAATCTCGCCAAATGCGATAACAGCGCCCCCTCACTGGTTCAGATAAGTTTGTGGCACTCTACCCGAATTGCTCCTACTTAATTAAGGTACCTCTTAGGTAGTCAAGGAGGGTTTATGTTCTTAAGTAAGTTTCTATTTTTATGGGAAGCTTTTTCTTGTTTTTCCTGTGAAAGGACAGTTTAGGTGCTGGACAAGCCTATTCCATCTCAAACAATGTCTCAGGCACTACAGCGTCTTGTTGAGTGGTAGGCGGGTTGTCTCCTCACGTTGTATAGATCAAGGCCTAAGTTTTTTTATCTCTTGTAGAGTTTACTATACGAGTAAATGAATATTTTAAAACAACCAAATTATACATTTGAACACAGGTTATTAAAACTTTTTACAAACATACCTAACATGTTTCTTTTATTCATGTTTAAAAAAAATTCTACAAAGCCATAAGATATTTATATATATTTTTAAATAAGTTATCATCTTTCATAATGGTATGTTGGTTGGTATGTTGAAACTTTCTCATAAACCTAAGCGTGTCGTGGGTGGCAGATAATATTCAATTCAATTCAATTTGTTTATTGCTTCATGTTAGTTACAATGTCTTAAATATAGGTAGGCGTTTCATAACATGAACCCCGCTGGGGCACTGCAACATTTGGTAGGTTACTTATAAACTAACTTATGTAGGTAAACTAACTTATGTAGGTATATATTGGCTCAGCCCTTAAAGATATTTAATTTAAATATTTTTGGTTCAAGTACTATTAAATATATATTTAGAATCCGAGTTTACTTTTTATTAAATCTTTTATTGTCATCTAGATAATCTTGAATATTGTAATAACTTTTTTCTATGAGGTAAGATTTTAATTTTTTGTTAAATATTGTATTTTCTTCTAAGTTTTGTAGTTCTGAGGGTAAATTATTATAAATTTGGATTGACATGTTATATGTTCCTGATTTAACTATTTCTAATTTTGTGTAAGGTAGGGCTATTTTATTTTTGTTTCTCAAGTTGTGCGGTTTGGTGTATTGCTCTTTAGATAATGTATAGAAAGTTTTATGTGTTCTTACAAATTTACAGATTTCATAGATATATATTGAAGTTAGGGTTAGGATTTTTAATTTACTAAAATGGATTTTACAGCTCTCTCTTTCTGAAATATTGACTAAGATTCTGATACATCTTTTTTGTAAGACAAATAACTTATTTGACTCAGAGCTATTTCCCCACAGGATAATACAGTAGCTTAACCAGGAGTGAGCATATGCATAGTATGCATTTATACTTATTTCCAAGTTTGTACATTTTTTTAGTTCAAATAATGCATAGACAAACCTTGACAGTTTACTAGCTATTTTATCTATATGACACTTCCAATTCACTGAGGTGTCTATATTTACACCCAGTAAATTACATGAATCTACAGAATTTAGTTTATTATTATTATAGTTAAGATTATTCATATTTAGGGGTATTTTTTGATAAGGTTTAAACTGCATGATTTTTGTTTTGGTTATATTAAGTTCTAAATTATGTTCTTTAAGCCAATTTATTATTAAATCTAGTGTTGTGTTTATTTCTGAATTAAGGTATTGTTGCTCATTACACGGAAAAATTACAGATATATCATCAGCATATAGAATAGTTTTTTTATTTATAATATAGGGACCGATTGACAGAGTAATGTGAACTTATCAGAGCCCTATCATCGGCTAATGATGCTGGGATTTAATCAGAACTTATTAAAAGTTGACATGTTTGTCAGAATATTTGGAGACAATAATGTTGTTTGGTTCTTTGTCAGTGTGTTCAGTGCTTAAAATATTATTAACCACGATTTACTCAACAGTTTCTACGAGTATAAACCTGATCGCACACTTGGCCGCGCCGTATGCGCCGCAATCATTTTTCTATACAAAAAATGCTGATGACGTCAGAAAATGCGGCTCGCTTCTGACGTCAGCAGCATTTTCTCTATTGATTATTATTAAATTGACAATTCAGCGCGTTCGGTTCGGCTGGACTGTGCGACCAACCTAAAAGTACCTAGATGATTTGGGGTACCTAAAAGAATCCTCGTGAGTTCTTGAAGAAAACAAAGCAAAGAATCTACCCATACAACTAATCTTAGGCTTAGGGATGCTATTAATCCTAGTAAAAGAGTCTGAAGTTTTGCTACTCCTCCAGAATTTCTGACATTACAAAAGCCCTGTCACATAACGTCCGTCATGACGGTTGTCGCTAGTCCAAAAACCTTACAGAACATTAGCCCAAATCTTAGCCACATGGAGGATTCATTGATAAGCTCCATTGTTCTACAACTAATGAACTAACTCTCGATGAGTCAATCTATCGCGTGGGAGCTTATGAATAAATCATTAGACTGTTAGGGCAGTAATGGTCCTCAGTGGTAAACAGTATAGAGTAGTATAGAGTATACTCTATTCTACCGTGGAGAGGTAGTCATGTTAGCAGGTAGAGTCACTATCCAGAACTGATTTTTGTATCCTGCCATCCGATGACACCTCAGACTCTTAAGTCATTCACAATTTTAAAAGTTTTGGCATTTTAAAGAAGCAGCGTTCGAAGTGTTTTTTGATTTCTTTGTTTTATTTACTTTGCGTTGAACTTTCTTTAGGGATTTTTTTTTTATTTCTATGACCAGATAGTATAACATAGGATTTTAAACATAGAGATATTTAAGAAACAGCTTTGTTCTTAGTAAGTTCGTATGAGTCAGTGGCCAACTCTGGCAACGGAGTTTTTAGGCCGCCTTAAGGCCTCCGTCATGGCTTAACGACTTAAATAGCCGGGATCGACAATTTAAAGTGACCTCCGAAGCACGGAAGCGCTCAGATGAAAATGCCACTGGCGGTCACCCATCCACAGACCGTTTCGAACGTTGCTTAACGACTACGACTAAGCAAGCACGACCACGAGTTTACTTTATCGTCTAGAAGCTTTAATGGAGATAATTGCTTATGTGTCACTACCACCATCCAATGATGATAACCAAAGTATCGCTCGATAGCCGGTTCAATCTACGGTTAATGATCATGAACTTGCTAATCTGTGGATTGAGTGCATTGGAGATTAATTGCAATAAGGCAAGTGAGTAGGTAGCTCTTTTATCTGTGGTTTGAAAACAGGAAATGGACTCATTTATTGGTGAAATCTGTGAGATTTCACTCCGATCATTCCGAAAGGAACCTCATTGAGGCGCACTTTAAATCCTTTCACAAAAATCTATCGAACGAATGGCGATCTATAATGTCCACCAAATATTCAGACAATATCAACAAAGTAAATAGGTAAGGACGGTAGCATGAAGATGATGAGACAGATAATTTTGTTATTTCAGCACCTGAATGATATGAAGAAGTGAATTACAGATAATATTTTATTAAACAGATATTATTTTGATTAAAACACGATTGTAATCAACGGAGGCAGATAGGTATCGTGACGGATCGTGCAGTTTCGATTATCTAGAAGATAATTAATACTTTTCGAATCTTAATCCTTGTGACGCAAATTGATTTTTGTTGTTTTGATTCTACGCTATCTGTTACAACCTGTATGGTAAATACTCGTGTAACATACGAGTGGTGTAACATGACTTCATTCGGATTATACCAACAGATGTGAGATCACTCTAAAACATCAAACTGTAAATCATGCATATAGCCACTGTTCAAAGCGATCTAGGTACTAACTAATGGACCTATTATATTCAAACGCTTCGAGATGGTCTAAAAACTACGTCACCAGAATTTGCCACTACTTGTTATCAGTTCCGCGGTCTATGCAAATGGAAGACCGCTTCGAAGACATTATCAGTCGCTGATCCATCGTCTCACGTGGCTCAAACACCACTATCAGAGTTAAGATGTTAATATTTAATTGATTTATTGAGTGTTGACTGTCCGCCCGGAAGCCACACTCCAAATATAATAAATTACCGAACGCCAAACATTGATAGTGCGGGGACACGTCCGAGTGATCGATCGAACAGCTTTATCGATGCCGCAGCTGCATTCAAAATGGCCGCCGTGAAACGTCAGTGATGACTTCATTGTGTCTTAACCGGACTCTTGTTCATTCATTGTTGTTTTGTTGGACACCGTTATGATATCTTGATTTTCGGGTTCGGAAATAGTCCCACAACTTGGTTTTCTACGACAAAGCCTATGAGAATTTCCCGACAATAAAGCCAAACCTAATTATTGTCCATTCTTAGTCAGAAGAGGAGCCTGATGTTTTCGGTTCACTACGCAGTAATTTTAATTATTTTGGATGAAACTTTGTACACAATAATAGGTAACCTATTTTTAACAACTGCGCATTAGAAGTTGATAAGTTTTATAAGTTTTTTTATTGCAAAAACTCTCACAATTGGAAAACGTGGACATCAAGCAATCTAATCTCTCAGCCGTGTAGTACTTTATCGGTCACGATGTGCGATCTTATAATATTCGGATTTATCGATAACCACAAAATTTTATAAGCCCTACACATGTTTAACATTTATTAACTAACCTTTGTAACTTATATGGGCGCATGACCATTCGCATCTGACAGAATCGAAGATGCTTCAGTGCCGACGGCAAGCCTGTTCAATTGTCGGCCCTGGCTATAAAGCGAACAATGACGTAGGCCTTCAAGTAACCTAAATAAAACATACAAATTCATTTTGGTACTGTAACTAAATAAGTAAGTAGGTAGGTACTTAAAACTATTTTGGCTCGCAAGATCTTGGTTTGAAAAGGTTTTAACATTGGTCGTTTTGGGTGACTAGACTAGAGACTCGTATAGGTAGGTTAGGTACATTCAACATCATTTCGCGATTGTCAGCATCAAGCAAGTTGCCTGTTTACGCGACTCTACAACAAACATCTGATTATAAACCAAAGAATGTGTTATTAGCATCAAAATATAGATAACATGATTGATCGCGCGCCATCAACTTCCTAAACAGTCACGTACCGACGTGGCTAGACGCAAATATTTAGACCATCCCTACGTTATCGACGCGCAAAACGTTTCAAGATGTGAAGTTGATCTTAGTTCTATTTGGATAGTACCCAATAGTGACGATACCTAATCAATCACACATGGTTATGACGAAGAAACGTGAATTCGTCTTTCGGAAATTTCAGACAGATCAACTCACTCAAGCAGGTAGGTACCTATATTATCTCGACACAAAACTCTCCTATTGTATAGGTACTCACCTATTTGTGAATGAATATGTACCTATTGTCAATACTCAATAGTCTTAAGTACTTATCGGATTTTAGACAGATTTCGATGAAAGGCTAATAAGTTGATCAGTATGCGGTCTAGCAGCACATAAAGCATTCAGGTATTTACTTTACTAGGGTACCCAATGATTTATTTATTTATTTAAAAAGGACACCCAACACGGGTATACACTTCACATTCCAAAACAAAAACAAAGTGTCTTAACTCTAGTGTTCCCATAATTACAGGGTATCACAACATGCGTAAAACAACAACTTAAAATAAGTAGGCTTAATGCCTGCCTAGTCAGCAGAACAGTTTTAGGTACACGTAACATCTCTATCAATATAAAACTTAATATTATCTAAGAGATCATAGTAGGTAGGTTAGGTTAAGTACCTAGTTAAATGACAATTTGAAATTTTCGAATAATGATAATGATGATAATGTACCTAATACCTGGGGCATTATTGACATGGACATTAACGAATGATGATAATGTACCTAATACCTGGGGCATTATTGACATGGATTAGGCTTGCCCATCATCTGATAGCCTACTGACGTGATATCTGATTATTTGGATGACAAAAAAGCTTGGGACTTGCTCCAACTCCATGGATCCATGGGTCACCTAAAAGAATGATAGGCCCCAAACCGTGTTTGTTGCCCTGATTCTTCACGGTATTGATCGCGAAAGAACGGGAGTAAAATTAGTTTTAAGACTATTCTAAGTGATCCCTGCGGTCTTTCAGAATAAATGATTTTTGACTTTTCTGAAAAAGGTACCATGCTAAATCTATGATCTGAACCATACCAACTGCCAGCTTGATCGGCGTGAATAATCAAATAAATAAAACTGTTATCAAAACACGTTTCTATTATATTTCCAAACCTCGGCGGATATCGCCAGATGATTTAGATAACGGGTAGCCATCGATAGCAGGAAGGTCATTGATAGGAACCAAGAAATACATTGGATTTATGCAAGGGGTTTATAAAAAAATCTTGAAATCAAATCCAAGATAAGGAGCGTCTTAAGCGGATTTTGTTGTCACTGATTATATCTAGAAATAGATACGTACGTACGTTTCGTAATAACACGCAATGAATGGTGTGTATAAACAGAATTTTAAGTACTTACATAAAAAAGAGTAATGCATCCCGATAGATGGGCTAAGATCGTGACGCAGTGGGTGCCTGACGATGGGCGGCGACGCCGAGGCAGGCCTCGAAGACGCTGGCGTGACGATCTCAATGCATTCCGAGCGGACGAAGCTGGCGACCGCAAGTCTTGGAAAATGATGGGGGGGACCTTTGTCCAGCAGCAAAAAAAACATAAAAAACAAAAATATTTATCTTTTTCGGTCCTTGCAAACTAGCATCTTTCATGCAAAGTTTTATTTGGAGACACGATTGACAAAATTCTTGTTCATTCTAATTTTGAAAACATCTAGGTACTTATTTCGTTAACATACACAAGTTTTCATTACCCATATTGTATATATTTTACCTACCTATATTTTTTTAAAGTCAAAATTTAAAAAAAAATCAGTAGAACCACTGGGATAACTAACCGACAATAACTCTAGGTGATTCCGCTTTTATTTCGTCGCGAACCGCGACCAATAAGCCATAAAGAACCAATTTTGATTCAGCTTTACATGGTCAGCGTACTTTACATGGTCACTTATATTTTCATCCACTTTAATTAGTCAGGCCGTTATAAAAAAATACATAAATACAGAATAGTAGAATGTATTTCCGTGAGAGTGGACCCTCCGTCCAGGGAGGCGTCACTCCTCACGATTGATCACCTCCCCTGAGATCTTGCTGTTTTTATCCCGACTGTCCGGGGGGACGGGACAGTGCCATTTCGATTTAATGAACAACCATTTAGACTATTGGTGGTTGTAAAGTTTTATCAAGATTGTCAATGGAAGAAATACCTTACCTATTTGTAACATACATGGACAAGAACAGCATCAAAACTCAAAGAAAAACTTTTACTGTGGACGTGACATTTTTATGACACTACCGTGGACATGGGGTATCTGGGAATCAGATATTTGAGGATTGAAAATTATATGATAGTTTTAGATGAAGGATAAAAATATAGTTTTATTTTATTATTTAGACAAGAAAATACCTAATAACAAATTATTTTTCTAGAAAATTGTACTAAACTGTTCATCTGTGCCGTTTGCGTCTAAGCGTCTTACCATAAAACGTGACATAAAGTTATTCCTGAGTGTAAACTGTCAAAATGTATGGTTATTCTTGATTTATTCGGTGGAATAACTTTATGTCACGTTATATGGTAAGACGCTAGTTCTTTATCTGTAGATGGTTTGTAATCATCAGAGTTTAAAAGAGTTTTCTACTCATAACTTCATCTAAACTTGAAATTCTTCAAACCAGCAGTGTGGTGAACGGATTACCTAGTTTTTACGTGCGCTAAAGCAATTAATAATAGTTTTACAATGTCTGATACAGGAGGATGATTGTTTATGTAAGTCTACATCGTTATTTCAATCGACATGTATTTTTCAAGTAGGTGACGTATGACACACCAATCTCAGATATCTGTAGGTATCACAAGCAATCTCGAGTGGAGTGCATGTCAATGTTCTATGTAAGATATGAGTGAGATTCAATGAACTAGTAACTACTGGATGATGAGACTACGTCACATAATATTGTTTACTAGATAATTTTGTATAGCGTCAGGAGGCAACCTAAGCCGAACGAATTGCTGTAGTGAGTAGATCACAAGGAAACTAAGCTATCTACCTATAATAACAAGCAATGACTTTTATCATTACAAACAGACGCGTAGACCTGCATCGTAGTTACATAACCAACTAATTTACCAAAGTATAATTAGCTAACTTGAGTGAAACCTTAACTTCTAAAATTAATAATAAAATAATACCAGGACAATGAGGACTGTAGAAAATAAGATAAGTACTCAATAAGATCCTTTGGACGTTCAATTCCATAATTGGTAAATGCCAATGCCCACATTTTGCAGAAGTTAACATTCCATACTTGACGAGTTGCAAGCCCCTCGGATTGAAAGTAGAGACATCCCACAAGGCCAACGCTTTTTTTTATTAAATTATCGAAACCTATATGTAATCTGAATTTCAATAACAAAGCCCTCTGGTTGGAAGTACAAAAAAGTGTCCCTTTTTATCTCAGCGCGCTGATGTTTAAAATTGCGCAAATATGCAGAGCAAATATCGCTGAGTAGGGTCGAGGGAGCGGCTCGAGTGCTCATGAATAAATTCCACTATGAATAAGAGTGCCGGAAAATTAAATCACAATCATTTTCTTTGCTTTTGATTTCAATCAAATACAAACTGAATTTATACTTACGTGGAGATTTTTCTCTCTGATACCATTCCAGTATTGAATACATCTGAAATGTTTCGTATGCCACTGTAATCATCTGTAAAAGATGCAAAAGCCCACTGATGATGATTATGAAAGGTATCTTTGTAACCAGTGGACCGATTTGGATGGAACTTTGAATAGATGCAGATCGTAGCAGGCTATTGAAAATGTTAGTAACCACGCGAATAAAGTTGCTGAAAGAGACCATATTATATGAAAATCATGAATTTACTGAAATTTTACTTGCCACATTTTGAGCAAAAATCTGGTTCCTGGAGTTGTTGCCTTGTTATAATTCGTTGGAGATTATTATTATTATATTCCCAATTGATAACTTATTTTTACATAGAAATTAAAATTCATAATTATAATTGAATTAGTTAGTAAATTAGCTCTATTAGTCTATTAGTAAACTAGCTATTTTTGTTTTTTGTATGTATCTTGATATTGTTAAATTATTATTGCTTCGAATTGGACACCCATATTTAGGTAAAGGCCTCCTCCGGGAGGAGTCTCGGAGGAGTCCTCCATCCATTGCCACAAGAGTCTGTCTGCGGCATGTCGTGTCCAAGCGACGCCTGCCACATCCTCGATGTCGTTGTAGATTAGGTGTTCCTATACAGGGTGTAAAAAGACAACTACCGAAAACTGAGGGGTTGCAATCAGACCATGATTCTAAACATATTAAGCGAAAAAAAAAGCAAAAAAATATTTTGACTTAGCTTAGTCATTTTATGTTATTTTCGGTTATTTACTACTAGTACAACATAATAAGACCATACCTACCTAATAGTTTTATTTATAAAAGAAAAAAACATTTAAAACTCAAAATCCAGCAATCTACGTGAAAAAACGCACCCAGAACATACGCAAACAGTACTCTTCAAACGCTGTTTTCTCCGGATATAATGATTTTTTCGGAAAATCCTTTTGGATTTGGTTGTGTGTTGGGATACTGTACCTACCCCTTTCGGCTTCGGTAGACGTCTTTTTACACCCTGTATAGGTACCTACGCTTTTGTGAGATGCTAGGATTATAATATTTACGAAAACCTTTATTATTTTATTCCATCGATATACTTATGTTGGCACCCTCGCACGTTAATAATTTCGTACTGGCAGCGTGCATTATGCCGGCACGACAGCGAATGACGGATCGCTATTCCGGCAAAAAATATTCTCT
The DNA here is from genome assembly GCA_963565295.1 of Epirrhoe alternata. NCBI lineage: Eukaryota > Metazoa > Arthropoda > Insecta > Lepidoptera > Geometridae > Epirrhoe > Epirrhoe alternata. The sequence continues at coordinate 12,446,292 of OY751386.1, read as the reverse complement.
CGCTGTAATAATCTAATAACACAGGAATTGCTGAATAGGCTCTCCGAAATATGGTAATAACGCGATTTTACTGAGTAAAATACATATGGAACATTCGGGTGTAATAACATATCATGTTGGAACTGATACTCCGTACAAAGCACCTTTATTGATCCCGTAATCCCGTTTAAAACTTTTTAGGTCCTGTCGAATATAGTTTGTAAGATGCTAGAGGTAGGTTTCAAAAAAACATTATTTTGTCAAAGGTTTTAAAAGGAGCATTGTCTTAACCAAAATCTTTGAGCCAATAAGTGCTTAATTTTATTTTAGAGTAAGCATCTCATACGACATCAAATAGTCATACACTTTTTTCCAAGAAAATAGCGCCTTAGGTTTTTTTATAACGTAATGTTTTAGCTAAGCTATTTAGATATTTATAAAATACGGACTATTGGTCAAATGTATCTTCTGTCTGTGCTAAGAGCCCTATACATATTCGCCGATGATAGACGAATACCCGCGCTCACGAACGTGTAGATCTCTGTCTATTTGTCTATTTGCTTGTATTCGTCGATCATTGTCAATCCAATAAATTGTTCGACGAAAAGTTCAGAAAATAGTTCGGCGAATGTGTAGATGAACTTTTAAAATGAATAGGTAGGTACTTATTTATAGGAACTTTTCGATTATAAAAATGAGCCATCAAGTCCGTATTGACATGACAGCCATTAGTCAGATAGACCGGGAGCGAAAGGATTACAGGATTAGGCGGTGGGTATTGGCTCGACTGTTTGCATTGCAATTCAATTTGGGAGCGATACAGGCACTTATCGGGGACGCATATTAAAAACAATGTTAACATCGAACTGATAATTTTGGTTCAAGTGTTTATTTTATGGCAATTTCGGCATATGGATGACGAATCAATTAATCAAAATATTGTTTTGTTATCAAGCTTTTAAGGACCAGAAGCCAGAATATTCCTCGTGCTGCAAGATTGCATTTAGGGTTTAAGTCAAAGTCAAAAAGCATTTATTCAGTAGGACCGCTGAGAATAGTCTTAGAACTAATTTTACTCCGGTTCTTTCGCGACCAATACCGTGAAGAATCAGGGCAGGCTTTAGGTAAGAAATACCTAAGAACGCGACATCTCTACCTTTATTAAATACCTACTGGTCCATTTGTTTAGTCTAGCTCAAAGGAGGTAAACTGGGAATCTTGCGTTTGTAAATAAGTTTTCTGTAAATCTTTAATAGTTTGTCAAGCATAACGTTAAATATTTGTTGCAAAATATTTTCACGGAACAACAAAGGTTTGTAGGTAGAGGTACCTATGTAACGGTTAACGGTTAAATTATAAATGCATTCCGCTACTTAAAACAGTTAAAACTAATTCAAGAATTTGAAACGTGATGCATCATTTCGAACACGATTAATATCATGGAAAAGTCCGGGAATTCTTTGTGTCAACTGAATTTCGTGTTGTTCCGCTTAATAAATATGTATGACTTAATTAATCGCTTGCATCTCCTGTCAGCTCTCTCCGGCACGAATTGAAATGTCTCAGCTGCATATAAAACTACTGTTTTTTTTATTACACCCATTTTTCGGTAAAGAATTTGAGCAAACATGGCGGTGTTTTAAAAAAAATATTCGTGAACGCATCTGCCGCATTGTCCAATTTTCAACCAATCCCGTCGGCTCCCGCTCCCCTAGCTGTCAGTTTACTGTCAATTGTTTGAAATTCGAATGTTATTTTTTTCTGGCGGGCGCATAGGGCGTTGACGCGGCAGTACATGGCCAGTCGTGATACACAATTGAATTGATTGAATTATGGTTAATTTGGGTGACGGCGAAACATTATGGATTACCACCCGCATTGTTGTCCGGCAAACAGAAGGCTGCGGATGTAATGTTTTGCATTGCATATTTGTACATAATTAGGTACTACGGGTATAGGTACATAAGGCGTTCAAGTATTTAGGTACTTTCTTACAGAATAGATATGTCGATATTACTCTGCAGCTGGGATAAAACACCAAGTTTTAGTCCCAAACTCGCTTCAATCAATGACTACAACCCAACTAAACCCACAAATCGTATTCCCGGTAAAACAAAAACGTAATCGCACGCAAGTCGCCGCCGGCAAATATTTGCGCAACGCGTAATGGATTGCCGATGTCGCGCGGTGTTGTGTTACAGCCTCCGTTGGCCAAACACCGCGGCTCCTTTGACGTTACCCATGCAGCTAGCCTGCTCACTGCTATTTACCGATGGAATAACCACCGGTTATAATATTGGAGGTATAACGACTGGATATGAATCAAATAAGATCAAAAATAAAGTCTAATCAGGTTGACATTACGAATATTTTTACGATGGATATTTTTAATTATATGGGTCGGTCTTGGATGGTCTAGACATGTGTGAATCATCTGCCGCGCCTTAGGGTCGATTTTTGCTTTTGAAGTAAAAACTTATTTAGGCGCGTTGGGCATTTTTGAGATGGGAGAAAAATATCAAACTTAGTCCTACCTTAATTTCGTCACACATTGTATCGTCACGTCCATTAGTAGAGTTGTTTGAGTGATCGCCTCTGGTGATGTCTCACCAGAGCCCAGAGTTATGAATTTGTAACGTGAGATGGTGATGATAGCATGCGTGTTCAAACTATTATAAATAAATAAATAATGCTGGACTTACCACACAGCATCATCTAGCCCCAAAGTAAGCAGAGCTTGTGTTATGGGTACTAAGATTATTGATATACTACTTATATACTTTTTGTTTGTAAATACATACATATTATACATAGAAACACCCAGACCCGAGACAAATATTTGTAGATCATACAAACATTGGTCACGCCGCGGGGATCGAACCCGCAACCTTTTGCGTCGCAGGCGGGCCTTCGCCCACTGCGCTAGTTCGTCAAATTATAATGCGATTGGTTTGTCACTGTCTTGGAATAATTTACCTACTGTGTGTTTTTCCTGGAAAACACACAATATTCAAAACTTTGACTAGTTACTCATATCATCTAGAGCAAGCCTCCACGCCGTATTTAAATATGAATCCATAGAACAAACACGAGGGACAAACAGCTCGGCATTGCTCCATCGATGTATGGATGCAGTTTGTTTCGAGTCAATATTGTCATGGCTGCGTACACGCTGACTACACTGATATGATCTTATAATCTACGGTCAAGGTTTTTACAAATAAAGCTTAAAGTCTTGAGACCTAAAGCCTTGTTTTACCATCTTTCTTTTTAGAGAGACGTCATAAATCAAACTTATTCATTTTATGAGAATCATAAACGCAACTCCAAAAAAATTCCATTCTAAAACAAATTAATTCCCTGTAACATAATGTCAAATCGTAGCACTGTGCTACGCGAGTCAACGGGAGCTACGCCGAAATCACAAACATAAAATTCCATAAATAAATGAAAGTACTTACATACCTATTTATTTTTACTTACCTACCTGTTCAAAATAATACCAACAAATATAGGTAGCACAAGTTTTAAGATTATTTATTTCTGATCATCGTACAAGTTCACTTCTGCGTATATCCATTATTTTTACACAAAAAGTCACTAAAATTCTTAAAATATTCCGTTTGATCGGATTGGCATTGTCTTTACGAGAAACAGACGACTAGCAGTCTAGTCCTAAGTCCTATGGATATTATTATTCTCAGCCAATGACCATTAAAAGTTCGAGATGGACTCACTGTCTGTTGCGCAAATATACAGACAAACAGCCGGCTTTGTTTGTTCTGTCGGGTTGAGGGAACATGAGATGGCAACGCACCTGCGTGTTTTAGATTTAGAAGTAACCGGGCTCAGCTCACGACTATAGATGAGAATGGTACTCGTAGATTCAGTCAACTCAGTGGAGTTGTTTTTCAAACAAATTTGAAATAGTGTACCTACTCCGGAATTTATCAAAAAGAAATACGTTAAGGTTTCAGGAAATCTTTATGCATAAATTAATCTATCTATTTTTCCTCTACAGTAAAATAAAGTAACTAAAATTACATTTGAGTGTATAAGACAAAAGCAATGGTAATTTTTCCATTGCTTTTGTAACGACAACGCATAAGTAGAAATGATTATATTTTTAAGTAGAAAGAAATATAATTTGTTTTCGCTATAGGCATCCTACATTTCTGAGTACTTAAAAAAGTAAAAAAAAAAGTAAAAATTTATTTATTTGAAACAAACAAACATTTGAAGCGCAATACATTACGAGTAACCTTTAAACTAATCTAATAGGTAAACTAAACAAAGCATTCAATGACCATAACAAAACTATAAATACTTATAATATACGGTGCAATACCAAATTATAATTCGTGCACTAACTCCCACCCTAGGAAAACTTAATGCCTAACGACCGATTTGTGTGAAACTTGGAATAGATGTAGCTAGCAGCCTGAAACAGCATTAGGTATACCTACTATTAAAATGTTTGTACCACACGAGTGAAGCTGCCAGCGAAAGGTAGTAAACCCTATTTCTATTATGTTCACTGTTGTTCGATGTCCACACATGTTCTAATTAATTGATCGAAACGGTACAATCACGCAGAAAATCAACGAATAGCTGTCAAAGGATTAACTGGACACGGGCAGTCGCGGACAGGAAGGGAAGGATCCATCACAATTATTTATTTGTCACAAGATAGCTGGACTCGGTTTATTGGGATTGTGACTGACGGATTTCTTGGTAAATGTGTAAGACAATTGGCCAATCCATGAAAGTGGTTTGATTGGCGAAGCGATGTGTAGTTTAATCCTTGGTAACTGTAGTTTACTGTTAACTTTGCTAACCCCATCATGTTTGACAAGATGAACGTAAAATCTTCTAAACCCACCAAAGCCGTGAGTTTCAATCGTGATTTTATAGTCCTTTTCACGTAGGAACGGTTCCGTGACAAGGCGCTTTTATGTTAATATCTGAAATAATTAAAAAGGGAATAGACAAAATCCTTTTTTATCGAAGTTGTATCTTTTAGTATTATCACTAGATTTCATTTATTTCAAAATTTTTCATTGTTGTAAAACGTAAAAGTTATATGTGTCAGGGGATACGAAAAACGATGAAAAATACTATAGTAATAAGTAGGTACCTATCGTTTGTCGGGTTTCGTGATTTGATATTCATCGGGGGCTCAAAAACTTTTTGCATAATTTTGAAACTACTTTACACTATTTGACAATCGCGTGTGCAAACGATTAAGGCATGAGGTTCCGTTATGTTTTTGGTAGTAGTCTCGTTACACCCAATAGGCGTATTACTAAAACAAATATCTTCCTATTTGACAAATAAATATACAACTCAGTTTATATAAAGCATTGGGCTGCAAAATTTTACTAATTCATGACCTAATCGAATTAATTTGGGCAAATATGTTGTAAGCATGTTTGGCAACCGAGGACGAAATTATCGCAGAAATATTTGATCGTAAAATATTGGATTCTAAGAATTCTGTTTCAATATTTACATATTTAGAGCTTTCAATGTGTACGTTATATTCAATACTACCTGTTTGGTTTAAGTTTCGACAAATGGTCATCGGATAAAGGAATCGCTTGAGATGGTTCTTCCCACTGTCTGCGGTTCTTCCTGTCGCGATGTCGTGTCACTAGTTCTTTCGAAACAGTGTGGAGGCTGCTTTCGTGTATTTATTTACATTCGAAGTGAAATTGTTTTTATTTTATAATAACTAGGGACAGCGTTAGTTCATATAGCAACATTGAATATACATACACAGGATTTCAGGAACACTAAAACATGTTTTTGTCGAGTTCGCTTTTGTAAGTGTTTGATACAAGTGATAAAACTTATAAGTCTGATGAACTGATAACCCAGCTTTCAAAAACATTTGTAACATCATTGATACCTACGCCATCGTATCACTGACCTACCTCAATAAACTAGCACTAAACGAGTCAACGTATTTACGATCACTTGTCTAGGATCTGTCAGGGCTCAAATTCGCCGTGAAACGATGGTCAGGCCTCCGCGCCACAGGGGGCCTTTTAGACTAACATTGAAATATCTTTTATCTTTCTTTTTGTGACGTAGAAATGACACCTGTCAAAGTTATGCTCCCACGAGTGGCATTGTTGGTAATGGGAGATAATCCGAGGTTTGCAAACAAACCTGTGTCCGGTGAGGGACAATGGCTATGGATATTGCTTGCTAAGCTTTTGTTGAGAAAACAACAAACATAGATCTGTAGGAGTCAAATACTGCTTAATGAATGCAATTTATAAAGTTATTGGAACCCCTAAACCACAAAAATTAAGATGACAATATTAATTGCAGAGCTCTCGAAAACGTTATGATGTATTGTGACGTACCTAATCAACTATGGCGACCCTTTAACATAGTAAGGTAGCTTTTCTTTAATTCTTTGATAAATAAAAACTAACAAAATCTCTCTCTTTGCAGCTCCGAAACTGATGATCCCACCAGCCGAGTTCGTCAGCCAAGGCGTGATGGGCAGCCCACAAGAAGGCTTGCGCACGCCCACCGGTGGGCAAATCATGAACCCACTCCTCAACCTCAACAACACAGGCCGGACAAACTTCACCAACAAACAACTCACAGAACTTGAAAAAGAATTCCACTTTAACAAATACCTCACGAGAGCGAGAAGGATAGAGATAGCATCAGCCCTGCAACTGAACGAGACGCAAGTGAAGATTTGGTTTCAGAATCGGCGGATGAAACAGAAGAAAAGGATAAAAGAGGGACTGATAGTCGCTCCCGAGGTCACCCCGGCCAATGTGTCCAATGAGAACAGCAGGGAGTCGAGCTAGAGTGAACCTAAATGCTATGTTTTTATGGACGATTTTTGAAGTCGAACTGTGTTTCCAGTGTAGTTAGCAAGACACATAATATAGATTCCTAAAATAATGACTAGCTATGTAATTCCTCTAACGTTGAATACATTTTATCTGTTCGTATATCTTGACGAATGACAAATACACTTTTTAGTGTAGATACTATAAATTATTATTTTTGAAAAGAAATAGGTTTTTTGGTTTGGCTTATTATTGTAGAGTCGCAATCTTGTTTAGAATTCAGTTTCCTATGATTTTTAGAATATTGTTTTTTTTTTCTACATTTGTCATTCGTGAAGAAATACAACAGAAAATAATATCTTTCTTGTCTAATCATCTTTAGATACTAGGGTGTTCATATTTTTTTAGTAATATCAATGAAATCGTTCTGAGATTGTATTAAGATAAGCTAGTAGATAAGATAGGTATTTTAGAAGTTTTTTATTTATTTTTTATCATTATTTTTCTTAGACCAAAGCTCATTTCCATAGAACATTCATTCGATAAAGTTGAATTATCTTTCAATTTAATAATTAAATCTATAATAATTATAGAAAACCCTTGAGTAAAAGGTCACATTACTAAAATAAAAGTTGATTGTTATTTTTGTGTATTTGAATGTTAAAATCGAGTTTTATGTTCACCAACATTGGACTTCTTTATATACTTATACCAGAAGGTTAGGTATAACAAAGTAGACACAGCTTTATGTAAACAGTTTAGTTATAGTGATGACAGCCTATAGTTAATTTACCCTGGATATTAAAAGAACCAAAACATTATTTTACATAGGCTTGAATACATATAAATACATTACGTTATTTTTACTTGAAAAATAGCAGTTTATGTCTAATTCAAAATCATTCAACTAAGTTCCATTAATTGGATAAGATCAGCACAGGGCCGATAGGAGTGGCGTCTGAGGGAGGAGGCTTATGTCCAGCAGTGGGCTATCATTTGAGCTGCTAATGATGATGATGATGATGATGATGAAGTTCCATTACATGTTCCACATATGGTTTTGAACAGCTGTACAAAAACAAAAACCCTTTACGCATCGAAATAAAAGAAATATTGAAACAATAACTATCAAGCCGACTACTGAGATCACGATTTTCGTGAAATTTTACTTATAAAAAATAATATTTTCGTCGCCTATCAGGAGTTCCTAGTCCCTAATTTTGTAATACATTATGTACAGAAACTTTGTACATAGCTCGTGTGAATTATAATGTAAATCTAATGTAGGTTGATAATTGTAATTTCATCATTAAATTCATTGTGTCTATTTTCATTTTGCCGTTTTATTTGCCTGCTTCGCAACTTCGCTAGTTATAAAATGGTCATTTTCCCAGCAGTCAAACTAATTATAAACAAACTTGTCCTACTAATGACAAAGTATTCTGCCGTACGACTATAATGAAAAACAATCATCATCTCCCTGCCCTTTTCCCACATTATGTGGGGTCGGCACAACGTGTGTTCTTCTTCCATTCTCCTCTATCAGCAGTCATCTCAACACACCCCTTTCTTACTCATGTCATCCTTCACACAATCCATCCTTTCTTTGGCCTACCTCTACTCGTAATTCCATCAACATCCATACCAAGTACTCTTCTAGTTACATGACATTCTTCCCTTCTCACGCCCATCCCATGCTATAATGAAAAACAATACGTTTATTAAATATTTATTTAAAATCAGTAATAAAATAAATTAATGTGGAATGTTATACACGTAATAGTTTATAATAAATATACCAGTTTTATCTTAAATATAACCATATTAAAGAAAATTGTTTTACATACACCCAACTTATATATTTCAAGGCACTTTTAACCCGTATATGTCCACGCGACTAGAGTTAAGTAAATAACAAATCTTTCTTAACATAAATTCATAGCCAGATATTATTTACTATTATGGATTGTATGGTGGTTATGGTTATGGTGTTTTTTTCCGTTTTTATGTGTTATTTTATTTTATGATGAATGAGACGGCTCTTGGCTTCGAAACTTACATAGACAAGAATGAGGTCTACGATGGAGCGAGCCTACCCAGGTGCCTATTAACTCTCTTCTTAAAAACAACAGGGTCATAGCTCAGCGGAAATACAGACTATAAATATTTTTGTAAATAAGTTTTATAAGGTTGCGCCTTATAAAACTTATTTACAAAATAAGGTTGTTCAACAACAACTCAGTTACAGTGCTACAAAGTTATCTGGCCAAAAGAGTAAAATATATTTTCTGCCAACACCAAATGCGATAACAGTGCCTCTCTCACCGGTACAGATACGTTTGCGGCACTGTACAAATGCTTAGTAAGAGTTTTTGGGGGAATAGGACAGCGCCATCTATCGGTACTCGTTCATAACTAATGAAAATTAAAACCATTACAAATCAGTTTACGACGCGATCGAGTAAGTAAAAAACTCGTACTGGGTACTCTTATAAGCAAATAAGTAGGTAATAAAAAAAACTCAATAGCGCGGAGTTTTAGACGATAATCCATACTATATACTATATATACTATATACTATATACACTATAATATTATAAATGTGAAAGTAACTCTGTCTGTCTGTCTGTCTATCTGTCTGTCTGTCTGTCTGTTTGTTACCTTTTCACGCCCAAACCACTGAACAGATTAGGCTGAAAATTGGCATGGATAAAGTTTGTATCCCAGGGACGGACATAGGCTACTTTTTATCCCGAAAAAATCCCGAGGGACCGCGGGTTACACCGCGGGAGCGCAGCTAGTAGTTCCTATATTAGTTGAAGTTATATCTTAGCAGTTTCGATAATTTCAAACTTCATGTTGTTCTCGGAGAGATTCTTCACGAGGTTTGTGTTCCTGAACGCTACTCCCGTCGTAAGGACGCCGCCCCTGAAATATAAATGTTATTTGAACATCCACAAGCTCGCTTAGGCGTTCGTGATAGATCGTCGAAGTTAAGTGAAGTGAGCTCTGGCTTCCGCCTTGCTCGCCCCCCTCCTAGCCCCTCGCGGCCGTCTGATGGTGTGCTGGCCGGCCCGCGCACTATTACACTGAACGTTATTTATAAATGTATTTTTTTGCTACAAAATAATACTCTACCGTATCTATTAGGGAACACGGAGACGAAATTTCATTAAAAAAATTTAAACAACCAGCAAATGAAACTGCTTTATGATGAAGATTTCGATGAAACTTTGTGATTTTTTTCTATCGAGTCAAATTAAGTCAATCGTGTTTCGACTCCCGTAACTAATAAACTAATATCCTAAACTAAAAAAAATCAAAAAAATATAAAAAAATCGGTGTTTTTATGCCTTAAAAATGACTTGACACATACAGTCAAAACGTGAGTTTTGCGACCTACATCACGTTAAGGAACGTCTGACTGGCTAGTAAGAGGGCACCTTAAATTGTCGGTCTCTTTTTTCTAGAATCGGCTACTAACTCATACGAACTTCCTTCCTTCTTGTGTGGCCAAACTGACAAATTGGTCTTTGGGGCTATCAAACACAACTTCGGATGTTTACATCGAGAACATTCGGATATGCCAATATTATATGGTCGAAGGCCGAAATAGAATAGACCCAGGCATGTATTTAATGAAATGCCTCTGACTATATCCATATACATCTTCATCTAGAATACACATAGAGATCTGAAAGAAGCCCGCCCCTTTGGGATCAGTCGTAGCATATTTGTTGACTCGGCTGAACAGCTTGTTCAGTACTCACTTGTCGGGCATTTGGTCACTCTCCTCCAGTATCGTGATAGCGGAGTACAGGAGGGCGGAAACTGTCGCGCCGTACCCGGGGTTCTTGCCGGAAACCTACAAATTATGATTGTCTATGAAATATCCTTATGCGGAACACGCTGAATGAAATATTACTGACTCTCTGCTTTGTTCTCTTTGACAGTTCGGAATTAAGAAGTTCAATCCTTATACCCACTCTGTCTTAAAAAAAAGTTTATGATAATTTGGTAAGTGGAGGCACAACTGATGGTGTCATAATTCAGGTATGGGTGAGAGGAATAACTGAAAGGAGGGGTTTTTTGAGGGATGGGTGGAAAATTTGGGGTTTTTAAAATGGTTGTTATTATTATTAGAAAATTATTCTTGGAATAATTTTCTAGGAAATTCTAGGAATCATTTTGTAATATAATAAAGTCAGTTTGAAAGAAGAGGTAGTGAAGGATGTTGCATATGTAGCAACAGGTGAATGATGATAGTTGTAAGTTGTAAAAAAGACCCACTCTGTTAAATTATTTTGGTGTAAATTATGACAGAGCATACTCAACAACGAAAGAATGCTTTTACTCCAGTTGTAGTTCTGTGTTTATTGGTCTAAATCAACCACTATAAACCACATGACTAGTACAAGACTTCATACTTTGTTTCAAAAATATACATAGAAAACAACCAGACCGCAAATATTTGCAGATCATACGTAAACATTTTGTCCTGCGGCGGGAATCAAACCCGCATCAGACAGTTAATTTTTCCCTACTACATCGTAAGCAGGCCTTCAAATACCTTCGCAACGACGCGTTTGTTAGGTCTCTCCTTAACATCCGTCCCTTCGTCCCACCCGTCTCCGTACAACACGAGCTGGTACTTGGTGTTTTCCATCACCACCTCCGAAGGGCCATCGTGCGATATGAAACCGAACGAGAAGAAGCGAGGGTAGGCTAGCAGAAGACGGCGGCAGAAGGCAAATCTGGAAATAAAAGAAATGTTTATATGTGACAAAAATTTCATCAAAATTCAACAGAGATGCATAGGATCGGGAGGAAAAACGCAGTCACAAAACGTATTTTTGTGTGACAACTCCTGGTTAACAAATAATGATTATAGCCTTTTTTTTTGTCGCTGGGTAAAATGCGTTACGCATCCCCTCCGCCGGGGGGCGAGAGAGATTGTGGGACTCCCGGTATACCCACTGAACTCCCAGCGCCTTTCCGGCGTCGCCTGGAATGTAGGGGGCCCGGGCAACCAGCAGAGCCTCTACATCCAGTCCCCCTCCGGCGATCCCCGCCCTTACGGCGGGCCCCGCGTCGTGGTGAGCAGTGCAAGGCGGACGAAGGTGCCCCCGCACCTAGCGTCACCTAGCGTCGTTGAAAAGGCAAAAATCTACCAAATTTTTCCATTTTTCTCGTTCTTTTTTTGGTTAAAAAAAGCAAATATCATACCTAGTGAGCAGGAACAAGCCAGCTACCCCCAACAGCAGCAGCACAGCGGCCAGCAGCCCCCCCACCCGGATGTAGGCGCGGAACTGCGCCGGCCTCACGCCGCCCTCCAGCAGGGCGCGCTGTGTGCGGTACACTATGGAGTTGTCCGAGCCCGGGAATGGAAGGCACCACCCTCCACACCGCTGGTGCAGAACCGACCTGCGAATAGATCATTCATTTAAACTAAGAATCTACAAAATCAAATTCTCGTGTCTCGTGTATTTTTTGTATTTATTGGTGAGGATTAGCTGAACGGAGAAGGTTACCAACGAGGAAGTGCTAAGAGTTGAGGAGAAAAGAGTTTTGATGAACACCGTTCAAAGTCGAAGAGGGAAGATGATTGGACGTCTTATACGACATGACAGCTTTATTAAGAACATCGTAGAAGGAAAAGTGGAAGGAAGACGAGGAAGAGGAAGGCCTAGAATCAATTTTATGAGTCAGATAAAAGAGAAGATCGCTGTCATTTCGCATAAAGAAGTAAAGGAGACCGCATTAGAAAGGGAGGTGGAGGAAGTTGCATTATTGCACCAACAAGAGCTGAGCTCTTTTTGATGATGATTACAGTATTGTAACAAAACTCCTCCAATATGTTTTGGTGTGTAGGTATTGTATTCAGTAGGTCTAAGAATAAGATATATTGTATTCAGGTAGAATGAGAAACATTAACCGCGGATCGCAGCAAGTTATAATATTAATCTACCGTTTCTTTAGTTTGGGCTCCAGTGCAGGCATTCTTTCCGGATACAACCTCATTCTTAGTGGCTTCAGCTCATCATAATGCGCCAAACTGGAAAGTAAAACATAAATTAATTTTTACCTCAATTTATTGATGGCTTACTTCGCTCGCTCTATACATGTCTAGTGAGCGTAGCAAGCTATCTTTGTAAGTATAATAAAATATTAAAGTGAATAACATAATCTTGACAGAAATAGTGAAGAAAGATTCAGTTACCCATAGACAAGTGACTCCCACGTCCCGTAGTGGATGGATCCTTCTTTAAGCGCGCGCTTGCGCAGATCCGGGGGCAAAGACGAACTCATGTATGACTCCACACTGTTAAGAGTGCCTGGAAATAGTTATGAAATCGATTGACATTTTAAAGACTGAAATCACATGAATTCAATCTTTATTTTATCAGGATAAAGTTTATTTCGGTACGTTACTTCTAAACTAAGAGTTGCAAACGAATTTCGACGTTGCATAAAGGTAATAGAGTTCATATTAGAAAGTTACCTCCGAACTGTTGTTGCAGGAACACAGTGCCCATATCATTGGGAATGCTATCATAGCCGCACGCACTGATGACGTAGACGCCAGCATTTTTAGCTTGTTCCGAGTACTTCAGTTGCATCGTCTCGATGAACTAGAATATAACAAAACTTTGTCCTATGTTCTAGTGACACAGGCTGGTGATCTGGTGGAAGCAAGCCTTCCAATCGGTCGTAGGATCGAACCCAGTCTTGGACCAATGTGTAATTTTATCCAATAATTTTAATGTGTACTAAGGTATGTCAGCACTCTGAAATGGTGAAGGAAAACATTGAGGAAAGGTGAAAGGTGATATTTCTACACTGAACACAACACGTACGAAGTTCTTCGAAAATCTGCCCTGCTCCCTGCTTTCCGTGACTATTCTGTATCTACGGCGTAAAATGACATTAAGTCACCCTAAGGCACGGTAGACAAGCTCTCAGATTTTTTGCATTCCAGATCTTTTGATGACGTCAGAGGCCCACATTTTGCAAGAAGTTGTCACTCCGTGACAGCGCATCTTTTCTACTATCACAATTACAGTCGTTACCTGAGGCTCCCCCGTGATATCCACATGGTGCGCCCCCGCCCCCACGGCCGCCCGCACGACCGGCTCGCCGTACAGGCGGTACGGGCCGCAGCAGTTGGCGATGACACGCGCGCCCGCACACATCGCCTTCAACGATGCCTCGTCGGACACATCGGCGATTATTATTTTTATGTGGCTTTGGTCTTCGCCTAGAAGGTAGATTATGGCTACAGCAACAAGACAAGAGGAGGTGGCTTTTTGAAGGAAAACGGCGCGTCAAATGCGGATAACGCATCATACACAAAAGGCGTTTTGTAGCGTGCGCTTATATACCGTGTTTGTTGCTCTCAACCCTGGCTCTTCACGGTATTGGTCGCGAAAGAACGAGTAAAATCACCTAGCTTTAAGACGATTCGAAGTGATCCCAGCGGTCCTGCTGAATAAATGCTTTTTGACAACAAGTTTTCTACAACCTGTTACTGTCAAAGAAGTCACAAAATCAATACAAAACCTCAAAAACAAACGAAGCTGTGGATATGATGAAATTCCTCCAATGCTCATAAAAAAATGTACAAAAGAATTAGCATATCCCTTAACATATCTAATAAACCAATCTTTTGCAGAAGGAACAGTCCCAGATTTCTTAAAAATATCAATCGTTAAACCTCTCCACAAAAAAGAAGATAAAACAGACTGCAATAACTATCGACCTATAGCTCTGCTACCTACTTTTTCGAAATTATATGAAAGCTCGATGTCAAGCCGTTTATACTCGTACTGCGAAAAATTCCAAATATTCAATGACAGTCAAAATGGATTTAGAAAAAATCGATCCACTTCCCTAGCTGTATATAAATACATGCATGATATATTGAATATAATAAACAATAAACAACACGCTATTGGTATACTATTGGATATGAGCAAAGCTTATGATAGAGTGACATATGAAATACTACTTGAGAAACTTCACGGAATAGGTGTCAGAGGCTTAGTCTATGAATGGTTTAAATCATATCTCAAAAACAGGAGCCAATACGTTGAAATAGAACACTTCAATAAATAAATAAAATAAATAAATAAATAATGCTGGACTTTTTCACACAGCATCATCTAGCCCCAAAGTAAGCAGAGCTTGTGTTATGGGTACTAAGATGACTGATATACTACTTATATACTTTTTGTTTGTAAATACATACATATTATACATAGAAACACCCAGACCCGAGACAAATATTTGTAGATCATACAAACATTGGTCCCGGCGCGGGGATCGAACCCGCAACCTTTTGCGTCGCAGGCGGGCCTTCGCCCACTGCGTTCAATAGCGTTACAGGACATATAACGAAAGTAAAATCAAAGAAAATCGACATCACAAATTCTATTCCCCAGGGCAGCGTTCTAGGCTGTATATTATTCCTCATATATATAAATGATTTGCCTAAAAATATCATAAGCTCATGCACTCTTTTTGCAGATGATATATCAGTCGTCATCCCTACAAAATCAGCATCAGACTTAAATAAAATATTGGACACTACTTTGATAGACATAAAAAATTGGCTCGACGAACACAACCTCCAACTAAACTTCAAAAAAACTAAACTAATGCAGTTATATCCATACCAGAGAAAACCATTAAATATAAACTATTCATTCCAAAACACGCCACTAGAAACCGTAAACACTTATCCCCTTTTAGGAATAGAAATAGACTCTAATATAAATTGGAAAACACACATCAATAAAATAGCATCTAAACTCTCAAGATTTACATATGCCCTGTACGAACTCAAAAAATTGACAGACGAAAAAACAGCAACCAGTGCATACTATGCGTATGCACACTCTTGGCTCCAATATGGAATTATCCTTTGGGGAAATAGTTCGGATGTTCACAAGCTTTTTGTTTTGCAAAAAAGATGCCTACGAATTATTTATAATCTAGATCTCATGGAAAGCTGCAAACCATACTTTATAGAGAAAAACATTTTAACAATTCATAACTTATATATTCTAGAAGTAGGAACATTTGTCAAAAAACATATAGACCTTTTTAAAATTTACACCCGCCCCCAAAACTTACGACAAAAAAGTAAATTAGACCTTCCTTTCTCAAAACTTCAACTAATTCACACAGCTCCGTATGCAATGTCTGTCAAAATATTTAACCAAATCCCTCCAGATATTAAAAACATAAATAACCTCTTAAGATTTAAAACCCAGTTTAAAAAATACTTAATTAGAAACAGCTTCTATTCCTTGCAAGAGTACTTAGATAAGTAGGTAAAAAAAGTATAATAATTTATTAGCGTATAATTAGGTACTTATTAATATTTACCAATATTATTATTTAGTAGGTACCCAACTCGATTTTTAATTTTATCGTTTCGAATTTTATGATTGTTTTTATTTTAAGATTTTACCTACCTTTGAAGATCTCATAGCTTTAAGACTTTTTTCTTTAAAATTTATAACAAAATACTGGGCATAACAATAACAACCCAGTATTTTTATTTTATTTTTTGCGATGTCCTTCCAGGACTCATGTTATAACCACAATGTACAATAAATTATAAGACCTACAATTATGTACAAACACAACATGAATGCAAATAAACACTTTGAATTTGAATTTGAATTTGACTATGACTTTGATATTAGGCTTCTCTAGAAGCGCGCTTTTTGATGGAACACGTTAGTGTTAACGCCATCTCTAGTTTCTCTAGATAGCATCTAAGATAGAGTTTGACGCTGTTTAGCCAAAGCTTTATCTTCTGGGAGCTTTTTCTACCGTGCAAAAAACTGAAGGCAAGAAACTTGTCCAATTTAATTGGATTTTTAATAGCTTTGGACTAATACCTAACCTACCTAATATAATTTTGATGGGAGAAGGAGATGTACAGGCGCGGTCGCAGCCTGAAATGTTGGAGGGACATGCGTGTGCCTGTATTACGCACATAGAGCCCACGTAATGTGTAAAGGAAATGTTCAGTTTCTCAATAACTGTGATTATCGTGTTCATTCATCCATCGCGCCTTCCTCATTACCATATAGGTGTTAAATTAATAAACATACATCAGACTATTTCAATAATTGTTTTTACTTCGGTATCAATTAGTTAGTTACATTATGGAATATTGACTACTACAGAATGTGTGCATAGATGAGTACCTTCTGCATCAATATGAATTCTGTATTTTATCATCATCTTCATGAATCTTACATCCAATCCTACTTCTCTATAGTAAGTTCGTATGAGTCAGTGGCCAACTCTGGTGACGAGGTTTTTAGGCCGCCTTAAGGCCTCTGTCATGGCTTAATGACTTATTAGCCGGGACCGACAATTTAACGTGCCCTCCAGACCAAAGAGCTCCTTTTACGTGCTGATTGGGATGAGTGATAAAAAACTCACCAGTCTTCTTGGCCACATCTTGCATGAGACTCTCCAGTTTAGACTGGTTGCGGCCGGCGACGCCCCACGTGATCTCTGGGTGCTTCTTGGATAAACGGACCATCTCCAACACGGCATATTTGCCGGTGAAGCCCGTTGCACCGAATATCACAATACTAAGACGAGACGTCATCTGACGAAATTAAAAAGTTACATAGTATGAACCTGTCTCCACACACTATGCAAGCTAACTTGATTTTGCAGGTAAAATAATAGTCTAGATAACTTAAATTACATTCATAAATGGGTTTGAAAGTCATATTTTTGTTCTACCTTCAGGCATGACGAAACAAATAGCATATTGTACTATTTAATCAAAGACATATTGATACAGAGGACCACCTTCACTACCTACCAAAGTCATCAGTGCATTGTAAGTAATAAAGTATGTACTGTTACTAAGTAATCAAAATAAAGAAACGATCAATAGTGAAATAGTTTTAACATGAAAACACTATCCCAGCAAATAACATTGTTATAGCAATAAAAAACATAGGTAAGTACATATTTACTACCTACAGAATAATAATTTTTATCTAGGTAATGAATATTAATTACTTTGGGGGCATCAAGTTCAATTCTCAAATTTTATTCTGTTACTTATTGTATTGTGTGCCAAAGTGGTGAAAAATGTCTGTCTATGTCTAAGTAAATTACTAATTAGTAGGATGGGTAGGTAACTTAGAAATAGATGTGGCTATATAAATATAAAAAGTACACGGATAAACATTAAGTTTCAGTTTTATTGCTGTACCGGTGCGTAATTTTTGTCAAGATCACCGTCCATTCAAATCTAATCTAATCTACAAAATAATGATAAAGATCTAAAGTAGGTAAGTATGTAGATTTATGGTAAAAGATTGTTGTGTAGCTGGCTGCGCCTAGCTGAACAGCTAAGAACTTACATTCTACTCTCTGTAGTGCATGTTTTTTCTATGTAAGAACATTGAACTCTACACAGAGCTACCAATTTAATTACCTAAACAAAAAAGTACCTTTGGCCTTTGTGAAGTAATTAAAAATAAAGATACTGCTGTGAATCTACTTAAACTAAATAAAATTAATGCTAGGAAGGAATGCTATTTACGTACCTTCCAAAGTTTAAAACGGGCGAAATAGGAAAATAAACAACCAAAATCAGCTGAAAATCAGCTGCACATCCGTCCCCCGGCAAAAACAAGATACTGAATGAATGAAATGCTGGAATGTTGAGTGAGTGAGAGTGAATGCATAGTTTTGTTCTCTTATCTAGGGCTGCACCAAATTAAAGATCGTGACATACGCACCCGGATATTTCACGGACGGGGACGGGACGGACGGACAAGACGGGTCGATTTTCTCCATACAAATTACGTGTAAAACATATACAAATTGTATAGACTATACACGTAGTTTGTATGTATGGTTAAAATTGTCCCGTCCGTGAAAAATGCTGTTGCGTATTGCGTACCTATGTCACAACTCACCACCACGTAGGTACGTTAGTAGGGGTACATCCGTCCGCCTTATTACGGAAGAGGTGGATAATAAAATAATAACAATAAATAATAAAAAGTATTTATTTATCGATAACCATAAATTAACGTTATAACCATAAAGATATACAAAAAATATATTTAAATTTTAGTGGTGGCCTTATCGTATGACTGCTGCTCACTCTTAGGTCCATTATAAGAGTCGAATAAAGTATAATCGAATGCTCGTACAGCTTAATAATTTTAGACAAAGACAGCTTATAATCAACCAGTAGGTACCAAGGTACCCATGATACTTTCGACTTTCTAACCTACCTTCTAATTATTTCGCTTATTATATTATTATTATTAATTAATAAAAGTAAGTAAGTTCGTATGAGTCAGTGGCCAACTCTGGTGACGGAGTTTCTAGACCGCCTAAAGGCCTCCGTCATAAATTAATAAATAGAAAATTTACACATAAAATGATTATGCACCTACTGCAGAATGGGTGTCAAACTTTTTACTAATTTTCTCTTACTAGCTGGCTGAGCACACAGAACAATTTGGTTGGTTTAAGGTCAAAGCACAATACTAACGATATTCTGACTCATCGTGCTTTATATTGCGTTAAGTATAAATATCGGTAGGTTGCTATGGCTGCAAAATTAAAAGCCGCGAAATGATGATGATGATAAAGAGAAGCCATTGGTAAATGCAGTGCCAACCCTAGGATTTTTAAAATCATTCATGAACCTGATGACCGGTAAGTAGTTTGTCAGTGACAGTGACAAATGTCATTCCCTTCGTCGTTTCGTTGACTTGACAGTGACACAATTGCTTGGTTGATAGACGTCAAGGACGGGACGAGTTTACGATCGTGGATTCTAACATTTCTAACCTTCTGAAGATTTCATTTTTCTTTGTAAAAGTCACAAGAAACTCGCAATGGAAATAAATGAAAGAATTCTGCATTACCTAAATAAATGTGATAATGTGGACACACTAGATCTGGCGAGTGAATTCAGTGAGGACCATCAGAAAATAGTTGGTGCTGTAAAAAGTTTGGAAGCTCTGGAGATGGTTGTGTCTGAAGCTGCCAAAAGTACGAGGTGGGAGCTCACGGAGGAGGGTAGACTTGTAGCGGATAAGGGAAGTCATGAAGCGGTCCTGTACAGGAGTATTCCTGAAGCCGGCATCGCCCAGGCAGAGGTTATGAAGGTGAGAAGTAATATATTTCAAGAGGATGATAACGATTGTTATTATAAATTCTGTTGTGTCTGTAGTAGGTATAGAAAATACAATCTAAACTCACAAAGCTGTTAGCTGTGTAGTATTTCTTATATTGATTGAAATACTACATATGTACCTTACATGTGTATCATTCATAACATTATCTAAGTTATCTTTTTTGATAGTAAATAAATACCTAAAACATACAAAATTTTTCTTAATCAGTATTGTACAGGCATGTTTTTCTTTCAGACAGTACCAAATGCAAAAGTTGGCTTTAGCAAAGCAATGTCTTCTGGTTGGATTCTAATTGATAAATCTGGTGGAGCACCACTTGTTAAGAGAAAAGTAGACACCATCACCGATGCAGTGCAGGAACATTTGAATGAAATAAAAAAAGGCATTGACAACCTTCCTGATAATGTCCGAAACGACTACAAGAAACGGAAGCTTCTAGAACAAGTTACAGTAAAAAGTTTCATCCTGACAAAGGGACCACAGTTCTCAACAACTATCAAAAAGCTAGAGACAGATCTCACTAGTGAAATGCTGTTGAGTGGTGCATGGAAGAGTCTGCAGTTCAAGCCATATAACTTTGATGCTTTAGGTAAAGTCTTGTAGAATAGTAAATTGTAAAAGTCATATTGTCCTGACTAAATAGTCCTGACACACTAGGATTCCTTGCTGTGGGTATGACAAAGTAGAGTAGTATTTAACCAAAACTCCCAGAACAAAATCTGCATTTGTCCCTCTGTAAGTACCAAATCTCTCTCTGTAAGAACAAAAACCATGACAGACTAGGCCCCAAGACACAATACTAAAAGAAAGAGAGGAATGCAACTGAAAAGATGGTCCGATGGCATCAAAAAGATTGCAGGACCACTGTGGCTGCGAGTGGCAGGGAACAGAAAAGAATGGTTAGAGGAAGCCTATGTGGCGACAGGATATTGAAGAATAGCCGGACTGGTGTGCAAAAATAGATTTATTTATATCTTTATTTATCGATGATAGACGAGCAGCTGTTGCTGATATGTCTATATCACAGTGTTGAAATAGTCCGATTGTTCAAGATTGGTTAATATTTTTGAGCACTGATTTATTAGTTTGTAGCCAGTTGTCATGCTTGTTCTTAAACGAATTGACCAAAGTGGCAGTAACAACATCACGAAAAAAAAATCTCATAAGGGCTTTGAAATTGAAATTGGATTACCAAATAGCATCTCTTGTATCCCAGTCCAATTGTCCTACACAACTAAAATTGTCTAGAATACACCAATTTTGAGTTAAATTGACCTATCATAATGAAGGTATGTAAGATTGG
The DNA here is from genome assembly GCA_963565295.1 of Epirrhoe alternata. Taxonomy (NCBI): domain Eukaryota; kingdom Metazoa; phylum Arthropoda; class Insecta; order Lepidoptera; family Geometridae; genus Epirrhoe; species Epirrhoe alternata. The sequence continues at coordinate 12,424,981 of OY751386.1, read as the reverse complement.
CAGCATAGTAGGTACTAGCTAGATCATCTTACCATTTTCAATATCTTAAGCTGGACTTCAGCGACATCATGCCTGAATCAATATCTAGAATGTTAATTAAAAAAAAAACAATTTCCCAGGCCAGCCCCCAGAGAGTGGGAACCTTCACCCGCTGTTGAAAGTCCGTTCAGAGTTCCGGGAGATATTCCTCGAGATGGGCTTCACCGAGATGCCGACCAACATGTATGTGGAGAGCTCCTTCTGGAACTTTGATGCGCTGTTCCAGCCTCAACAGGTATTTTTATCAACTGAATTAGATACCTAGTCAAGCAGGGCGTTTTTATTTCCGTAGGCTCTGGGTAGGCTCGCTCCATCATAGACCTCATTCTTGCTTATCGTTTGGAGGTCAAGAGCTGACCCATTTTCTTATTAATAAAAAATGTCCTGGCTTATTTCCCTAAAACTACCAATGATGACGACGACGCTTGCCAAAATGACGGCGGGACAATCCCTTTGGTTTGAGAGAGTTGTGGGAGATCGCCAGAGATACGCCTTTGCCCAGCAGTAGAACGAAATAGGTTTAAAAAGTTAATACGCGTGGTTGATGAAACAGCCGAAACGTTGGGATAAAAAAAAGGTAAATTAACGCGATAATAAGTATTTACTTCCTAATTAGTTGGTCGCGAAAGTTTACGGAGGCAATTGATTTTTATAATCCTTTCAGCATCCGGCAAGAGATGCCCACGACACGTTCTTCGTGTCATCTCCCGCGACTTCCACGGAGTTCCCCAGGGACTACCTCGAGAGGGTCAAGAAAGTGCACAGTGAAGGGGGATATGGATCACAGGTTTGAATTACTTATTTCTCCTGCACTGTTTGTTGTGTTTCTAGGCTGACTGTACATTTTGACAAAAATCCAAAATCGTATCTGTTTTCCTTTAAAATATATTAAAGTATATAGTTACCTAAGAACAAAACCTTTTATTAATAAACGAAAAGGTATCTAGCTAGAATGCGGTAAAGAACAATGGCGAAAGTCGACCCATCGACCCAATATTTTATAGAACCGTGCATGGTGAAGAACATAAAATATAAATATTATTTTATTGTCAGACTTTCATCCTAAAAACTAGTGATTTTTTAAAGCTGGGTATAAAAAATTTAATGATTTTCAAAAATGTGTGTAAGATTGACAACAAAACGTTTTCATAATAAGCTTTTACATGCAGATTTAAAAGAACAGAAGTAGTATGTGTAGGCAAACAGATTATTTTAGATTACTCTAGGGTCATATTTTAACGAAAAAGTCATAAGAGTTAGGTTATAGTCATAAAATCATTGCATTTAGAGAAAATAACAAAAACTAACCTAACCTAACTTCTTTATTTATTATTTTTATATCTCTGTAATCCCAACTTTTAGAGGGTAACTTTTAGTATTATTTTGTTTGCGGTGGTAGGTTGTACAAACCTTGGTTTATTTCGTTCATGAACGAGGCAGATTATAGTTGGGTCGTAGCTTCAAAGAACTTCGCCAGTCTTCTTTTTACCCCATCACTGTATAACCAAACTTTCAGATTTATTGTAGGAGATTATGCTAACAAAACTAAAAATAAATAAACTAAATTGAGAAAGGTAGAGGACTGCACAAGAATGGACAGAATGGCGTTACAGAGAGGAACCTATACCCCCTAGTGGGTGCAACCGGGGTGACTAGATAGATAAATGAAAATCAACCTTACATTTTTTATATTTATTTATTCCAGGGTTACAGATACGACTGGAAGATAGAAGAGGCTCAGAAGAACCTGCTCCGCACTCACACAACTGCCGTCAGTGCGCGCATGTTGTACAAACTTGCGCAGAAACCGTTCAAGCCGCAGAAGTACTTCAGTATCGACAAGGTAAAACTAGGCATTTTCATCTTTGCTATGTGACTAGCTCGCGTGATACCATCTTGCTGAAAAACATTTTGCTTAAATACTTACATACCTATTCTGATTGTCTTTCCTTGATAGTACAAAACACAACAGGCGGCCTAGAAAAAATTGGCCACTTAATTATAAAAACTTAGCACATTTGATAAGAAATAAGATAAGGGGTACGACCTCTCTAGTGCAGTGCGCGAAGGTCCGCTTGCGATGCAGAAGGTTGCGGGTTCGATCCCCGCGGCGGGATAAATGTTTGTATGATCTGCAAATATTTATCTCGGGTCTGGGTGTTTCTATGTATAATATGTATGTATTTACAAACAAAAAGTATATAAGTAGTATATCAGTGATCTGGTTCCCATAGTACAAGCTATGCTTAGTTTGGGGCTAGATGATGCTGTGTGAAATTTTCCAGCATTATTTATTATTATTATTATTTTAAAGCATCCCAAAAATTTACAATAAATGTCAGGTATAGGGTACATTGGACCCTAAACCTGCTTGTATGAAGAATGTAATGAGAGTGAATATACTGAAAAAGCAAATAGCAAATGGAAATCTGTGGTCAGCCTTCCCCTTATCGAATGATTTATGTATGTTTATATGTATGTCCAGGTGTTCCGTAACGAAACCCTCGATGCGACACATCTGGCCGAGTTCCAACAAGTTGAGGGCGTTTGTGCGGCGCGAGGCTTGGCCCTAGCCGACCTGTTGGCGACCTTACACGACTTCTTCCAGCGGCTCGGCTTCCACAAGCTACAGTTCAAGCCGGCGTACAACCCCTATACTGAGCCGAGCATGGAGATCTTCGCTTTCCATGAAGGTTAGCAACGTTGTATGATTTTTTTCAGTGGTCCATGAAGTTAAGTAACGTTATAGGACTTCTTACAGCGGCCCACGGAGGTAAGCAACGTTGTAGAACTCCTTCTGGCGGTCCATGAAATTAAGCAACTTTACAGGACTCTTTTTAGCAGACCACGAAGGTTAGCAATGTGACAGGACTCCTTCTGGCAGACCACGAAGGTTAGCAATGTGACAGAACTCCTTCTAGCAGACCACGAAGGTTAGCAATGTGACAGGACTCCTTCTAGCAGACCACGAAGGTTAGCAATGTGACAGGACTCCTTCTAGCAGACCACGAAGGTTAGCAATGTGACAGGACTCCTTCTAGCAGACCACGAAGGTTAGCAATGTGACAGGACTCCTTCTAGCAGACCACGAAGGTTAGCAATGTGACAGGACTCCTTCTAGCAGACCACGAAGGTTAGCAATGTGACAGGACTCCTTCTAGCAGACCACGAAGGTTAGCAATGTGACAGGACTCCTTCTAGCAGACCACGAAGGTTAGCAATGTGACAGGACTCCTTCTAGCAGACCACGAAGGTTAGCAATGTGACAGGACTCCTTCTAGCAGACCACGAAGGTTAGCAATGTGACAGAACTCCTTCTAGCAGACCACGAAGGTTAGCAATGTGACAGGACTCCTTCTAGCAGACCACGAAGGTTAGCAATGTGACAGGACTCCTTCTAGCAGACCACGAAGGTTAGCAATGTGACAGGACTCCTTCTAGCAGACCACGAAGGTTAGCAATGTGACAGGACTCCTTCTAGCAGACCACGAAGGTTAGCAATGTGACAGAACTCCTTCTAGCAGACCACGAAGGTTAGCAATGTGACAGAACTCCTTCTAGCAGACCACGAAGGTTAGCAATGTGACAGGACTCCTTCTAGCAGACCACGAAGGTTAGCAATGTGACAGGACTCCTTCTAGCAGACCACGAAGGTTAGCAATGTGACAGGACTCCTTCTAGCAGACCACGAAGGTTAGCAATGTGACAGGACTCCTTCTAGCAGACCACGAAGGTTAGCAATGTGACAGGACTCCTTCTAGCAGACCACGAAGGTTAGCAATGTGACAGGACTCCTTCTAGCAGACCACGAAGGTTAGCAATGTGACAGGACTCCTTCTAGCAGACCACGAAGGTTAGCAATGTGACAGGACTCCTTCTAGCAGACCACGAAGGTTAGCAATGTGACAGGACTCCTTCTAGCAGACCACGAAGGTTAGCAATGTGACAGGACTCCTTCTAGCAGACCACGAAGGTTAGCAATGTGACAGGACTCCTTCTAGCAGACCACGAAGGTTAGCAATGTGACAGAACTCCTTCTAGCAGACCACGAAGGTTAGCAATGTGACAGGACTCCTTCTAGCAGACCACGAAGGTTAGCAATGTGACAGGACTCCTTCTAGCAGACCACGAAGGTTAGCAATGTGACAGAACTCCTTCTAGCAGACCACGAAGGTTAGCAATGTGACAGGACTCCTTCTAGCAGACCACGAAGGTTAGCAATGTGACAGGACTCCTTCTAGCAGACCACGAAGGTTAGCAATGTGACAGGACTCCTTCTAGCAGACCACGAAGGTTAGCAATGTGACAGGACTCCTTCTAGCAGACCACGAAGGTTAGCAATGTGACAGAACTCCTTCTAGCAGACCACGAAGGTTAGCAATGTGACAGAACTCCTTCTAGCAGACCACGAAGGTTAGCAATGTGACAGGACTCCTTCTAGCAGACCACGAAGGTTAGCAATGTGACAGGACTCCTTCTAGCAGACCACGAAGGTTAGCAATGTGACAGGACTCCTTCTAGCAGACCACGAAGGTTAGCAATGTGACAGAACTCCTTCTAGCAGACCACGAAGGTTAGCAATGTGACAGGACTCCTTCTAGCAGACCACGAAGGTTAGCAATGTGACAGGACTCCTTCTAGCAGACCACGAAGGTTAGCAATGTGACAGGACTCCTTCTAGCAGACCACGAAGGTTAGCAATGTGACAGAACTCCTTCTAGCAGACCACGAAGGTTAGCAATGTGACAGGACTCCTTCTAGCAGACCACGAAGGTTAGCAATGTGACAGGACTCCTTCTAGCAGACCACGAAGGTTAGCAATGTGACAGGACTCCTTCTAGCAGACCACATAGGTTAGCAATGTGACAGGACTCCTTCTAGCAGACCACGAAGGTTAGCAATGTGACAGGACTCCTTCTAGCAGACCACGAAGGTTAGCAATGTGACAGGACTCCTTCTAGCAGACCACGAAGGTTAGCAATGTGACAGAACTCCTTCTAGCAGACCACGAAGGTTAGCAATGTGACAGGACAGGACCGCGAAGGTTAGCAACGTTATAAAACTTCTTTCAACGGCCTACGTGATATTCATCTACTATATAAAAATAAGTCGGGTTTTCCTTCCTGACGCTATAACTCCAGAACGCACGAACCGATTTCCACGGTTTTGCATTCGTTGGAAAGGTCTCGGGCTCCGTGAGGTTTATAGCAAAGAAAATTCAGGAAAAATTTCAACAGAAAAGCGGGAAAAAAAATGCGCAGATGAAGTCGCGCGGGTCAGCTAGTTGTTCATAATGATCTTAGTTTTCACCACACTTGGTTTCATAAACAGGAATAAAATCAAGTACGAGTAGTATGTCTTTAGTTCCCCTCAAAATAAGATGTTGGTTAACATGTAATCATAAACTGTAAATGTAAACTCAAATGAAACATTACTATTTCCAGAATATTTTCAACAATATTACCCTAACCACATAAAGATCTTTCCAATTACATTTTCCAGGTCTCGGGAAATGGATAGAGATCGGCAACTCTGGAGTGTTCCGCCCTGAGATGCTTCTCCCCATGGGACTCCCTGAAGATGTGAATGTGATCGCTTGGGGCCTGTCCCTGGAGAGACCAACCATGATCAAATACGGACTCAACAATATCAGGGACCTGGTGGGTCCAAAGGTAGACTTGCAAATGGTGCAGAACAACCCGATTTGTAGGCTTGATAAGTGATGTGTGAATATATATTTATTTATCGTTGGTTTTGGGTTTTTTATTGTAGTTATAGTTAAAATATTGAAATTCTTTCCAAATGTCTAGAAAAAAAAATTGAAACCTAGGCATAATAATTACACCTGAGATTTGTATAGCAGACTATATATACAACCGAAATCTCAGGTGTAATTATTACCAGATAGTACCAGAGAGATAGTACCATTATAGTACCAGAGTACTATATACTACGAGTCGAGTAGCTTCAGGCCAGACCTTCTCGTATACTCAGTGTGAAGTATGTTCGCGTCTACCCAACGAAGAGACTTCATTCGTGAAGTCTCATCATAACTTAAACTCGGTAAACAAACTCTTTGACAAAATCCGTAATAAAACCTTTTCCAAACTGACTGTCGCTGTCATTTGATTGTCAGAAAAATCCTTCCACATTTCATCAGATTCCGATACAGACGATACTTTTTCATGATCAAATAAACCTACCTGAAATGGCATTTATACGCAAGCGTGTAGCGTCAACACGTAGCTTGTGGCCGGTGAAGTTGTTCATCCGCCGATATGAGATCCCACAACATCTTCAGGCAATCGCGGAGGACCCGAACCCCAGTTTTTACAGAATGGTTGAGTATTTCTACCACAGTGCCGTGAAGGTTTGCGAACCATCGCTCGTTGAATACCTCAAGAAACACACGCATTTCTCGGATAAGAAGAGAATGCAACGGGTAGCAGGGATTTTGAAAGTAAGTAACCTACTGGTATTCATAGGAATAGTGAGCTTCATACTACCTACTGCAGTTAATACCTAATGAGTTGAGCTATCTATAGATCGTTTTTACGACGATCCTTAGATAGCTTGACTGATTCTATTGTATTTTGTAATTTTATGTACTGTAGTAGCTTAGTTTCTGTAAATGAACATAACTCCCTAATGAGTATATTCTTCTATTTCGATGTTTGAAAAATAAATCAATTTCCGTCCCTTCAAGTAGTTTTTCAAAAGTTTATTTATTCAGCGACAGCTTTTTTTCATCATGCGTTGGCAAAGCAAACTTTTGTTATAGGTAAACCTACGGATTCGGAAGGTATATCAACACAATCAAATGTTCATAAACCGAGCCGTTTTATAATGCTTGTACGGTTGTGTGTAAGCCATAAGTACCACAACTACCATATTTATTGCTTTTTTAATATCCATCCATACGAAGTCACTATGCCCAATAAGTTTAACCATGGATAATTGCAATTCATCCTTGAGTTTAAGAAGTAGGTACCTAATACAAGTGTGCCCCAGGTGATGGGCTCCTGCAACTCGTCGCTGCAGTTCGAGTTCCCTCTGCAGCGCAAGAACGGAGACTACGAGATGGTGCGCGGGTACCGCTCGCAGCACAGCGTGCATCGCTTGCCTTGCAAAGGAGGTAAACTCAAGACTTGTCAAAGTCAAAATATTTGTAGAACCGTTTTGGTCACTTAAATACCGTTGACCTTAAAACACAGGATCCACGTCTTATAACACAAGATCACGTGTTTATCCCCGACACGGAAATGAATTGAACGGTAGACATTTCTCTTAGAACTCTACGCAGTCCAAATGTTGCAGTGCCCCAGCGGGGTTCATGTTATGAAACCTACCTATATTTAAGACCTTGTAATTAACATAAAGCAATAAACGAATTTGAATTGAATTAAGATCCTTTAAAGATCATCATCATCATTAAACTTAAGAGCTCAGCTCTTGTCGGTGCAATGATGCAACTTCCTCCACCTCTCCCTTTCCAATGCGGATTCCTTTACTTCTTTATACGACATGACAGCGATCTTCTCCTTTATCTGACTCATGAAATTGATTCTAGGCCTGCCTCTTCCTCGTCTTCCTTCCACTTTTCCTTCTATGATGTTCTTAATAAAGCTGTCATGTCGTATAAGATGTCCAATCATTTTTCCTCTTCGATTTTGAATGGTGGTCATCAAAACCCTTTTCTCCTCAATTGTTCTCAGCACATCCTCGTTGGTAACCTTCTCTGTCCAGCTAATCCTCTCCATCCTTCTCCAGCACCACATTTCAAAAGCCTCCAACTTCTCTCTTAAAAGATGTCTAAGGAAATACATTTGTACCTATTTAGTACATAAATCACAGAAAATAGTGTAGGTACGTGTCGGGTGTATAGGTAGTTCTAAGTAGATCTAAGGAGGGAGAGTGACGGCCAGAAAGACGCTATTGGGGCCACCCAATTGTGGTTATCAACAGGCTAATACGAATTTGTCCTAGGAATACGGTACTCGGATGAAGTGAACTTGGAGGAGGTGAATGCCCTCGCTGCTCTGATGACGTACAAGTGTGCTTGCTCGAATGTTCCTTTTGGAGGCGCCAAGGGAGGTACGGAATTACCTACTTAGGGAAGAATTCTGGAAGAACAGCTAATAGGAACCTATTCGATGATCCTATCCCCATCCGGGGTAGGGATAGAATTAATCACATTGAATTTGTATGATTTTCTCCAGGTGTGTGCATAAACCCAAAGAAATACACAGTTGCAGAGCTGCAAAGGATCACCAGGCGGTATACTTTGGAGCTTGCTAAGAAGAATTATATTGGTATGGAAAACTTTAAACATTTATTTAATCTAAGACTATAATTTTCCTGTCGAAGCTCATACTTCGGTATCGTTTATAAAAGTCCATCCCAAATATTGCATCTATGCGGGACTTAGCCCCGGGACTGAGCCCGCGACCTTCCCCGATCCATGGTGACGCTCTCCCAACTGAACCAATGCACAGACGATGATTGAAATTTTGGGTGATTTGGCTTAGTTTCTTGCTGTGTCCTATATGATATGATGCAAGATATCATTGAGATATTATTCGCATTTCCAGGAGCGGGAATAGACGTGCCAGCCCCGGATGTGAACACATCGAGTCGCGAAATGTCATGGATCGTGGACACCTACGTTAAAACTTTGGGTACGCTGTTTTTAAATTATGTTAAACTAGACATCGTCACATCTTGAAGACAGAAAAATCATCAACATTCATGGAACTGACTCTGTCTTTGTTTGTGATAAACAAAATCGAATACCAGTTTTTCGTAGGTTTTCTGGACATATCTTGTCATTCCACTTTTCCATAGATGCTTCTTTCTAAACTCAGTTTCACTCTATCCTATCCTAGAGATTAAGTGGTTATGGTAAGCAGGCAGCTCAATAATAATGAGTTGACTAAAAGAATGTGAACCTTCGTTCAGGCTACAACGACATTAACGCGGCTGCATGTGTGACCGGCAAGCCCATCAACGGCGGCGGGATCCACGGCCGCGTGGAGGCGACCGGCCGCGGCGTGTTCCTCACCATCGCGGCGTTCATAGAGGATGAGGGGTGGATGAAGCTCATCGACCTGCCTATTGGCTTCAAGGTATACACAAGGAGTTTGTTCGTAAACGACTGGTTTACATCAGGGAATTTCCTGTTGGCTTCAAGGTACCCAAGGTACTTGAGGGTTCAATTCAAGGGGTATCATGACAAACCTTTCTGTTTGCTGGTGTGTAAGTAGAGTTTCCACTGGCCGTGGAGCTCCTTCCTGCAGAACCTGGATGAAGCTCTGGATGACCTGCCTATGGGCTTTGAGGTATACAGAGTGGTTACTTTATGGTCCTGGCTGTTGGCCCAAGATCACGGTCCTCTACCGGATGGTATGTGTCGTTTAGTGGGAGCTCTGAGATGTTGCTCACTGTTTTAGGCGAAACCTCGGAGGGATGCTAGTTTTTTCCTTCTTTTTACCAATATTTTCCCATTACTGGGCAAAAGTCTAGTTATTAAACAAAGTTATTTCCAGGGAAAGACGGCAATAGTGCAGGGTTTCGGCAACGTGGGCAGCTATGCGGCGATGTACCTGCACGACCACGGAGTCAAGATCATCGGAGTCTGCGAGTTCGACTGCTACCTCGCCGCGCCGGAGGGAATCGATCCTGTTGTGAGTCAGATATTCAACAGAGAACAAAGATGCACAATTTGTATGGCTGGCTAGAAATTGTAGACGAAATCAGAAAGGGGGCAAGTTGCGAACAGACCATTACCTATCTATACGTGTGGCAAAATGTTAAAACCGATATAACTTCAATTGATAAGGTAAAAAATAGCTTCTGTTGCTAGATGCTGCTGCTTGTTTTGTTTATAGAAAACCTATCATAGAACCTTATTAGATAAAGTCCCGTGTTAATATTAAATATCTAGTAATTACAGACATCACCCTGTTTTATATCAGGTAAAAATGTATGAATAGATCTTCAAAATTATCCCAGACCTGTCGGAAAACTATCCGAAATCCCTCTGTTAAACGTAATATTCACGATACCAATCTGCCATATCATTTTGAGTTGAGTTTGAGAAGGCAAGATATGCCAGAATAGTATCGTGTAAATGGCATTTCATTTCTAATTCTAAGACAATTCCGATGCCAGAAGCTGCAAGACTACAAGAAGAAGAATAAAGGCAGTGCGAAGGGTTTCGACGGCGCCAAGGAGGCTTCTCCGGAACTGCTGTTCGAGAAATGTGATATACTCGTGCTTGCTGCCATGGAGAAGACTATCAACCATGAGAACGCGGCCAAGCTTAATTGCAAGGTAAATTAAAAGAAACTCATCATTGGCCTGCCCTTATCCCGCCTATGCGGGGTCGGCACAACATGTCCTCCTTCTCCACTCTCCTCTATCACTCGTCATCTCCACATCCACTCCTTTCTTACCCATATCTTCTTTCACACAATCCATCAATCTTTTCTTGGGTCTACCTCTACTCACATATCCATCCACATTCATTCATTAAAAGTAAATTAAAAGAAACTAGGGATTCAAATAATCAAGCAAGTAGAGGAAAGCCGAAGGTATGGTTGTGTGAGAGAGGATATGAAAATTAATAGGAGCGATAGGAGTGGAGGAAGAATACATGCTGTGCCGACCCCAGTTAGCGTGGGATAAGGGCAAGGGATGATGAACCAGAAATAGAGTATTGTCGAGGCGTTAGTTCTTTGTAGTTTACGAGTACCAAAACTGTGACGAGCCTCATTTTTGTTTGACTGGTTATCCATTGGAGCTTGATTAGTTTTAAGATGGATCAACTAAAAGAAAGCTAGGCTCCAAAACGTGGTTTTTCACGGTAAAGGAACAGGGCCGCATTCATATTCGCATTTCTTTTTTCGTTTGTTTGATGAATGTTCGGATGCTTCCCACCACGATTTCAGATTTCAAGGGCCAATTTTTCGGTTTGAAATATTTGGTCTTACGTTAGGATCATGTTTTAATTGAAAAATTGGCCCTTGAAGTCAGAAATCGTGGTGGGAAGCAGCCGAACATTCATTAAACGAACGAAAAATGGAACGCGAATATAATAAATTGTTACCTATATACATACTTGTATGATTCTATTTTTAACCGACTTCAAAAAAAGGAGGAGGTTCTATGTTCGGGTGTATGTATGTTTTTTTTTTTTTTATGTATGTTCATCGATATCTCCGTCAGTTGTAAACCGATTTCCAAAATTTTTTTTTTGTTTGAAAGGGTATGCTCCCATAGTGGTCCCATAAAAATTTTACTCCTGAGGGATTGATAGTTTTCCCGTAATACTCAAAAAATCACCGATCTTTCCAAAAAATGTGTACCGATTTCCAAAATTTTTCTTTTTGCTTGAAGGGGTATCCATATCTAGGTGGTCCTCATACTTTTTTTTCCTGAGGGATTGATAGTTTCTCTGTAAATCTCAAAAAACCTCATTCTCACTACAAAATCTGAGTCAAACATTGAATAGTTTGACATGTTTAAATACGCTCGAGGTGATCCCATATTATTTTATTCCTGAGGGATTCTCACTCTAACTTCTTTAATCTTGACTATTCCAATATCTAACCTAACCTACTATATTATTTACACTAAAAATTGAAAAATAAAAATTTTTGAAAAAAAAATTGAACCGACTTCACTTATCACAAATAGACACTAAGAACCTTCTATGTACCTACACTACAAAGAGAAAAATAAGAATATACACATGCAATTATTACTTACAGTATTCAAATAATAAATTATTATGTTATATTATATTTGAAGTCGGTTCAATTTTTTTTTCAAAATTTTTTATTGTAGTATATTGTAGATTTTCTCGTGCGTCACCAAAGCCTTGAGCTGAAAATCAGCGCGGTGAACTTGCGCACAGCACATGCTGAGCTCAAGACTTTTCGCTTAGCTGTACACGCCTTGCATGTGCACACTTTTTTAATTATAAGTTTTTCTTTGTTTGTTAGTTTGTTCAATTATATTGTACCTAATTGCCAGTTGGCTTTTGTACTTTTCTCTTTCTTCTGTGTTCACTGATGGTACCTTCTTTTGGTTTTTTGTAAAAATTGTTGTTGTGTACAGCTGCGAATAAACGTACGTCTATATCTATGTCTAATACGGTCCCTGGAGTAGAATTACCAACTTTTATGACTATCCCAGGCGGTCCTACCGAATAATGCTATTTGACTTTGAGTCAGCCGTGTTGGCCGAATGGGGTAATACCGAACCTCGACTTTCAATTTAAATATCTGAGAGAATATCTACCGCGCCTCAGGGAAACAGTAGTGATCAGTTTTTGTTTTTGATTTTGAGTAACCCCACTAGATGAACACGGCGTTATCCTCCCCCAGATAGTGGCAGAAGGCGCGAACGGCCCCACGACGCCGGCCGGAGACCTGGCGCTGCGCTCCAAGAAAGTGTTGGTACTGCCCGACTTGCTCACCAACGCGGGCGGGGTCACCGTCTCCTACTTCGAGTTCCTCAAGAACCTCAACCATGTCTCCTTCGGGAAACTCACCATCAAGTTCTGGCGGGACTCCAATACGGCTCTCTTAGGTAACTAGATCCGACACTCTTAGTTAAGTAACTATCCGGCACTCTTGGGTAACTCTAAGCATCCCACTAAAACATCCATCTAAGCCATGACAACACGCTCTACGGAGATCCGTTAGTCAACTTCACAAATGCATATGATAGGCATTTGTGTTCACAAACAAAAAGTATACTTATAAGTAGTATATCAGTTATCCGGTTCCCATAGTACAAGCTTTGCTTAGTTTGGTACTAGATGCTGTGTGAAATGTCCAGCATTATTTATTTATTTGTGAAGTTGATCGTACAGACACGACTAGAAGATACACATATATTAGTCATGATCCTGTTTAAGTAATGTTATTGTCAGATTCCGTGGAGCAGTCCCTGAAGAAAGCGAACGTGGACGCGAAGATAACTCCCACCGACATCTTCCGCTCCATGATGTCCGGCACCAGCGAGGCTATCATCGTCAACTCCGGCCTTGAATACTCCATGACTAACGCTTGTTTGGTGAGTTACCTTTATTTTACGTTTGACAGGTGCTTGAGAACGTAACTGTTCCATGATCTTAAAAGTAAAGCTACATTTACACGATACAATTTTTCGTACGATTTGCTAAGCTCCGCCCATTGAACGTGCCGACGAGCGTCACGCTAACTATGAAAATCGCATACGAAGAGCGTTTACACGTGAAAAATTCCCGTGCGATACGATATCGTATAGATTGAAATCGCATCGTGTAAATGCACCTTAAGCGATCAGCGAAATACTTTTGCCACTTACTCATGGTGGATAAGAAGAGAAGAATTTAAAGAAAAATACCTAGTTTACTTGAGTCCACATAATGGCATTACGTGGAAACACCATTGGGGAAACACCAGACACGTAGTATGTATAGTTACTATAATATAAATTGTAAATTAAATGTGATTTTTCTGTTGTCTTCAATATACTTTTATATTTCAGAACGTGATGAAGGCGGCCGAGAAACACAACCTCGGCTTGGACGTCCGGACGGCTGCCTACATCACCGCTATTGAGAAGATATTCACCACTTACGACGAGCAAGGACTCGCTATATGAACGAGCTCTGTTTTGTACACTGGATAAACAGTATAACATATACTATTGTAACACACGAACTATTGATAGTAGACGTTAAAAACTAAAAGCAAAACTGACTTCAATGCTGATGGCTGAGGTAAATTGCAGGGGATGACAGATTGATGAAGATCAGTGTTTTTAAGTTTCACGGATAAACTATCAATTTGTAGGAATCTTTACATGGAGTACCTACCTACATCCTTTTTTGAATCAGTCCATAATTAAATGAGATATCGGTAATACAAAAAACATACGTTACAGGCGAACAAGAACCTCTTCCATTTTTGAAGTCGGTTGAAACTATAGTTCAGATACCGAAAACTTGACTTGTGGGAACAATTCCTGTGTTACAATAATATACAATTTACGAAAGTATTATTAAAATCTACACTAACGCCCCTTTGAGCGACCGCGTAGAAATATTGAAATCATGTCATTAGAAAGAGAAGGTAAGTTATTTGACGTGGGAGAAAGACACTGCTTAGCTGTCACATGCAATGTAGAATTTATTATGGTTAATAGATTTAAGCATTCGTGAAGTTAGCCGTTAGACATGCGCAGGCGCTGCTTCATACAAAATTGTCTAAATCGGCTGACACGAATGTTTATCTATGGGCCGTAGTGTACAATACTGTACTAAGAAAGTATAGTAATATAATAATAATATAGAGCTGGTACAGCGCAAAATATTTCTAGGTAGGTTTTAGAAATCTCTCTCCCGTCATCGTTATTTGAAGATGTGATAATTATGTACAATTTTATAAGAATTAAATGGTCATATTTGGACATAATTGTATCATATTTATTAACATTTTATGTGTAGTTTTTATCAGGTAATAACATCGAATATATTATGAACTATTATTTTGTATTATTTTTTAATTGCTACAAACTTATCTGGACCGGTGGCCAAAAGAGGAACTAAGGAATTTAATGATTTTGTTTTTCTGCCAACACCAAATGCGACAACAGCTCACCGGTCCAGATAAGTTTGTGGCACTGTATAATGTGGACTCACATTATATGGTCACTTCCCCCTTCTTTTCCCTCTACTAGTAGACATCTCAGCATTCACTCACTTTAACTAGCTACTCGGCACTCATCTTTCACACTATAATTCTTTCTTTGGCCTATCTCTATTCGTAATCCATCTACATTTAAAAATAAAAAGAATTTTAAGTAAATATACATTTATTCCGAAACAAACATAACAGGTAATTTGGACTGATACAATATTATTGCCATTTTATAAATTATTATAAGCGCACTGGGTGAAGGCCCGCCTGCGACTCAAAAGGTTGGTTCGATCGTTGGTCGTTTGTATGATCTACAAATATTTGTCTCGGGTCTGGGTGTTTCTATGTATAATATGTATGTATTTTACAAAACAAAAAGTATATAAGTAGTATAACAGTCATCTTAGTTCCCATAACACAAGCTCTGCTTACACCTGATCGCACACTGACGCGCTGCATTCATTTTTCTATCAAAAAATGCTGATGACGTTAGAAAATGCGGCTCGCCTCTGACGTCAGCAGCATTTTGTCTATTGAATCGACAGTTCGCCGCGTACGGCTGCAATGTGCGAGCACCCTACTAGCTCCAAAAAAGTCCAACATTATTTATTTATATAAGGAATGAACTGACAAATTATAATGTTTAATAAACACACAGGTCAATAAAGCCTAGAGGCTGCACTACGTCCTAGCAGTCTCCCTATTTTTCTTAAACCAATCAACAGTCTCGGCTATCGCTTGATCGAACGGCGTGAACTTAAAGTCTTTGTACAAAGAACGTAGTTTCTTATTGGATGCTGTTTTCTTGTGTTGTCCGTCCGGTTTGCTAGTATCGTAGACAATAGTGCCGGTGAAGCCGTGTGCTTGAGCTATCCTCTCCGCTGCATGGCTTATGGTGACTTCGTCTGATTCGTCAACTGAAAAAAAATTGTATTCTCAACGAACGTCAGTGGTAGGTAGGTACTAAAGAGAATATTTCCCACTTATATTCACACAAATATTCTCTTTAGTACCTATCTAGTTTAGTAGTACCCAGTTTAGTACACCTGGTTGTACTACTGGGAAAAAGGGCTGCTTACTTTGACCGATCGCTAGGCTACGTCCTATCTTTTCTCAGAATAGATTAAAATTTCGAGTGTATACGAATTTGAAGTTTACCGCGTATTAAAGACTAGCTATATAGCCTATATGCTATTCCAGGTTATACGCCTATTCCAAGTTTCATCCAAATCGGTTCACTGGTTATGGCGTGATTGAATGTCGAAGAAATCGTTAGAACACGACTCTTTCCAGCAGAGATCAGAGATTTCCATACTAAGGACCTAACATTCATTTTTGTTTTCGTATTTACCTGAAAGTATGATAGGCTCCACGCTGTCATAATGCCTCAGGGTCCAAAGGAACAGTCGCGCCAGATCAAGAGAATAGATGAACTGTCTGAGGGGCTTGCCGCTGCCTAACACCGTAAATGTAGTCGCTCCTGGAACGAACAAGAATGGTCAACATGTTTAGTGCCAACATAGTGTCAACATGTTCCTACCCAGAAACTTTCACACACTTGAATGAATGAATGAATGAAAATACTTTATTGTACAATGCACACCTTTTATCTACAAAATACAGTGGAAAAAAGAACCATAATACAATGCACAATGGGCGGCCTTATCGCTGAGAAGCGATCTCTTCCAGGCAACCTTTGGATGGAGAGGAGTGTAAATGCATGGAAGATTGAACGGGTGCAAAAAAATTAGAGGAACTTAAGAGTTGCCTAATCTATTAACTAACTTGGCGGCGAGCTGGAAGTTGTCGTGTGGACCGAACACGTTGCACGGCACTACTGATGTGAACAGTTCTCTACCTTGTTTGATATCGTCGTCCATGCGACGTACAAGCGCGGGGATGACATGGCTGGCGGCGAGCTGGAAGTTGTCGTGTGGACCGAACACGTTGCACGGCACTACTGATGTGAACAGTTCTCTACCTTGTTTGATATCGTCGTCCATGCGACGTACAAGCGCGGGGATGACATGGCTGGCGGCGAGCTGGAAGTTGTCGTGTGGACCGAACACGTTGCACGGCACTACTGATGTGAACAGACTCGCGCCTGACTCGCTGTAGCCTCTGTAATACATATCTAAATCATAAGGCTCAATGCACATTGAATTGGCAGTGACGAGACGTAACAACACATTATAAACCTTATAAACAATGTAACAAGATATAGAAACGATTGATAGAATGTACGACGCGAGACTGCTGGAGCCGGCGCGATGTCTCGTTCATTCTATGCAGTTCAGTCTATGCATTCTATGCAGTTTGTTGCATAAGTCAAACAGCGGTAGATAGATAGATAGATATAACTTTATTTGACAACACACAGACACAGGCACATTACATCAACAGAGAACAGGTACATACAGAAAAAAAAAACACAAAAGTAGGTATGAGGTGTAGGTGACAGAGTTATTTAGGAACCTCCTCACCTACATATTACAAAGACCAAAGAACACAAAACAAAAAAAAATAGCGGTAGGACCGCTGCGATCGCTTAGAATAGCAACAAACACAGTTTAGGGTCCAGCGCACTTTTAGGTAGGTACTTATTGCAGTCAATTATAATTACAATATTTAAGTAGGTATTTTTTTATAGTGTCCACGCTTGGTATTTCATTAAGAAATCAGTGAAAAAAAAATGTTTGGTCAGAATCGAAAATTTTGATAAGACTTTTCATTTTTTAATTTATGTAGTTAGTTGTTAATTAGCTTTTATCAGTGTATGCTAAAAGTTTGCATTCCCTAGTTCACTCAATGTCTCACTCTCTTGTGTACGGATTTCCTAGACATAGTGCGCGTTGCTATTAGATTAATTGGTATTTAATAAACTAAGAGTGTTCAGAGCTTAAAGTGCATATTCATCAATTATCCCTTTACCTGAAGTGTAGTCATTTTACAATGCCTCTTAAATGATGCTACTTACCTATTTAATATATCTATCATCCTCTTTGCATAGCTGTAGCCATAATTTGAAGAGTGTGGAGGCCCGTTGTGTACCTAGAATGTACAAGAAGTATTTTCTAACTTTCGCGATCTTCACTAATTTGAAAGCATCCGTAAATTAATGAATTTCATTTAACCTTACGTGTCGTGATGCTTACCATAGTCTCGTCGATAGGGTATGTAGTTTTATCAGGAAAGATGCAGGTAGACAGACAGGACACCACTTTCTTGACCTTGTATTTGAAGCTGGCTGATAGGACGTTGTCATTGATGGCCATATTTTCCCTCTGAAACAATGGAAACATGAACAGACTTACAAACACAATGGTATCTATATTTCAGGGAATAAACCAAAGATTCATACCTTAATTAAAATAACTGTAAACAATGTCCAGTACGCACAACCGATTTTTAGCTCTCTGAAGTAGCTACGCAGAACCCATTTTTGATGAAGTCTAAAAGACAAAGACAGAGTTGTATAGCTGCTTCGCTTAGTTTGTTGCATCGTTTAGTGCACCTTCAGAGAGCTAAAGATCGTTTGTGGGTACTGTACTAGCTTTTAATATAATAAGTAACTGTGAGCAAATTCAAATCAGTACAAAAATGATTATTTTTCTTTTAGTGCAAAATTAATTAATATGCGATCTTAATTTCGCAGGATCCTTGAGTTCTTTGGCCATATAGCCCGCAAACCCGGAGACAATCTCCAGAAACTCATCGTCACGGGTAAAGTCGAGGGAAAGCGGCCAAGAGGTAGAAGCCTGATGCGTTGGTCAGACCAGATCCGCAGCACACTCGATCTCAGCATGCCGGAAGCTGTGCATGTGGCTGAAAACCGGAACAGATGGCGGAACATCGTCCGAGAGAAGATACTTCCGTGATGGGTCATGACCCCCAGCATTGGGGAAACGACGCAAGGAGGAGGATCTTAATTTCAAATTTAGTTCCACATGACATAAGTCTATGATTTATAATAAGGCAGCTTTAACAGAGACTTACAAAGAACTCTAAGTTGTGTGCCATGTTGTGAAACAGACCCCCAACCATTGCTGCCAAGTGTATCACATGTGTCGGTCGGTGCTTCTCGAACAATGCATCAGTTTGGGCTTTGTCTCTGAAAATGATAATTGTGAACTGAAGAAAATCATCAATTTTACAATAAGATGATACGAAATAAAATTGATGTAAAAAAACAACACTACAATTAAATAGCTATTTAGTATTCATGTCCTACTTTATTGATAAGCAAAGAACACAGTAAGCACAGAACTGTGGTATATCTTCTAGTTTCAATTTCTTAAAATTTTTATTCCCTATTGAAGAGATATTCAGACGATATTATTATCGTTGTAGGCTGACAGTGGATCAGGCTGGCACAGGACCAGGAAAAATGGCAAAAGCAGAGGAAATTGTTGACGTGATTCTTCACAGTATTGGTCGCGAATGAACAGGAGTAAAATCACCTAGTTTTAAGACGTTTCAAAGTGATCCCAGCGGTCCTACTGAATAAATGCTTTTTGACTTTGAAGAGGGAGGCCTATACCCAGCAGTGGGTGAAGTCAGGTTGCGGATGATGATGATGATTGAAGAGATAATATCAATATAATGGGGATTGCTTGATTTCATGTGGTTGAATAATTAGTAGATTAGGCTTGCTCCCGTTTCATTTTAAAAATAGTAGGAATTTATTATTCACTACCTGTCCGCCGCGGTGTTACCCGCAATCCCTTGGGAAAACATCACTTTCCCAGGAAAAAATATAGCCTATGTTTATCAGGGATAATGTAGGATTCTATTGGTGAAAGAATTCTTCAAATCAATCCACTAGTTTCGGAGCCTATTTATTCATTTCAAACAATCAAACAAATCTTTTCTCTTTATAATATTAGTATAGATAACCAAGTTCATTTTATTATGATTGAATGCATGTGGCATTCGCTTCTTTGTCTGGGTAGTGTCTCTGTTGACTGTATCTAGTATCATGTCACAGGGTACCTTAAGTTCTTAATTTATGCTCTCAAACAAGCAAGCAACAGTAACAAAGTTTACCTTAGATCACCATCCTTGGAACCACAGAATATCCAAGATTCATTTCTAGACCCTTCCGCTGTGTCCTTTTCCGCATTCACCACATTTTTGATTGCCTGACCAACGAGACCTGAGCCTCCTGTGACCAGTATTACTTGGTTCTCGGTACTCATCTAGAAATAATCATAATTTTACAAGATGAAAATTGTTAGATATTCGTACAGGTACTTACTTCTTCAAGTGTTTAAGACCCTGTTCGATACACCTACTAGCTATTTCATTTCATAAATTTCCGTATTTTCAAGTTATTATCGGTTCTATTTCGTAAGTACCTTGGCAGTGCACAAAATATCAAGGAAAAGTAAATAAATAGATTATACGAACACACCTTGGATTGTTACAGAAGTAATCCAGACCTACAGACAGACGAAATTCGTCTGTGACTACTGCTGTGCCACTGATGTGGCCTCTGACCAGACCGAAGCTCTGAAAATGTACAGCTGTAATTATTACTATTTTCTGCCAACAAATCAAATAATATGTTCAACCAACAACAACAACCATAGGAATTGGAAGGTTTTTGATTGCACAGATTAGGCACTTTGATTGCACTGACTGACATGACAGTCTGATAGAGATAGCAACAGTGAACGCATTTGAAATATCGAGAGAGGAGCAAGAAGCTCAATATTGTAAATAAAAACTTTAAACCTTTCTTTCTACCGAAATAACTTTTAAAACTCTATATATATAAAACTACTAGCTGACCCGCGCAACTTCGTCTGCGCATTATTAGGAACAAAGTAGAGGAGTTTTGAGTGAATCGAGAGTAGGTATATACAATATATAAAACTCCGTCGCTTGATATAATAATAATATTTTTTTTATATTTATGTTTCTCTCAAGAATCCCTTAATAGATAGAGGTAGGGAAAATCTTACCCAGATGTTGCAATGCTAAGAACAAAACGAATACGGTAATTGGTATAGAATCGCTGAAGCGAGCGGCAATTTTTTTGAAGAAATTGACTCGAAACATAATTTTTTTTTAATAGCAAGTACCTATGTATGGTGTTGAATTTCGAAATAAAACGATTAACTAATATTACCTACCCGCGACTTCGTCAGCAATATAAAAATATCGAAAACTCTAAGCAAAAATCTCCATTAACTTTTCAAAACTCAAAATCGAAGAAAATTATACTCGATCGTATTTCGAAAAACGTTTTTAGAAGCGCCACCTAGGAGAAAAAGTGTAAAGTAGTTTTGACCTCTAGACCGATAGATGGCGTTCTAACTATAGCCAAGGAAAAAATATTTTAATATCAAAAAATCATAACTTCGGAGTTGGGATATATTGATGGGTGGGAATACACATGTTACATGTTTATCATTAATTTTAAAATAATTTATTATGCAAAATACTAAAAAAAAACGAAAAAATTTAGAGTGCAAAAAGTGGCTTTCGGCGGTCACCCATCCTTATTATGACCGCGCCCAGGGTTGCTTAACTTTTTTCCCCATACAAACTTCCAACCCTTATTTTCCCGCCCCCTTATGGTAATTGACAAAAAAAAGTAGCCTATGTCCATCCCTGGGGTATACTCTTTATCCATGCCAAATTTCAGCTTAATCGGTTCAGCGGTTTGGGCGTGAAAAGGTAACAAACAGACAGACAGACAGAGTTACTTTCACATTTATAATATTAGTAAAAGTAAAATAGTAAAATAAAATAAAATTAGTAAAAAGTAAAATAAAATAGTAAAATTAGTAAAATAAAAAGTAAAATAAATATTAGTAAAACTATAAAGTTAACCATGTACCTATAGTTACTTTAGAGGTCAGTATGGGAAAGTCTGAAACTTTAAAAACAAAGAAAAACTATTTTATTTTAGAGGTGTTCCAAATGGCTACATTTTTTCAATACAACGATCAAATTGTTAAGGTTCGTAAATAAAAGGATATTATAATAATGCTTCTATTAATTTTAGACATCATCTTTCCCTTGCCCTTATCCCACGTTAAAGAAAGAAAGAATACATGTATTCTTTCTCCATTCACTCACTCCTATCGCTCATGGTTTTCATCCATGTTTTGTCTGTCTGTCTGCATCTAATGCAGAAGTTGATATCTTCGCCGACAGATGGCCAATGCTTGAGAGAGCGTGTCTGAGCTATAGTGAGGAGCCTAGCTCTTTAATGCCGTGGTAGTATTTGATCAGTAGGTGGTAGGTACATAAATATAATAAATGTTGAAAAGTAGTGACATTACTGAGAATTTTTTATCTGTGCAATGTTATTTTATTTTAAGAGAATGTTATTTTTATTTCTTATTAAGAGTTTTTAGTTTTGTTTATTTTTTGTACCACTTGTGCCTTTCTTTATTAAGTTAAGTTTAAGATTTAATTAAAGATCTCACTAGGATAACGCCTTAGCTATTAGATTATCTGTAATGTTAGCCTAAGTTTTTAATAAATAAATGACTAAAATGACTAAATGACTAAAATAGTAACATTCTGTGGTAACATTTACCTACTGCATTTAACAGACCTAGGTATACACAATCGTTAATACTCAACGCGATGATTGCTCGTTAATACTCAACAGATCTTCGTCGTAGTTTCAGACTTTCATATACTGTCCGATCTAAATGTTAAACCTGTATTTATATTTTATTTCTATCGCTTTAGATTTCATTCGTCACTGCTAAGGGATGGGGCATGACAAAATCCTAATCGGGCTGGCTGATTGCAGATTTGAGATTCGCGGCGCGGTACGCGCCAGTCTGCGCGCAGCATAGGATACTGGCGCGCAGTGCGCGCTGGAAAGAATTACTATGAGGCGCGCTGCGACTGCTGTGAGCATTGCTCTGTGGTTGGGTGTCATTCACTGACACTAACAAAAACAAAAACATATAAATAGTTTCTGAAGTTGACATTGACAGAATTAGTAGTCGCAGCAAACCATAGATAAAATTATAGAATAGAATAGATTAATATTTATTGAACAAGAAGAACACTATGTGGCTATTAATTTATTTATGTAAGGTTAGGACATCTGATTCTCGTCATTCATTACAATGTTACATTTTCACAGATAGCATAAACGAGTATAACATAATAATTTTCTCTTTTATTAGGAGGTTAATAAATAATTTACATCGAACCACGCACTAGGCTAGGCCTGTATCGCGGCAGTTCGAGTTACATAACTACATAATTGGGATACATAAATTTAACTATGTCTGACGGACCCGAACTTGACAACATCGCACCCCAAAGGGTAGCCCTTGGGGTGCTGTATCACTGGACTTCCGCTTTACAGTCGTTCCTGGGACACCCTGTATAGCTGTGTGATGTGATGTGCTCAAAACTACTAATACTGGGCACTATTGCTTCACTCTGAAATAGCAGAAGCAGAAAGAAGGTTTTGGGTTCTTATGCTAGAAGTAGTATCTTAGGCTCTAGGTAGTAGGTACACCTAATCGTACTCTGCGTGTTGAGTAGCTCAATTTTGTGAGTTGAGTGTTGATTGAGTGAGTATGTATCCCTTTCCACATCTACCCGAATCACTCTTATGTATGTTCTGCAATTTTTTGTAGTTTATCTTTATGTTTATCTACTATTTACTTCAAAACCAACGTGACTGCGCCATAAAATAAATGATGTAGCGTAAAATGAAAAACTGAAAACAATACCAATACTTTCAAGGGCATTTACTGAGGAAAAGTCATAGAACTTTTTGTTAATCCGAATTTGCAAGAAACATCGCCATTTCAACAGCTATTTACCCTGTGAATTTCGTCAAGATTTCTTTATGGCATCCTACTTAAATTTGAACACAAAGTGTACCTCGTCTCGAAACCAAAGATCTTTAATCGCATTTCTTTAAAGAAAATAGCGGTATTGAGCCAGGTTAAGCTTCCGTTGCTTAAAAAATGATGCGGTGAACCCGATTTGCATAGTTTTTGAGTGAAAAGACAACGCCAAGACCTAACTTTGCGCTCTCAGAACGATACTCGTAGATCGTCGTGTATCGAGTCAAAAGCTCAGTTAGCCTCTAAAAAGCTTGGCATCCTTGTTAAGGTGAGGCGTTATTTCACTCCTGTACAGCAGCAGCTGCTGTACAGGAGTGAAATAACGCCTCACTCAGCTGCTGCTCACTCCGAAAAACCCAGGTTTGAGCGAAACATGCATAACTTCTAAACTACAAAAAATCGCTGAACATACATGGGGGTGATTCGGTTGTGCTGCATCACTGGACTTCCGCTTGACAGTCGTTCCTGGGACACCATCATCATCATTTCCCTGCCCTTATCCCATTTTTACGTGGGGTCGGCACAACAGGCTCTCCTCTTCCACTCCGCTCCTGGGACACCCTGTATTATAAATATACCATACTGCCGTACTGTATAGCAAGTAGTAACACGAAAAGTATGGAAAATATATCGCAGTGGGCCATGCTCATAATAATAAACGTTTATCCTTGTATCGTATTATGGTACCAGCATTGTGATTGTGTATGTAACACACAGGAAGAATAATAAAATTGAACTCTCTTGAACTCGATGATATCAAAATATTTTCGGAAGTCGAGCTCAGCACACAGTAGGGGAGTTCCAAATTCAAAAACGCATTGTGACTCATTTGCCACTGCCTGCTTGAAAAATAAAACCAGTTTTGTCTATGCCTTTACCATCGTTGATGATTGGCCGGTCTGAAGCCAGAGTACTCGTTTCTCGCTCCGAAAACGCCAAATCGCTTTCAAACCAAAATGGAGGATTTGTCGGTCGAGGTGTACGGTGAAAATGGTGCTTATTACAAGGTTTGTAAATTGTGAAGTACGATAATCTATCGCCCAAACAATGTACATTTTGTCAATGCATCATGTCACTCAATAATTTTCATATTGGATGTGGTCGTATGTCTCATACTTGCAAAAATATTTCTCCGGGAAGATCACCACGGCTGGAATGGACGCCATGTCCGTCTGACAGGGCGTGATTTTTCCATGTGTTGTAATAATCGTGTCTTTTGCTGTATTTTTAGTAGCAATACAATCTAAAGAAATTAGGGCAGTCCGTGCCGCATTTTTGCATTTGCGCATATTCATGTTATTGACCTAAATAACTTATTTCTAGCGCATCGCTAAGTTGTCTTGTGTCGGGAAATGTTCAGAAATTCTTTTTATTTTTAGGCCATTGTCACCGACGTGCTCGACAACGAG